>CAJZCY010000005.1:14985000-15480000 GCA_914969975.1 Anopheles atroparvus | reverse complement strand
GCTATCCCATAATCGCACCCTCCAACTACCCTTTCCCCCCTTAAACACCCTTGGACCCCTCACAATTGGGGGTGTGCAGCTGAAGTGAGACTGACCCGGGCGACGCTATAGCGGCTACTAAAGGCCCCGATTTCGGTGGGGGGGGGGGGGTGGGGTGTTTCCATGCAATGATCGTCAGGTGGCGTCAGGGCATGTTGCTCGGTTCGTGTGTATGTGTGTTCTTTTACCCACCAGGGTCGAGGACTGGGAAGGTGAAGAGAAGGATGGTACCGTGCGTCCTCCAACACCTGGTTCGTTGGCGGACGTCGGAAAGTAGTGACATTGCTGCCACAACCAAACACCACACCGATGAGTAACATAGAGAGGAAGAGGATTGAGAGAGAAAGAGAAAGAGAGAGAAGGAGAGAGAAAGAGATAGACCGGGCGAGTGGTCAATAGATGCAGGGTAGCGCCGTCGATTCTATGGACACATTTGTTTGGACAAATTGCTCTCGTTCGATAGATAGGCGAACGTGCGAGGAACCCCGTTTGGATGCCCGTGTGCACGGAGGCGAGGTGGGGGTGGTTTTCTGGGAGCAGGGAGCGGATGGCTGTTGGAAAACGCGTGAAAAAGGGGAGGGGGGTGTAGGAGGGATGGGCATGTGGCTGCCATCATTCGCGTTTGGGCAGCGCCGCACGCTCTTCCAGCGGCGCTCGACATTCGCCCTCCAGTTAGTCGCATTCTAGACGCTGGCGGGTGTGGACAGACAATAAAACGGTAGTATTCGGACATATTTTGCTACTGCAATCGCTGTTCGAGCTACGAGTTTTTCCTTCCATTCCCTGCCAAGTGTCACCCAAGCAGGTGGTAGCCAAAATAAATAACGGACACTTAGGCACGTTGCATGTAGAACCTGCACGATCGTCAGGGGTTGTGCGAAGAAGTCAGCCTGCTTGTTGTTACCGAAAAAAAAACAGCGCATCCAGAATCGTGTTTGTTCAAGTGTTCGAGCCTGTCCGACAGTGGCTCAACGTCACCAGCGTCCATTAACAATCGTTACAACAGAACTGGGCCGCAAAAAGAAACTGACGGTTTGCGCAATACCAAAGAAAACACTTCGTGGAGCGTGGAGTCGTTAAAAGCCAGCAATTAACCGAGCCTTAAAGCTCAGCACGCAAACTCCAAACACTTGCATCCTGCCCAGGCGAAGAAGTGAAAGAAGCAGAAGATGAACATTCTCAAGGAAGATAACATCGAACATGCACTCTCGGTGTTCCGTAGCGACAGGTAAGCAATGGAGCAATCTGCCACAAGATCCAACCACCGACAGGCAGGTACGGGCAGGTAGAAAACAGAAGAAAACAAGAAATCCCCTTATATCATTACAACCCAGGGCCCTTGCGTAACCACTTGCACTTGTGCAAAAATTCACTGGTTCCTACACGCCTCGATGACTCATGGGAAGTGAGTAGAGGCGGCGAATAAGAAATCTATCTAGAACGATGGTGTCTTCTCTTCTTTTCGCTCGCGCTGATATCATGACGAGTTGCGCGAGTTCGAACCGTGGCTTGAAGCTTCTCACGTTACCCGCGGCAATCATACCGTACAAACTTATCGCCCTATCGATGTCCCGCAAAGTAGATGGTTGATTGGAGTTGAACCGCTGAGCTTTGGACAAGCTGTATTCCCAATGGTTGCGCACCGATTCTGCCTGGCCCCAATTTGTGACACTGGTTAGCGCCCCTTGTTGGAGTTGGAGTTGGACTTGTTAGACGGACCAGAGCGGGCCACGCTTACTTGCCAGTGGAGTAATCGGTAAGCAGCATGAGACCATCCGCCAACGGTCGTTGGGCTGTGAAATGCATAGGCGCACTTGGATGTTCAGGATGGGCGAGCGTGTGAAACCAGCGTTTTACATTTGTCAATAGGTTAAAAAGTGGAAAACGTTTAATTAAAAAACGAACGAATGTAGCTACACACACTCACATACACGTGAAAAACTCAGGGTCATCCGTCATTACTAGGCATACGCGCAAGCCATAATTACCAACAAACGTTAGCAGTCACGCTATGTCCGCAGACTTCCGTACGGCTGGCCGGTAGAGAGGCCTCTGTTCGAGCCGATTCACACCGACTCGACTTCGTCGGTGTGGTGGCCAAGGTCAGGCCAGTCGTCCACTCGCTGAAGATTGGACTCGCTCCCTGGCTTCAACACTGGTGAGCAAGGGCGCCGAAGAAGCGCAAGCGCGCGTTTGGAAGTGATGATTATGATGATGGAGACCATTATATGCGTGTGCAGCATTTGATTCGGTAATAGCGCATAGCACCGCATGGCCGGCGCTCCTAAGATGTCGAGTTTGGTCTTAATGGACCTCTCAAGGGCATCAGGTGCAGCAGTGGTACCACTGGGCCGGTCTTGATAGTGGCTCACTACTGCCACCAGGAGTGGGATGGACGGTAGAGGTAAGATTGGGTGGGAGGCCCGGTTCCAAGGAAACGCATACTGGCTAGCCGTCATTCGGGGGGAGGCGTAACGGACGTTCATTACATGTACATGACTATCGAGGTCTCCAGGTGGAACGCTGGTTGATCTCCAGCGCCGTCTCAACGAGTCGAAGCGCCAGCGAAGACCAACCCCGAACCAATTGACCGGCCGGGAGGTCGAGAACTTATGTCGAGCATGTAACCAGTGTAACGATAAATCAGTTTTATTTTCGCTTTCAACACTCGTATCCTTCTCGGCAGGCAGTTCGTCGATAACTCCCACTCTGACATTCCACCGCGTCCACCGCGACGCAGCGCTACCGAAGAAGTTGGCACCAGCGGCAGCAACGGCAGCGGCACCTTCAACGAACGGTAAGTGAATACTCGCGAGACCATTGGCACCCGGCACCCTTCCAGCTCCTCGGCGTCGCACGCACTCGCCAGTAAATTTGGCGATCGAGGAGCTTGGAGGGTTTCGACCGTGCGCGCGTCATAATATTTCGTCAACACTACGAGCGCGGCTCAGGAAGTGTGTCCGAATAACGATCGAATAACCGCGGTTGTTTGTGTTTTTTTTGGTAGCGTAGTCGTCGTTGCCCTCGTCCACGGTGTTGTCATTGACATTTTCCCACCGGCTGGCTAGGCCAGCAGCTGGTGCTAATTGGTCGCGCAGGCTAACGGCGACATGCTTGCTTGTCTTCTCGCCCCCGCTGGGAACCCCGGGTGTGCTGCTCGAAACTTATAATCAAACCATGTTGCATCCTTCCTCACCTCGCCCTCCGACGAATGATTGGCGAAAGGTCACCGATGAGGGCAGTATAGACAGCACTTTCCAGAACCGGACACGGCACGAAACCGGGCAGAGCGCATGCAGAGCGTGTCGATTTCGGTTCTGTCGGTTTGCGCGGCGATAAATTAATCGTGCGCTCCGGCTCGAACCCCCCGCCCCCCCACTCTCCTTCCTCAAATTTCTCCTGCTCGTGCTATTCTCACCCACGTTGGCCTGGCTGACACTACCCTAGCCAATTGTTTGATCGTTGCACCCTGCGATGGTATACCTCCTCAATCTCTCGATTGTTCTCGAGCACACTTGTTCGGTTTGCCCTGGATGAAATGGAGAACCCTGCAGCAATATACGACCAAATACAGCTGGAATGAACGAAATCGGGACGCTACAGTTTGCACCTCGAGACGAAGCAAGGCGGTTTGGCGTCTTGCGGTGCAGCGTGTCAGGGCGCGTTTTGAGGTGAAACTCGACCAAGCCGCCCGGGTTTTGAGACCTCGCGAACCTTCTGTGGAAGCTTCTGTTCGCTGCAAGTGGCGCCACAGTTGCACAGGTCGTGTCCGTTTTGGCCTGAATAATGGCCCTGAAACGAAGTCGGCGCGTGGCTTGGCGAAGGATTTTCTTGCGTGTGTGTTAAAGTCAAAACCGGTTTGGGTAACGAACAGAAAGAAAAACAAAAAAATGTAGAAGGAGTTGACGAGGAGGAGTGAGGAATGGAACAGAAAACACACGTTTCGAAGCAAATGCCCTAGGTCAATAACTAGGGTGGGTTGGTCCTTCTTGAACCATCTCGGTTAAGGCGAAATCGAAAAATAGAAGCACTCCCCCTCCCTTCAAGGCCGTATAGGCCCGAGCTGGTGGTGGCGCGCAAAGTTTCCACCCAACGCCAGCGTGGAAAGCACGCACATCCGGTGACCCGTGCGGATCGGCATGTTCGCCTTGCTGCAGCCTATCGGATAGGGGCCGAGGCCGGCTGGATTCCTTCTGGCCTGCGAAGGATACTTGGGCCTGCTCTGCACCTGCACCCTCAACCACCTTCGGAACTCGCAGAAAGTCTTCGCGCAGATCGAGTGCAGAATGTTGTTGACCTGCAGCTCAGCCCGATTGTTAGTTTCATGCTGCCGTAGCCGTAGGCCCTCCTCCCCTGACCTTCGCGACCTTTAGTGTGCCCAGCTATTCAGAAGGCCGGCTTAAGGTCAGTCAACTGCCCACGGTGAAGAAATAGCAGCGGTAGCCGGTCACCTTCGCTCACCGCTCCCTACCGCTCTCCGCAATCTTTCGCCAACCAAGTCCGGTTTGCCTTGAAGAAGTCGATCGTTGTGATTTCGCGGTGCTAGCGCGTGCACGCTTTTTATCACATCTGCGAAGCAGCATATTGAGCAGGCTGGCGCGACATGTGTGCGTGTGAAACACAGGCCCTGTTTGTAACAGGAGGACTAGGGAATTCATACATTCTGCTCTTGAGTCAGATAGTTTGAAGATAATATTAACGTCACCGTTGATGTACAAAAAAAAGACCACCGCCTCGAGGAAGGTATTCCTTTTTTTTGCTTGGGTGCTGTTCATGTCCGCCCTTCCAGCCCTGGCTAGGCTGAGTAGGACGTAGGGGTATCGCCCGCGGGAGATGACTTCGGGCCTACTTGGGTGCGATGATAATTGCATTTCTTGCTTTACGTCAACTGTGCTCTTCCGCGATAGTGCTTTTCTTACTTCATTCAAATCTGCGACACACACAAAAAGAGAAGAAGAAGGAGCAATGATCGGAGTGTAGAAAGAATAAAAATGGAAACGTACTGCGCTTTGCGACGGTCTGCGTTAGCGTGGCTGGTGAAGTTGTGAAGATGCTCGTACTCCCGTGGGGCTGTTCTTAAAATAGCGTCTCCGCGAACGTGTCTTGCGCGAACTCCTAGACCCCCGGTTGTCCCGATATCCTCCCGCCTGGACTGTAAGTCTGCACCCGGGTCCGCACTCCTCTAGGGTGGTGGGAGCGAGACAAATGAAGAAGATCAGCACAGGTGATGTTGGTGGTGGTGGTGGTTGCTGTGGCGATGGCGCCGGGCAAAAAAACATAGACGCGTACCGCCGGGGGCCCCCGCCAGACGGCGGATCTTGGGCCATTTAAAACACAATCGTCGCGCCCGGACGAGCTTCAGTGTAGAATGGGCAGCGCAACGGTCGAGCAGTTTTGACGCTTTCAAACAGCGAGCGCGCACTTTTCGGCTATCACAGGTTCTCGTCCACCACCGCCCCTCCCCCTGGGTCCGAAGGTTTCCGAGTGGAGGTTTTTAGCGAGGGCTTACCGGCGACGACGAGCTTGGGAAAACCTGGTGGGTGTGTGTCTCCGCGTTCGAGCGTTCGTCTGTGTCGCCACTCGAGCAGGTGGGATCAAGCTCGTTCAACCGGATTTTGTTAGAGATCGGTTTCTTTTTTATTTGAATTTGTTTCTAGTGAAAGAACATCACGGGTACGGTGAATCAATCAGGTTCCACCGAGGTGGTGATATTACAAAATTTGAATTTTCTGCTCAACTGTGCGCCGCGTGGCAAGCCGTGCCGCAATCGGGCCCGTGTGCTCTGAAGTGTCTCACCGGGGACCTCATCCGAACTGGTATCAGCATTCGCCTCTGATAACCGCGTCGATCCGCCAGGGAGCTGCTGATAAGAAACTCACTGGTGGCTGTTGATGTGAACGCCTAACCATTGCTCTAAATACTTTAGAATCACAACCGTTTGTGGCGTGTGCGTGTGTACGTATCTGTGTTTGTGCTACGCGTTCGTGTGATAGGGTTGCTCGATAATCGAAGAGTGGACCACGGGAGGGACCTCTGCGGATCGGCGCAATAAACGGTGGCCTACGGCATCCGCCAGTCCTCAGTCGCACTCTGTACCAGTTCCGATACGGTGGTTTTTTCGTTTCTGTGGTGCCACATCCGAGCCCCGAGCCGCTAGCTCCAGAGTATCAGGGGGCGCTGCCACAATCTACCAGAACCAGCATTTGCCATCAACCAGGTGCTGCAAACCCGCCACTCGTAGGAGTAGTGCCAGTAGTAGCCACCCGCTCAGAACAGAACACATCTCCCCAATCGGCTACGAAATGCCGCAACAAGAGTAAGTTCCGTTCAACTAATCGCTACCTGTGTGTAACGAACTGTCTATCTGTCTGTCTGTCTATTCGTTTGTCTGTCGCTTTACTCGTTCGTATAAAAGGATGCATGGATTCATATATTCATTCTCATTTTTTTCCCCAACACCGATCAGAGTAGTTTGATCTGGCAGTTCTGAACCTGTAGTTAATTGTGGATCATTCTGTTAAACGTCCAATGCTCTCTACCATCCATTGCCTTTTTTTTACATAAATCATTCTGTGAATCGCATGGGTTGGCGGGCACGTGGATGCAATAGAGTGTAAGATACGTTTCTGCTTTTACTTTTTTATGCAAACAACGGCAGCAATTGCATGTTCGGTTGCATGTTCTACCTCTTGATTGTCTTTTCAATTATCAATACCCATTAGCTGGTAGGGGTAGCCACAGTGTACAGGAGTTCAATTTCTTCCATAAAGTTCCTATAACATGAAAGTCCCTCGCGTAATTTAGCTCATTAAATAATCCGTTCGTTACGATAACGCAACGCCGGATTCGGCTTCAGGACAAACATTGGTTTCTCTATCCCAGTTGAGCCCCTGTGTACCCCGTACCTTTGACCAACGGTTGGGCAATTTTCTCAATGTCATGATCAGTGAAATCGATTCGAGATTACGGTATCGTGCCGCTCGTGTCGGCTTAAGCCTCCCCTTTGCATGACATCAAAGTTCAAGTGCACGGTTTCGTATCGGTAACGCAGCGGACCTTGACTTTTGCTATCTTGAAAGATACATTTGGAGGAGGTGGGCAGAGCTGGGATAAGAAACTCCCCTCTCCACTTTTCCCTAATGTTACCACGAATCCAACGGCTGCTTTTTGAAACAAACAAACAAAGCAAAAAAACACAAAATTAATTCCCGAGCTTCAATCCAGCGAGTACATTTACCCGTTAGTTCTTAAGGCTTCATAAGATTTACGGCCGTTGGATTACAGACAACTAATCGCATGTACAAAGCTTTAATGGGGCTAATAAAAAAAACCCTGCCGTACTCCATCGGCATGTTTGCGCTCAAACGTGGATGGTATGACGGTTTCTTAAGGATGAAGGCTAGACTTCGGCCTAGAACTTATGTTTGGCCGAAACCGTTTCAACACATTTTGCAAATATTGCAAACAGTGAACTGGCAAAAAAATCCATAAGAGTTAAAGGAACAAATTCGATACATGCTATAAACAAACCTACCGCAGTATATTTCTTCAAGCAGAAGTTCGGTATGTGCGAAATGTGCTGGGAACGTCTCGGGCGTAATTGTTTCAAGCAGCATCCGGAATAACGGACGGAGAAAGTTACAAAAAATCGGTCTTTGACGTTGAACAGTTGTCCCATATTCTCCTGGAACCAAAAAAAAAAAAAAAAGAATCCATCACCTAGACATCTACCTGGATTTTTTATTTGAATTCCAAGCTACTGCCCGCGCGCGTGAGAGTGTTTGAAGTGGAGTGCGCTCATCTCTAACAGCGTGCTTGTGGCTGTCCGCTCAAGTGTTGCAGGATGATTAGCTTCGTAAGTGCTCGATGTATTTGTTTGCATTGTTGTGTGTCATGCTCCCGTCCTGTGCCGTCATCCATTTGTCCATCCAATGTCCCGTCTGCTGTACCTTGGAGTGGTTGTCCAATGTGAGCGTCAGCCGTAAGATATGGTGTAGGTAGAAGGAAGAATGAAGACGAATCAATGACCTACCGGTCCACTACCCCACCAACCGCAGCGAGCCCTCGAATAACCCGGCGGTGATGGCGTACAACGCGGTGCTGATCCTCTTCGACGTGCTGGTGTTCCTGGTGAAGTCCGTCTACATCACGGTGAAGGGCATGGTGGAGATGGTAATGCTGCCGCCGGCACGGGACGTCAGCGGGGATATCGTGCTGATCACCGGCGCCGGCCACGGCATGGGCAAAAACCTGGCACTCCAGTACGCCGCCCTCGGCACCACCGTCGTCGCCGTGGACGTGAACGAGAAGACCAACCAGGAGACGGTGGCCGCCATCAAGGCAAAGGGCGGCAAAGCGTTCGGGTTCACGTAAGACATTCTCCGGTCTGCCTGGACTGAATAGAATCACAGACTGAATGGATCCGTTACCTTCCTCCCCGCAGATGCGACGTTACTAACCGCCAGCAGGTGCTGGACACCTGCAAGAAGGTGAAGGAACAGGCCGGCATCGTCACCATTCTGATTAACAATGCCGGCATCATGCCGACGCACTCGCTCCTGCAGCAGACCGAGAACGAGATCCGCAAAACGTTTGACATCAACGTGCTGGCTCACTTCTGGGTACGGGGGGATTTACTGTTACTTTAGCTAGGGGGATACTCCTTCTCCTGCAGCCTCGAGCTGAACTCCGCTCGCTTGGATGAAGGTGTGGATACGTATCCAACATTCACTATTAACCGCGTTTTTCATTCGCAGTTCATCCAGGCGCTGCTACCGGACATGCTGAAGCAGAACCGGGGTCACATCGTCGTGCTATCGTCAATCGCCGGTATGATCGGCTTCAAGTACCTAGTGCCGTACTGTGGCACCAAGTTCGCTGTGCGCGGCATCATGGAGGCACTGTCGGAGGAGTTGCGGGCGGACCCGGCCAAGCCGAAGATCAAGTTCACCACCATCTACCCGTACATGGTCGACACGGGCCTGTGCAAACGGCCGTACACGCGCTTCCCAAGTCTGCTGAAGATGGTCAAGCCGGACGACGCGGCCGCCGCCATCATCGATGCGCAGCGGCGCGGGCTCATCGAGGCGTCGATCCCGAAGTATCTGCTCTACCTGAACACCTGGTTCCGCAATCTGCCTCTGCGCGTCGGCCAGGAGTTTGGTGACCTGCTCGATACCGGCCTGCAGTCGGACCTGTAGACGTACAACATTTTCCTTTCGTTTTATCTGCTTGTTATCTCTACCTTGTATTGAACAATAAATAAATGGTAGATGGGGCTACTTACACAAGTGACGTCGTGGGTGTTGCGTTCTATAAACGGTGCCGCGTGCGCTGCGTGTTTGTTCAAATGTATCCAATTTGGCCTCGCAACTAATGGTACTTTCAATAAAAAAAAATCGGTTGTGGTCAAAACCAGGGCCCACCTGCGTGATCTCGCCCGGTCGATCTCTTCCAGTCGGTCCACACCTCCGCATCTGCTTTCCTGACTTGCTTTTCCTTTTGGCCTTCTGTGATACTTTAACCTACGACACTCCACATTGCACGTTTTTGCAGCCAAGGCGAACCAAACGCGGGCGTGAAGATGTACAATCTCGTGATCCTCATCATCGACATCGTCGCTATGTTGGTACGATGGATCTTCTATACGCTCGAGTCGCTCTACCGGCTGGCGGTGCCGCCGTCGGCGGATACCGTGCACAACGACATCGTGCTCATCACTGGTGCTGGCCACGGCATGGGCAAGTGCATGGCGCTGCAGTACGCGCAGCTGGGCTCGACCGTCGTCTGTCTCGACATCAACGAGAAGCAGAATGCGGAAACGGTTGCCGCGATCAAGCAGCAGCGTGGCAATGCCTTCGGTTTCGTGTAAGGGCCCGGGCATTCCAGGTCTGATGCGCCAGTCTGTCACCTCACCAGCTCTTTTTCGCTTCACCTCTCTTCTCTACCCTCAAGTTGTGATGTCACTGACCGGCAGCAGATCATCGAGACGGCCAAGCAGGTGCAGCAGGAGGTGGGCACGGTCACCATTTTGGTGAACAACGCCGGCATCATGCCGACGCACCCGCTGCTCCAGCAGACCGAGACGGAAATCCGCAAAACGTTCGATATCAACGTCATGGCGCACTTCTGGGTAGGTACTTCGCCTTGCGGGACTCACTTCTTTTAGGCAAAACTCCTTTCTATATTCTGTTCCCCATGCCTCGGTTCTCCATTGGCCCAGCTCCTGCAAAGCTACCTGCCCGGCATGATCGAGAAGAACCGCGGGTTTATCGTGGCACTCTCGTCCGTCGCCGGCTTGTGCGGTCTGAACAACCTGGTGCCGTACTGTGGCAGCAAGTTCGCGGTGCGCGGCATCATGGAGGCGCTTGCCGAGGAGCTGCGCCAGGACGCGCGGAAGCCAAACATCAAGTTCACCACCGTCTATCCGTACATGGTCGACACGGGGCTGTGCAAGCGGCCACACATGCGCTTTCCGAACGTGATGCGCCTGGTAAAGCCGGAGGAGGCGGCCGCCGCCATCATCGACGGGCAGCGGCGTGGTCTGGTGGACGTCTCGATCCCGAAGTACCTGCTCTACCTGAACACCGTCATTCGCGTGTTTCCGCTCAAGGTGGGCACGCTACTGCGCGATTTCCTCGACAGTGGTGTCGAGTCTGACCTCTGAAAAGGCTTCGATTGTTTTTTTTTTACTTTCCCTCCGGAGGAAACACAAATTAATACAGCTACCGAGATATGTCCAAAACGAAGCGCAACAAAAACAAAAAGAGGGAAAACGAAGCAACCACCAGAGTAAAAGGGTAGAGCAGCACACATTCACGAGCCTTTAGTAAACATATTGTTCATAGTTACTTGTTGCCGCTAGGCAGGTTAGATTAGACTTTATGTTAGTACTGTGCATACGACGCAGCGTTGCGTACGATGGGGAGGGAGGTAAGGACGAACTAATAAAAAAACATGGTGAATTTTCATACTTTGATGCTGACTCACTGGCCTTTCGGATCATCCGTGATCAAGCGAGCGATCGTAAACAGGGTGCCAATCAAACCGGCGTGCCATTTCGCGGGACATACGACCTAATTGCAATTATCAGCACCATTAGACCATTATCAGGGATGTCGATCTTGATGCTGCAACGCTGCACGGGACAACGCTAAAGCACGCCCAGTTACGACGGAACATTCCGCGGACGAAGGCATTCGTAACGCTCGACCATGGCCTGTTTCCTTCCGGCTAATACTCTAGTGATGCTGCTGTTGGCGCCTCTGCTCGTAGTGAACGCGGTCTTCCTGTCAAACCTGAACGCTACCTGCTTCCGTTGCATCTGCGAGGCGTCAACAGGGTGCAGCGCGCGAACAGACTGCCGCCAATCGGTACGTGGACACCGTCAATGAGCTGAAGCCCGACGTGCAATCAAACCGATCCGCCGGTGTTTTTCTTATTCTCTCCTAGTACTGTGGTCCATTCTCGATTTCGCGCGCATATTGGATGGACGCGGGTAAGGTGGTGCTTCCAGCCGACGAGCCTACGCGGTGGGGCGCCTTCGAAGACTGCGCGAACGATTACGAGTGCGCCACAAACATCGTTAATCAGTACATGGAGAAGTACGGCACCGACTGTAACAGCGATGGGCTGGTCGACTGCATCGACTACACGATGCTGCACGTGAATGGTGGCCCCCGGTGCCACGGCACGCTGAGTGGCGCGTTTGCCAGCAAGTTTTACCAGTGCCTTCGTAGGTCAAAGTAATGGACATGCAGCTGCGGGTCGCCCTTGAAGAGGTAGGATTTCGGAATGCTTAGCAATAATAAACAGCAACGTGCGGTGTGGTGTGTACTACAACGACCACTGTAGTATTCATAACTTGGAATCTCATATATGACAATAAACCGAAACAAAAGAAACAAGAAAAGAAACATATGCAAAAGCGACAATATGCTGAACTCAGCTACGTGGATAAAGTTCCACATTCGAAAGCTGCCGGGAAAGGCGCGGATCGCACAATATTCGTATAAATTTTTAAGCACGTATAAAACGTTAGTTTCGCCCACCATGGTCCGCCAGTTCCGTGCGCGAAGTCCTACAGGTCCCCGTAAATGTACCCGAGCGCTTCCGATGCACTCACTTTCACGGACATGCAGTCGTCCTTCAGCAGAAGCGAGATTTTGTGACCGATCTGCTCCATATGCTGACACTTGACGTTCGCGTTCTGGCAGTGCAGCAAACCTTTGCCGCTCGAACAAAAATAAAAAAATAAAAGGAGCGGATTGTTTAGAAGTGATTGTGAAAATTCGATTATGCGACTCACCTATAAGTATTGCAGCGTTCCCACGTATTTCCGGCCACTGGCTGCGCAACAGTGGCAGGCACGCGTCGATGAAGTCGTTCACGCAGTCTTGTAGTTCCTCGCCCTGCAGTGAAAAACACACAACATTGTAACCGTATCGTATCCGGGGCCGACATTCACCGTTAGCCAGCTGGGCGGGTGATAACTTACGATTAGTTTTACGAAGCTTTTCAAGAAATTACTATATTGCAGCTGCCCGTGTTCGATTAGACAAGTCTGAGCCAACGCGTTCATTTTTGTCGCGCCCAGCACGGCGCAAATGTTCTTCAGCGTGATCTTACAGGCGCGCGCAATCATGCTGCTCTGCTCGCACAGATGTAGCAGTAGCGAGCAAAGGTTGGCCTTCAGCTGTTCCACCAGTGACTCGGAGGCGGTGTCGCCAGAACCGTTGGACTGGCTGTTACCACCACCACCACCACCACCACCACCATGCTGGTGGCTCACGTCCATTTGCTTTATCTTAAGCCCGCACAGATCGCCGAACAGCAATATCGCGGACTCACGCAACTCCGTCGAGTTCTTCTCGAAGAACGGCCGTATACGGATGGCGGACGACACCTGGAACAGCTCGAACTTCGCCGGCTCGATCGTCTGCAGTATCTTCGACAGACCGCGCATGCTGTCCAGCGGGATGTTGATGAAGCAGTTCTTGTTGTAGTCCTCGATGCCCTTCAGCAGCGACGTCAGGCACATCGTCGCGTACTTGTCGATGTCGTGCTGCGTCAGGCTGCACACGTACGCCATTCCGCGGATGCTCAATCCCCGCACGAGCGGGTTCGGATCGTTCAGCGACGACTCGAGGCTCAGCATGATCACCGAGGCCGTCTCGCCGCATGGTTGCAGCGGCACCAGGTGTGCGTAGAAGCCGGTTGATGCGATCCGCTGCGTGTCGTACGGGCTGCTCACGTACCGGCTCATCGTCGTTACGAGCTGGCGCATCAGCGCGGAATTGATGCCGACCTCGCTGGCCGTCGCAACGCCCAGCGGTGTCAGGATCTCGATGAAGCTGTTCAAATCCGTGCTGGCGGCCAGATCCGGGCAGACTGACAGCACGATCGAAATCTGCTGCATGCCGAGCGTGTCTAGGAATGTCTGGAAGGCGTCCAGTACCGTCTGGCACGGGTTGAGCTTCGCTATCGCCTCTTTGCCGGGCCCTAGCGCCAGCTGGCCTTTGGCGCGCCGGGCGCTCTTCGGGATTGTTACGTTGCCGGCCACGTTCGGTTGCGCCAGCACGCTGTACGGTGGAAGCAGCGTAATGTACGAGGCTAGCGTCGACAGTAGCATGCAGAAAATCTCCGCAAACCGTGCCCGCATCTCCGCCTTCAGCTCGTCGCACTTGAACATTTCCTTCAGCACGCACACGATGGCGAACGGGTGCAGGGTGGCGGCTCGCGTTGTATCATCGTTTGACTCCTGCTGCTCCTGATGCTGCTGCTGCTGCGGCTGCTCGTACAGGCACGACGAGGTAACGGAAATGATAAAATTGTCCAAGATGGTGCCGCTAAGATCCGGATCCATGGTGAGCGTTTTCCAATACTCAATGACGTGTCTGCAAGGGTTTGCAAAAGTACAAAAAAAAAATCAAGTTGGGACTTTAATAAAGGTGTGAAAAATGAACGACCAGCATAGTAGCCGACTTCGGTTCGACAGAAAGGCTTACTCTTCGAGTGGTAGGCACTGTGCAAGAATTTCATTGCACACCAACTTGGGATGATGCTTTGTCAATGCCAGTATGGACTTCAATATCGTCGTTTTTGCCCGAGGAACATCGCAAATTTTAACAGCCTTAAAAATAGACGAAGGAAAGTAATGGGAGATCATAACTTTATATCGGCGATGCGAATCGAACACCGAAACTCCCTGGGCTACTTACGTACAAACACTCCTTCACAAGCTCCGGGATGGCGTGAAACATCTCGGAGCCCTTGACGTGCATGAAAAACTTAAGCACATACGAGGCGCCGATGACCGAGCTCGGCTCCGGATCTGCCACGCCGTACAGCAGACACTTGCTGAACTGCACGTACTGGTAGCTGGACAGCCGCTGCGCGATGATCTGCGCCAGCTCGCTCGCAATCCGATAGATATCCTTCGCGTCGTCCGTCACGATCTCTTCGTGGATGCGATCGAGTTCGCTTACCCACTGAACGCTACTGTCGGCCACGGTCAGCGTCTCGTACACGCACGCTATTTCCAGTATCTTTTTCAGCACCTCGACCGCAGTTTGGCGCACGGTTGCGTTCGAGTCGATGCACCGCGGTATGATTTTGCCGAGCATCGAACCGGTCTGGTTGAACTTCGAGGGCGCCTCGCAGCCAATCTTCATCGACTTCATGTACACCTCGAGCGTGCTGTTGTACACGTGGCAGGCGCAGATGCGCACCTCGCTGTTCCGATCCTTCAGCCATTTCTCCAGTATGGAGTGCACGTCATCCAGGCAGGCGGGCGACGCGTTCTGTTGCACTAGCAGCGTCCGGATGAACCGATTCACCTCCGGCAGCGACAGGTTGAGGAAGCGCGCCAAGAAGCTGTTGCGCGTGTCGTCCTCAGCAGACTCGAACCGCGACTTCAGATGCTGGGCCGTGGTAAAGAAGTAAAAGCAAATCGAGTTAAGCAGCCCGTTTACGTCCAAGCTCTGCTCCTCGGCGTTCAGCTGCACCAACACGGTCGACAGCTGGATGATCGACGGGAAGAGCGGCAAGTACTCGTTCGAATGGTCCGTCGTGGTGGCCATACAGATTCGGTGCAGGTCGTTCTTGTTGCGCAAGCTGGTCATTCGCTCGTCGCCGTCCGAGGGCGAGAACACGTCGGTCAGTGCGAGCAGCGTGTTCACCACGAGCTGCTTGATGAACAGCTCCTTACTATCGAACTGCACGATCAAGTAGCGCACAACCGGGTCCGTGTAGTGTTGGGCCACCTTTTCCCTCGGTGCGCGGTAGATGATCACGTTGAGGGTTTGCAGCGCCAGCACCTTCAGCCGGTACGCCTCCTGCTCCCGGGCGCTGTCCTTGATAAAGTTGAGATTCGAGAAGAAGCTGCTGGACTTCTTCACCGCACCCTCGTCGATTACGAGAGTCATCAGCTTTGCCATCACCTTTTCAAGGTGCTCCACGGACGCGTATCCGAGCGCGTCCGCGTAGTCCTGCATCAAACGCTCGAACTCCTCACTCGGGGCATTCTTTTCGCTCTTTTCGCCCTTCGCCATGGTGATAATGAGATCGATTTTGTTCGTTATCAGATGCTCATCGAGCGAGTGGCACAAGCACACGCCGAACACTTTCACCACCATGCGCTTCTCCTGCTCCAGCGGAGGTATGCGAAACTCGATCGATTGCGCGCCGGAGGAGCCACCGCTGCCGCCGCCGGGCGCTTGATAGAGTGGCAGCTGGTGAAACATCTCCGCAATAATGCTCTCGACGAACTGATATTCGTCCACATCCTTGATGGTTGCCTGGAGGAACTGGAACAGCAGCTCGTAGTAGCGCCGCTCGTCAATGCCACTTGCCAGCTCCGCCTGCAGCTCCGTTATTTTCTCCAGCCACAGTGGCACCAGTTGGCGGTACAGGCATACGGCGTAGCTGCGGAGAAACGCGAGCAAATTCTGAATTCGACCATGCTCGCCGTAATTTCCCAACAGAGCGAGCGTTCGCACGAATATCGCGATCGGACGCGGCGGTGGCACCTCGTCCGCCGACTGCACATTCTCGTCGAACGGATTGTGCCGCTCGGACGCCACCGCCAGCTCCGGATCCTTGGTGAACAGGTTTGCCAGACACTTGCCAATGGTGCCACAGATGTCGGTGTACTCGTAGCGCAGGTACGCCTGCAGCAGCTCCAGCTTCAGCATCTGGTCAACCGTACCGACGGTCGACGAGAGGATGTGCATTGTGTCGTTGCACGCACGCTGAAACTCCTGGTGCTCCTCCAGGGTGCCGTGGTCGAGGTTCAGCTTACTCTGCCGGCAACTGCTGCGAATCAGAAACGTCACGAACTCCCTATCATGCACGAAGTTTTTCTGCATGAACGCTACCACCGTCTTCAGCAGCACGATCTTCACCTTGATCGGTTTCTCCGTTGCCAGCATCCCCTTCAGTATGCCAATGATTTCCGGTAGCTTGTCACGCACAACTGGCTCCGACGTGTTGGTCAGGTGTGTCACCACCAGCAACGACTTGATTCGCTCGCGTTCGTTGTTGTTCCGCAGATGGTTGATCAGTATTTCGATAATCTTTTCGCCGTACTCGGGCGCGAGGAGATCGAAGCAGCGTAGCACCTCGAAATGCCCTTTGACCGTCTGCGGTTTATCGTAATCGGGATTGACGCATACCAGATCGAAAAGACATACTATGAGATTGTCCGACATTGGGGCTAGCAGCTTCGAGTTGAGCTGCAGCACGGTTTTGATGACAGCCGCGAGGTACTGCGTGATGGCGCTACGATCCAGGCTCTTCCGGTAGAGCGCCAACACGTGCGAGAGGGTTTTGGCCAGCTGATCGCTCACTTTCTCTACCGGTAGCAGCGGGTACATGAACGAAAACGCATTCAGCACCTCACCCGTCACCTTGGGTTCCCGCGACGACAACCATTGAGCCTGGAAGTGATCGTAGATGATCGATATCTCGTCGTGGATCTCATAACGCACGACCGTCATCATGGGTATTTCCTCATTTGGGTTCTGCCGCTGGTACTCCTGGTACTCAGAAAACGCCTCGCAAAACCGCCCGATGGCGTAAGCGTATGCCTGCCGCAGAAAGTCCTGCTTGATGATCGATAGCGTCGGCAGTATCAGCCCTAATATCGCTTTCACGTAAGGCACCGTGTCCGTCACGTTCGCGGTGGCCAGCGCGCCAATCGACTGCATGATCATGAAGTTTCCCACCTGATTTTCCTCCAGATGTTTCACGAAAATTTCCATAATCTCCTTGCAATACCGGCGCCCGACGGCGACCAGGATCTCCCGACATGGGTTCTGGATGGCAGCGTTCTGATCGGTATTTTTGATGATTTCAGCCGTACTGTACTGGATGCATTTCGATGCGGTGTTCGGATCGATAACATCTATAAGGTTCGCCGCTATGTAGGATATTACCCTAAAAATTAAAAGGATTTCATTAGTAAAACAGTGTGTAAATTATGACGCTCGCACGGTTTTCAAAAACCAAAAATCGAAAAATCAAAGCTACGTTTTCGTAAAATCTCTGTTCGACAGATTACACTTATCGCTAGGCATGGTTGAATAGTTCTTTTCCACGTTTACTCATATTTATTCATTATTATACTTAGATCAGGCGCTAATTCCAAAGCTGACATAGCCAGAGCCACAAAACGGCTCAACAAGTGAAAATTTGGTTTGTATCCTGCACTCTGATGGTTTTTGAAGTACCAGTTGCAACGGCGTCGGCTAGATTTCTCTCAGTTCCACTCTTGGAACAGTTCCTCACTATTTCACTTACCTTAGTATTATTAAAGTGTGTGTATCGCCAAGCTTGGGATGTTTTTTTCTGTACTCACACAACACTTCTACGATTTCATCATGTCGGCGCTTGGCGATGCGGAACAGAGAAGCTTCAGTCGTATTACGCAGCAGCTCCTCTTTGTCGTTGAGACTGTCCAGCAGACTGTTGACGATGGCTGCCGATATATGCATATTTTAACTAACAGAAATGGTTCATGCATGAAACTCAATCATGAAACCCGTCAATCCCGTGTAAAGTAGATTCACGTAAATTTTCCTCTAAATGCCCAACCGTGCACGAATTTTACACACTTAACTAGCACTTTAGCCAACATCTACCATGAGTGAAATTTTAATGAGTCGTACATCCACCAGAGCTAGCAGAATAATAAGCTCATTATTACATTAAGCCAAACATCCCAGTGGTACATAATCGAGCATCATTCGTTTTGCTTTTTTGTACTCCAAATTTGTCCTGATAAGCGACAAAACATGAATCAAGCGGAAACAACAGGCACAAAAAAACATTCCCCGTACAATTACTCACCGATTAGATTCTGGTCTTGTTTGATAACCGCCGATGCTGGCTTCTTGCATTCGTCAGGTCTCTCTGCTTGCTTTTCCATAGCTTAATTTTTTAACTCAATTACGATTCAAGCATACCCGATTAGAGCGAGTTTCACTGTGGTTTAGATCTGAACGGATGTAATGCCCTGCAGTAAACGCAGTGAATTCTTTTCCCGTAAGCTGGAACAGACACACACTGAAGGGTTTGATGCCGAGAGCACAGAACTTTAACCCGTCTGAGCAATCACAGTAATGTTAAATACGCGTTTTGGTTCCTAATCTTTCAATTCGTCTGGATTATGGTGTTGTTTGGGTTTTCATTTTCTTTCACCGACTGCAGCAGATTGTCAGCCGTCAAACCAGCTGATACGTGACAGACGGAGTAAAAAAATTAAATGAAACATATGACAACGGATTGATGAAAACAACGCACCTCTCCTATACGTTCGACTTCAACACAAAAGTGAAATGGCACAAATGGTTTCTATGATGGGAGCAATCAAAGGGGATTTTCGAATGTTTACACTTTTTGGTAACGATACACGTGACGTATTCTACTATTGAAGTATTCTACTATCGCTTTATTCACATGAAATACCTTTTAGATTGCTCAACTTTGCTCAAAAATCCGTTATGAAAATCCATGCCAGTCAACACCTTCTTTCCTCCTATTGATAGCTTCAATATCTCGAGTGCACAACCATCATTGCATCGTACAAGTAAGGTTTTTAATCGTTTAGAGTACTCTATATAGCCAGGTCTGTGCTCTCCTAAATGCACTGTTCGTTTTTGGCTGTGGTTGAAAGACATTTCAAAAATCTTCACTAGTTCACCTTCAAACGAGGTACTCAATGGCCGGAAACCATATAGCGAACGGTACAAGTTGTACACTCCAACTGCATCTGTATCATTCCATGATATCTCTGCGAATTTGTGGTCGATTTTGGGTGCTGTACAATAAGATAATGTTACTGGTAATATGGTAACTGCTTGGACTTAACGATAAATTGATAACAGGCACTTACCATACGTAGCTTGTGAATCGTCCTGCCGGATTAAATTGTGGTAGTACCTTTCTATGTCTTCGATACATGTTATCAAGCATGAAGCTCCAATTTGTGCCAATTGATCATGCAGTTGGGGCATCAATATATCACGTGGAATGTTCACCACGGATTGCAGCAATATATCTCCTACGTCGAAGTACTTAGGCTTAATACGCATAATGCTGATTCCAGTCTGCTTATCACCATTAGCGATTGCGTGTACGATTGGAGCTGCCCCTCGTAGCTTTGGCAGCAAACTAGCGTGCACATTGAGCATGCCTCTGGAGAATTATACAACAATTCAATAGAAAATGTTTTATCGATAACCTATGACCAACTTACCGATCAAAGGACCTGATGATTGCTCCCGGAATTAGATTTCCAAAAGATACAACTACACCCAAATCGAAGGAAGTGATGGGGCTCTCCTTGAAAGAATTCCAATCGTATACCGGGATTGCATTCGCTTGACTGTATTGTTTTACAGGATTTTTGGCTGCTTTGAATGATGTTACCACTTCCAGGCTCTGCACTCGTCCATTATCTATTCTGAAGAAAGATGTGGTTTATGTGGTACACGTTACATAAGCAAACCTAAATCTACTTACACATTTTTATGAATAATTCTTAGGCTAGGCAGTGAAAAATTATCTGTACCAAAAAACAATACTTTTAACCGAGAAACATTGGAAAAGTAACGTTGCACATGGCTGATACTTTTGTAACATAAGCTGCTTAGATATCTATGATTTGTAAGGATATTCATGACTTTTGTATTTTTTCCTCAAAAATCTAATTTGAGATATTATTTTAATCGGTTATGCTACCACATTGCTTTGTGTATAAATCCGGAACATTTCACAGCTGAAAAAATCAAAACAAATGGTAGTTGTCAAATGCTGTCAAAAGGTGTTTAGGCGCTAGTCACATTTTCTCCTCAAAATATAAACAAGTGAAATGCTAGACTACCAGTGTTCCAAATTTACAGTTTGTTTAACAAGGTGACAGTAGTAGACACCAAGGCATACTGCAATAATTATGTGCAAACGACGGCAGTGCACATTAGGATTGTAGACCTCTTAATCATCTCCACCTACCTCAGTCCCACAACCCCGATAGCAGTATTCCGAAGGCATATCAATCAAATACTCGGATTGATGTGCCGTTATAGAAGCAAAACAAAAATACTGACAGGAGATTTTAACGCGCATCACGTCATATGGGGGAGCCCATATACGGACGGAAAAGGTAAAGCCCTGCTTGAGGAAATCAATGAAACGGAACTGATGCTTTTACACAAGAAGGAGATTACTTTTGTAAACCACGACCCCTATAAACGGAGCACGGCCATTGACCTTACGATAATTCCGTGCAGGTCAGTGGATAAGATTGGCAGAGTATGCCTAGAGAAACATATTGGAGGCAGCAACCACAAAGTCCTCCTAATCCAGATAAAAGAGCTGGCAAGACCGCAGAAGAGAACATTTGTTGACCGTGCCAACCTGGAGAAACAAATCCAAGAGCTAAATCTGACAGGAGGTGATACAATAAGAGACCTAACCAAAACTATAAAAATTCTGAAGAACAGAAACACAAAGGTTACCAAACACGTTCCTAAATGCTGGTGGAGCGAGGAGATTGAAAAAGCTTGGACAAAGAAAAACCAGACCAGAGCCGATTTTAACAGAGAGAGAACCCTGGAAAAGTGGATAAATTTTAAAAGAGATCTGGCAAACTTCAGATACAAAAAAAAAATAGAAAAGAGGAAGAATTTTGAGGCCCTCCTTGAGTCGATCGACAGCCAAACGTCCACTGCAAGTTTGTGGAGATTGCTAAGCGGATGCCGGGGAATGGACAAAGCGAATGGATCCCAGGATAATATAATCCATAGTGATATTAATAAAGCCAAAGAATTTTTAACCGAGTTCAACATCTGAGAACACCATCCTGAACTTGGAGAAATGGGCCGAGATCCTGGCGCATATAACAGTGTGGACTCTAAGGAACTAATAAGAATCCTCCAGTCCTATATGGTACCTCCAGAAGATACCAAATGGATAGAAGGGTTTCTGAGAAACCGCATGATTGAGTTTAGCACGGACGGTGGAGTGGTATGTAGGAGAACATCAAATGGCCTACCACAAGGAGATGTATTGTCCCCTACGTTATTTAACTTGTACACAGCCGGATGCCACGCGATTAACGGAGAAAAGATAAAGGTGATTCAATACGCTGACGACTTCGCCATTATTGAATCAGCCTCAAGCCCCAGTGGACTACAGAAGAAGCTGCAGGTGTCATTCACATGGTTATCCGAGAGCTTGGAAAGACTGAAATTAAAGATTAACCTAGACAAAACAAAAATATTGACTTTCCCACCTAGGGAAACTAGGATAAGAATCGTTAACAATGGAACAGTGATAGTAAATGCCAAGGAACACCAATTTTTAGGGGTAGTCATTGATAATAGACTAAAATTTCACCAACACTTAGAAGGACAAAAGCGGAAAGCCCTGGATAAGATAAACGTACTTAAACACGCGCGCGTCTGCGTTTTTGACGTTTTTTATACACGTATTTAGATAGGAGCTGTCATGCGATGAAAAACGCAAAAAAACGCATCGAATCAGGCGATTAAAAGTCAAAATAGTTGGATATTTTACGCAGATTTCTACGTTTTTCATCGCGTGGACAATGTTTTTATGTCCAGTGTATAATTTCAAAAATGTATCAAAGCAACCAGGGTTAAAGGTCAATTGAGTGCTAGCACAGTTTGATTCGATCGAAGAGATTTGAGGAAAAACGAAATGGACGAAGAGAAATAAATATTATAAGTTGGAAAATATAAGTGTATGTGGTGATTCAGCGACCCATTGCATAAAAGATCATACGAAAAGCTTCGTGCGTGGCAAGTCCCGGTCCAAACTATTCAAACTTTGACAGATGATGCTTTCTGCGTTCAACTGTAGCCACAAAACGCAGACATTTGGGTAAAAACGCAGACGCGTGCGTTTGCGTAAAACTGTAGCCACAGCCTAAACCACATTGATTTTACGAAAATAAAAGCAAAAAGAATTATCTTAATTATTAACAAGAATAATAAAATTGTCTAGTACATAAAAGGAGCCTTTTTTTTAGTGGCCAAAACTGGTACACAGATAGGGCCAAAATAGAAACATATAGGGCCAAAATAGCGACAAAAAGTGTGTTCGGGAATTGATGATTTTTTAGTGAAAACATCAAATAAACTCACAAATGTGATTTGGAAATCATGCTTAGATAGTTACTCTACATTACCATACCAAGTTTATCGTTATATGATCAATACAATGAGTGTAACGAATTTTTTTGTGCTGACCCTTTCCTAATGTGGCAAAAACCCCCGCACTTACCCTATCATCGGGTTAGCTAGCGAAGGCCCTGGAAGCTGGATTCGTTAGTTGGACCGAAGTAAATCCTCGTAAAGGCAGAAGAAGAAGAAGAAGAACAGTTTGTTTAAATGAAAGCGTTTAGATGCTGTTTAATATGTGTTTGAATTAAATAAACATAGCGGTCCACAGCTGCATTAATGTAATTATATCCTAGACTCACATTGTGCCCATGTTTTTGCTGAAAGTCTTGCATCAAATGAAACATTTCGCATTCTTGGACCGAACTGTGCTGAGTGGCAAACGAAATCATTTGTTCATAATAAAAATACCATTTTGTGGCTCGCTATACGTTACTATAATGGTTTCAAAATTTCCGATATGAAATGAAATTTCATGAAATTTATGTATGTATAAGCGTCCATTGACGGTGCGTGTGATTGCACTGGTTCGGTCGCTGACGGTGGTCGCGTTCGCCTGCCGTTCGCCGCATGTCACCTGGGCGATCATCCCCAGCCGGTCGGTGCGCTCGTCGCTATCAGCCCGGCCGCCTTAGCCCCGGTGACAACCGAGAAGATTCGACTGTTGTTGCGCGTCTTCGGCTCGACACCCGACCGCAGCTTCGACGGAATGGCCGTCAGCAGCGAGCGGAAGTTCTCCATATCGATCTCTGCCAGGTTGGGATCGATGTCTTTCGCCATCTTCTCGTAGACGACAGTTAGAGTAAAAGCAGCTGAGAAACAGATGACGCATCGACATGTAACGTAACTCCATCGTCTGTTTCGTAGTTGCCAACGCTAGCTCATTGTAACAGTGATGAACGGTGTGAACTGACACGTAGTCTTCGTGGTCCCTTCCGGTCGCTAACCGTGATCGCGTTCGTCTGCCGTTCGTCGTGGGTCACCTAGAACTGAACGATCATCGCCAGCCGTCCCCTGCGCTTGACGTAGCGTAGCTGATCGAATTTGGTGGCAGGTTTTGCCCTATTATGCGCCCCCCGATCGACGCCAGCCGGCAGCGGTCGTCGTACGCGTAGGTGAACTTTATTTTCGACCGGAGCAAGCAGGTTGATCGTCATTAGCAGCTTGCAGGTGGGGTCGTAGTACCCCCTGCCGTGCAGGATCTTTGAGAAGCGGTCCTCGTCGTCGTAGCGGTACACGATGCACGACGTGTCGTGCTGGAGCACCGTCTGCAGCAGGATGCCACTGTGCGAGTAATGCTGCACGTAGGAGTGCATGTTGCCGCTTCGCAGCACGATCTGGTCCAGACACCCGTTTTGATCGTACACCAACTTTTATTTGCGCTGACTTTCGGGTGAGATCATCTTTAGCAGGCTACTCTCGTTGTAGCTGTACGACACGATGCCGTACTGGATGCTCGTAATATTCGACAGCCGGACCAGCTTAGATGCGGTTGAAGCGATCGTATGTGATGTTCAACGGTTAGCACACGTTCCAAATGCCGGGCGAGAAGATGATTAGCAAGCCGGACTGGTCGTACGACACCATCAGGATCATCTCATTTTCGAAGTCGCCCAAAATCTTGCACTAGGCGAATG
This sequence comes from Anopheles atroparvus, assembly GCA_914969975.1. NCBI lineage: Eukaryota > Metazoa > Arthropoda > Insecta > Diptera > Culicidae > Anopheles > Anopheles atroparvus. The sequence goes on along the minus strand of CAJZCY010000005.1, from coordinate 15,455,621 downwards.
GATCGTACATGACACGCAACTTCTTGCCGTCGTTCACGAACGCGTCTCGGTACAGCCTCTTCTTGCCGTTGGCGCCACACAGCGCCCACGATGGGCAGCGGCCAGAGTAAAGGCCAACCGCGGTGGCCGCCGCCACCGCCACCCCGTTGCATCTGATCGACGAGAGCGCGTAGTTTGAGGTAGCGATCGTTTGCAGCAGTGCTAGAGCGCCAGGATACGATAAAAGGTAGTCAGTAAGCTGTTTGCAGAGCACGAGAGAGCTCATCAATTGTGCTGTTACCGTGGTCGGCGACGTTGTTCATACCATACTGAGCCGGCTGGAATCGGATGCTGGACGGCTGGATGATTCGGACCCGTTCACATCCACCGGATGCAACCTGAGCCAAAACTCACACGTTCTTAGGAATCGCTATAAACCAAAGACTGAAATTTCACGACCATTCAGTCAACCTGATACAGAAAGCTCGCAACAAACTGAACATCATAAAAATGATATGCAATAGAAAAAATAATGTAAACCCGAAAATTGCCACACAAGTTCATAGAGCTAATGATCGCTCTATATACTATATCTCTCTCCATATAACTATATGTTAAAAAGGCAAAACTGTGATATTAGTTTAGAAAAATTTGTAAAGAGCTTCAAGAAAAAGGACATACATTATATGAAAAAAGTGTATAAGTTTATAGAAAAAATAGGATAATATTAAGCAACAGAAATAGCATAGAACCTTCCCTTTCAACCACAATCAATCACCGAGTAAGCACGGTATAAGGCCTGGGCCATGCCCCGCTTCCAGAAAGAAATAGGTGGTATGCTCAACTATCAATCAAATGACAGATGTAAGCCTGTTCAAAGGAACAAATCCCACAAACAAACAAAAATATTGAAACATAGTACACAAGTTAGACAGAAGCTCAGAAGCTGGTCCTTAATCCATTTAGAGGTCTACATCCCCAGGTTAGCTAGTTAAGGCCCAGGTAGCTGGATTCTGTAGCCGTACTGTGTGTTCCCATTGACGCGTGTGGTTGCAAAGGTTTGTTAAAAAATCCCGCAACCGGCGTTGGTACCTGTTCACATTAGTTGCACAATTTTCGTACTCACACATCTTCACATTGACTGTTTGAAAGACTGTAAATTTCATTATGATGACCGTTGCCGCCGGACATTTCAACGCAAAACTCTCTAAAATTCCGGGAGAAATGCAATTGTCTCATTGGTAGACCAGCGTTCCATTTCTAGGTATTAAATTCAACTCCTGCATGAAATAAAAAAGAATTTCGAAACGGACAAAAATCTTGCTGAAAACAAACAACTCTTTTTTCATTGCCATACTCACACATCCAGATTTGACAGTGGCGGCCATGTTGGTTGCACGCAAAATAAGATCGATCCTATTTTCGTTCCTGCGTAGCTAAAGCCGTGCAACCTTCGTTCACACGTGTGCAACCAACGCGCAACTTGAGTTGCGGAGGTTTGGTTGCTTGAATGAGAACGCGGCTTTACCTACTCTGCTTGATCCTTCCTCTTTCTCGTCAACTGGATCCATGCATTTTAAGCACGTTTTTAAAAAGTGTCAGTTATTGTCAAACGTTTCAAATGATCCATTTCATTGTAAGCACCAATTTATTGTTTCAATTTATTGATCAACAACAATAACAATAACAACAATCAAGGTGGCGGAGGGGTGCAGAAGAATATGGCGCACTAACGTGTGTGCCTTGCACCGGCACCCAGCTTTCAGCGTTGTCAAACATCCTGTCAATCAAAAAAGTCGCCGAACAAATTGGAAATATGATGAGAGTATCGATGTGCTATCGAAGACTTTGCCGTCCTCGATTTGTGTCCTTTGGGTTTTTCCTTCCAAGCTACCTTCTTCTATCTATAAACCTTACTCTGGATACACCTTTACTGCTGGATACCACCTTGTTTTGTTAGACATCTTCTACCAATTCCCCTGCCGTCATTACGTTTTGTTCACTGCTGTAGCTGCGTCGATTGTTTGACAGTTGAAACTTCTTTTACAAAAGCAGGCTCTGCACACAATACCCGGTCGGCAAGCATCTCGTTCATGTGCGGTTTGGAATACAATTTGTGCCTGTTCGTTGTGTCTTGCATCGCTACTTTCCTTTCGGAAAAATCGGATTAAGGGAAGCGAATGTAGAATCAAGAAAAGCCTAGTCTTGCAAGACACTGAAAAGTATAAAAGTAGACAATATACACGCGAACCTGTCAAGAAAGGCGCGAGCTCATCCTTGCTTTTCATAATTGCTTTTCAACCGCCGGACAAGATTGAGCCTATACTACTGAAGCTCCGAACGCTTTCACTCCAGGACATAAGGCATGAAACACCTCGTTGATGTGCTAGATGAAATTAAGAACACAGCCGTCGAAATGGAGTTTTGTGAGGATTTCAATAAGCTGCAGGCGATTTTGAATAACACTAATCGATTGGTGCGATCATTCGATAAGATTGTGTTCGATAGCGGTAAGTGTGTACTAGCTCTATCACTTTGTTTCGGCTGCCATTTTATACGAATTAAAAATGCTCTTTTCCTAGGAAATGAACCATACATCATTGAGATAGTGGCGCGACTATTAAAATACCTGCGTATCCGGAATTACCTCGATAGGGAGAACAAAGTAAACAAGCAACATGAGACGGAGCTGCGAAAGATCACGATGTATCTGCTACTGAACACGGACGTGTCGTTCCGGTATGACCTCTCCCAAGACAGCCGAGTGAGCCATCTGCTGAACAGCCTGCCGCAGATGAGCAAATGTCTCCTGCTCAATTGCATCTGGGGCCTAGATCTGGATCGCTTCCTGTATGAAATGATCTCGTACGCGCCGCTCTGGTTCTCGATGCAGTTCCTTGATCAGGCTATTGTCAGTCTGAAATATGCAAAACCGTACGAGGCGCTAGAGCGTGTTGAATCTATGGTGCGAGCGATCTATTTTGCGATCTGTCGTACGGATTGCGATTGGCGGAAAATCGACCGAAACCGGTATGTTGACCAGCAGCGCACGCTCAGCCGCATGTTCGACTTTGTGGCAGATCTTCTCCGGTATTTCAACACACCGGATGCAGCCAAATTTGAAGGCTGGTCGAAACTACGTAAGCACCGTTACTTTGGCTTTGTACTGAAGCACTTGTTCAGCATGACGAGCGCGTGTATGGAGCTGTATTTTGGTAAACCTGCATTTTCGGTCAAACCGGAAATGTCCGTTTACGAGCTGGTAAACGACCGGCACGTGCCAAAGGAGGCAACCGCTGAGTTCTCGCAGCCATCTGAAAATGCACTTACAAAAATCAATAACTGCTTGTTGAACACACTTGAGACGTGTATAATGCATGTGTCAATTGATCGCTTTCTCTACTGGGCCGAGATCGACCTGTTCAGAGAAGGCGAGGAACCGGTCACTCTCCAGCAAGTGATTGGCGAATCGGCGTACCGACTGTCCGAAGATCTCCGAGCAAACAAGCAAATCCACCATAGCATCGTACGCCATCTTACGCAGTTTGCAATGCGTCCAAAAACACTTGCCGAGAAAGCAACTACCATGACCCTCGGCATGTTGATGTTGAGAATTGACAGTGCAAATTCAGTCGACGAACGCTGTATATATCTGAACGAGTTCGTAAGCCGCTCGGAGCGCGTATTCGGCAACGCCGAGTGTCTAGAGACTGTCGAACAATACTGGTCATTGCTGGAAGGTTCACACGTTCGTTTAATGATTGAATACGACACACGTGAGCCAATCGGCGAAGACCTAATGGAAGAGGACGACGTGCCAGAAGAGCGACTCAAACTGCGGGCGCTTATTTTGAAAACGGTGGACACTCTGCCAGCAAAAGATTTTCATCATCTTGTAACCTTCACACTTGACACGTTCGGTACGACATTTTCGCGCTACCAACAGCCTGATCTGGCGGAGAAGTTGATCGAACTAATCAACCGGTTACGCGACGCAACATCCAGTCCAGTGCATGGCGGGAGCGGTCTTTCAGCCGCAGGGCTCCCGAACGTTCAACAATTGCTATTCCAAGCACCCGCCACGTTCTACGCGAAGCTTACTCGTTCCTTGTACGACTCCTCTGCTGCCAACGAGCAATACGTTGACGCCATCGTGGCCATCATCGTCCGACATAAGGCGATTGCACAGCATTTCATGCGTGAGCACCTGGAAACGCTCCTGACGGTAAATTTTGAATTGCTCCATTCGCCGATGCTTGGCCAACTAGTTTCCAAACTCTACAAAGTTGAGTTATTCGAACCGCATTACTTTATCGAGCAGTTCCTTCTTAAGGGGATCGGCGAGTCGTTCACTAAGCAAAACTTCGTCGCTCTATACGAATTGCTTAAGCTTGCCAGTGTTGTGTGGCTACCCTACATCTCCACCGTCGCGAAGGGGAAGGAGGCAGCTACGATCCAAAGCCAGTTGATGCTGAAGGGGGTGGCTTGCATGGTAGACATCATCGGCGGTTTGCGCGGCAGTATTTGGCAGCAAACCGCGCATGAGACGGACCAAATTATGCTTGTGGCAATGGGAATAGAATTTCTTGAAAAGACACTGAAGCAGCTGCAAAAGGTAGCATCTGATGAAGGTAATATAAAAGCTACAAGCACAATATTGCCGCACCATTTGAAGGACTGTGATTAATTTATTTTTGAATATTTTTACATCTTTTTCTTCCGATACAAACATAAACTAAATTTAGAGAAAAGGGAGCTTCTCACGAAGGTGGAAAAGGAAACGCCCCTCAGCACACAATATTACTTCCGGAAACATATCTACTGTACAACACCAAAAGTTACTGCTGGCAACACAAACCTCAGCGGCACTGCTATAGGAGATGGAGAAGAAGGAATAGGACTACAAGAGGATGCGGTGAAGGCATCAACCAGACTGTGCAAAACTTTTGCTGAATTCATGTACCAACACGAGCTAACCTCTTCCTCGGATCCAGAAAAGATCCAGACTTTTCTCAAAAGGGTACAAACAACTTCTAAACCGGCTTTCAAGTAGTGACACCCTGGTATTGATTGTATTTTTTGTTTCTTCATGTCTTCGTTTTCAGGTATTTCCTCAATGCACCAAGGGCGAAGCGATAGCCCTCATGCAGGACGATCTGTTACGCTGCCACATCCAACCGGTAGCTCTCTCCGTGATGCGTGACTTGCTATCAGCTAAAACAAGTCACTACGGTTGGCTGCGTAGTTGCACTAGCAACTACATCCAAATCCTGCTGCAGGTAGTGCTGCCAGGCATGACCGAGAAGAAAACAGACACGGTGGAAAAGCGCTGTGAGGCGGTGCGAGGATTACTAGAGCTGCTTGAGCAGCTGCCGCAAGATACGCGCGATCCATTGTGTGTCGCCGTCAGTGGCGATCTGGCCGGCTTGTACAGATACGTGCACAAGCTGGAGCCAGGAATGACGGAGCTGGTGAAGCTAGAGAGTTACCTAAAAAAATCAGTGTCGGCCTCTCAGCTGGGTTTGGCATCATCGACACCAGCAAGCCAAGATACAGTGGAGCATATGGATGTAGATAATTCGGAATCAACGCACATGGTGGCCGACACCACCAAGATGGAATGTACAGGCGAAAAGTAGAAATAGGAATTGTCGATGCTCAATAGTTCCTTCGTCATCTGTACAAGAATGGTACAGAAAAAACTGCTAAATTTGCAAGTCGTGAATGAACATTAGCAAAAATCAATTCACTGATTTTTTTAACCCCATTTCCTGTTTACGTAACGCGAATATTCAAAACATTTCATTTTTTTTACATTTAATTTGTTAAAAACGTAACCGAGAAAAAATCAAAACATTCAAAACAAAGCGATGGATGCAGTGAAGAGCATGAATGTAGATAGTTCGTAATCAACTCTAATGGTGACCGCCCTCATCAAGATCGCTTATATATTCGAGAAGGAGAAACAGGAAATGTCGATGTTCCTTCATCATCTGAAAATCGATATGGAGAAGGCTGCTAAATTTGCAAGTCGCGAATGGACTGCAATTAACAAACATCAATTAAACGATTCCTACATCCCATTTTCTACCTAACACGAATATTCCAAACTTTTCATTCATTTAATTTCTTTAAAACGAACCGAAAACGAGAAATAAATAAATCCTTTAAAAATATGTAAATGACTTGTCCATTGTGAGCATGCATCCATATCGTCCTTTATACAGGATGTATGTTAGAATCCGAATAGAGGTACTCGAATTCAAGCAGTAAAAACCGAAAGAATTTCTAACCACATTTTTATTTTTATTTTTTTCATAAATGTTTTACAAGTGATTCTGCTAAAACATGCATTTAATATAGTTTCTATTTACGGTTTAGTATTGCTTAGTAAGACAATCAAAAGAAAGTATCAGGAGGAGTAAAATCAAACATAATTAAACCAGGAACAGCTAAAAAATGATTTCCAAGAAATTATGAAAACGTGCGAAATAGCAAAAATAACATAAGAATAAAGAATCAAAATTAAGAGAGAGCATAATAAACAAGATTTTACCGGCTAGCGATACTTATAATAAAAAAAAATTAATGAACTCTTAACGCAACAATGTACGGTAAATGATACAGTTGTGTAATAAAGATAGATAGATGTTTTAAACGATTTTTAGGTTGATAACACTTTGTGATGTGAAGCGCTAGAACGCTTTGGTTGCAGCCACGTTTCAAGATTGAGAAAATAAGATAGTGTCACACTGCTCAACGAGCGCCCTTTTGAACTTTTCTGAGAAAGTATTGTATCTCTGCCCAAGGATAACTTTTGGTTCTGGTAATTTTGGTAGAGCAAATTACATCGCTTTCGAACATAGACTAGTTTTCAATAGAAAAACAACTGAATGTGGAAGCATGGCTGGGGCTAAGTTCGCAGAATGTTTGATGAATTAAGCACTGGCCAACAGTGACTCTCTCTGTATAATCAAATAGATTTTGTTTATGCTGAGCAAGTGCATCTTCTAATTTACATATTGGAGAGTCCGCATTTGCTAGCATTTAATAATTTAAAACGGTTAGTATTAGTGCCGCATCTGACTGTTGTATTCTTCGCCTGCAAGTTGCGCAAAGCATTTGCGGCGCTCGAGTCTTAGGAAATCGTGCAGTCCATGTCGCCCTGTTTTGGTAGCTCTAGCACGGACGCGACCGCACGCGCCATGTACGTCATCGTGCCGTAGCTGCCGCTCGGAGCGCTATCGTACAGGTGTTGGCAGATGTACGCGGCTCCACCGCAAAGGAGCAGACCGGCGGTGGTCGTCTCGCGGATGTCCTTATTTTTGGCGCAGCACAGCATCGCATCACCATGCACCTTACGCTGATCCTCGAGGAACAGCTGGTTCGCCTTGTGTACCAGGTGCTCCACGTATATGATGTTGCCGATCGACGCGAGAATATTGTGCTCGGTGACGAGGGTAAGCACCATGAGTGCCTCGACGACCAGCTGTCGGTATTCAGGTTGCGGGATGGTGTTCAGTGCCGTTTCGACCTCCAGCGCAAATTTGAGCTCGTTCGGTGTCATCTCCTGCGTCAGACTCTGGGGAAGGACGCGACCTTCGATGGCTAGACCGGAGCATCGCTCCAGCACCGTCCAAACTCGTGGATAGAAGTCGCGCGGGACACGATTGAGCGCGCCATCCAGGCGACGACGGCGCAACCACTGACCCTGCCGGTCATCGATCAGTGAATTGTCCGCTCCCTCCGGCTCGCCGATACCGATCTGGCTTTTCTTGCTGACCCGGCTCGATTTGCAGCTCACGATCGATATGTTGCCCCGGGCGACGCTGTTGATTGCGAACTCCTTGCCACTCAAAATGTGGTGCAGCAGATTCTTCATCTCGAACGGCGACAGGTTGAGCAGGTGCTCTGACGCCTGCTCACCATCGCAGTTGAGTGTGCGCGAAAGCTCCTTCGCCATCACCTGGATTATGAGGCCGACGCGCAGGCGGAGCATCTCGTGGAACAGCTGTGGCTCGGTACGAATGAACATCGCAAGGTAGACGAGCAGCTCCTGGGACAACATTGCGGTGCTCTCGTCGTCTCCGTACGCCTCGTGGATAACGTGGCGCAGCTCCATTTCCGGCAGCGGGGCAGTAATCGTGTGCTCGCTGTTCGGCGGCATTCCGACCGTAACCTTAGGTGTGGAGGCGGTGATTAAAAAGAATAAATGAGACATATTCGCAAATGCAGCAAACATTATGAAACCAGCTAACAAACCTGCTTCTGGCGTACGAGCAAATCCGTGACCGCCTTCGCTAGATCTTCGACACGCTTGCCGAGCATGCCGGCCGTATGACGCACCAGGCCCCACATCTTTTGTTGGCAGGCCTTCTCATAAAGACCCTTTAGCAGGCCGCGCACCGTCACAACTCGACCTTCCTCCAGCATGCCTTGAGAAGGTGAATCTTCATTAACACCACCCGTCTGCAGCTCTGCGCGTACAATGTTTTTTTAACCCAACAGCATTCCCCCAGCCACAGCGAAGTGCAATATAATTTGGAGCACACATATACAAGTTCACGCACGTACAAAAAAACACGTACAGATACAAACAAAATTGCACACAGTACTCATATTGTGATCGGTTTGTTAATAGGCAAGTTAAGTAAAAGCAGCCAACGGAAGGAAACAGCGAACAGCATAGGGCGGCAAACGGCGGGTGGCAGCGAAGAGGGTGGTGCATATCCGGACGGATACAGTAATCGTCGGCCGCAACGAGCCAGGAGCAACAGGCAAATGTAGTAGCCAGGCGGACAATAGAGGAAGCGAGAGACGCATACAGCAAGGTGAGGCAAGCGCGAGCGACACAAATGTGCAACGGAAAGATACAAAGAAAAATAAAATAAGGTAGAGTAATAATCGCATACAAACCGCACAGGATACTACCACTCATTTTTATCGTGAGCGTATCCTGTGCCGGAAGATCGCGAGAAAATCAATCAGAGCCTGAACCAATAAACCCGACGTGCATGCATAAGCATCATAATCTACTAGCATCATCATTCACTTTTCGTCATGTCAACTGTAACTAAAGCTTTATAACTCGAATTGTTTAACACTAGAACTACCAGTTTTTTTTTTTGTGTTTAACTAGAACACCCAACCGCACTAACTTTTACACCTCAAACGCATGATCATCATGCTCTGTAAACAGCTTTGCTATACATATGTTTTATCTTTTTTGTGGTATTTTTGAATTTTTCCAAACCCTCCTTTCCTACCGAGGTACCAGCAGTGATCGTGTGATCCTACCGAGGTACCAGCAGTGATCGTGTATCGAGTTATCTGACTTACGGGATAATAATAGGCTATAAGAAATGCGTTTTTCTATCTGAATTTTTACCAGTAAAACATTTTATGTAGAACAATACATGCCCCTCTAACAAACGCCATTTACAGGTTATGCATATCTTCAAAAGTAATAACTGTATAAACTGATTGCTCTTGGTGTTCTAGTGTTATTGATCAAAAAACGTACCTACTACGTTACTTGCTTGCGGGGTTACAGTTCATAAACAACAGACAATAATAAACTAGCACTACCACAACGACCACCAATGAAATGTGCATTGGTTTTTACAATCTTATCGAAATTCTTCGAAAGAAAGAAATCTGAAGAGTTCCTTTTTGAAGAATCCAACAAACGGGCATATGGCATAATTCGAAATGATTTCATACAGCCTTACAATATCGGGTTGGTGCATATGCCTGCAAAAGGATTTAACGTCCCTGTCCATACACGGGGTTTACGGATCTGCTAAAAAGCTAGCTGTATAACGAATGTTATATTCGTATTACGCTACTCACCAGTATTAAAGTCAAGCCCTTGCGTATCAACAAGATGCTGCAGGATGTCACCCTGCTCTTCCAGACTTTCCGTCTCTCGGAGCATTGCTATCAACTCCTCTACCTCTGTGTTCTCAAAGTTCGTCTCTGTCGTGGGCCGATGTCTCGGCAAAGGCTGTACGTGTATCTTAGGCACTGCGTGCAGCAGCAATATGAAAGCAGAAGAAAAGAAAGACAAACATTAATAACGACTATTCGCGCATCATTTCGACGGATCACCGTCGCACGAGAAGCTTACTGGCTGCAGTTGCCGACGTTTGAATATGCAGCTTCTTACCGTCGTCGTCAAGCGAAACACGCTCGGCGAACCGGCTCACTGCAGGTTGGATTAGCGCTTGGGCGTTCGGGGACGGATCACGTGAGGTCGGTGGTCCGCTACCGGAAGCGGAACCGGCACCGGCACCGACACTGGCACCGGATCCTCCGACGATAGTAGATTGATTCGGCTCCAGCCATTGGGGCGTTACGTGCGATAGGCGTCGCTCGGTGACGTTACCCTCCATACCCAGCGTTTCGGCTGCAAATGACGATGAAGACAGTTACTTTTCAGTCAGCTTTGCCAAGGGCAGAAGCGCCACTGTCGGCCACAATCGGCTACGTACAATCGACATTGATCGATCGGGTCTTCTTGATGGCACCCTTCACAGACATGCGCCGGCGGAGGTTTTTCGGGCGCAATCCTGACGAACGGATAGAAGTGGTTGACGCGCGATGGCTAAAGGAACGCAACAGGTGTTCATCGAGGTAGGCCTGCACGGCGGGATTCAACTCTAAAAAAAAAAGCCAAGCATAAGCATTCTCTCGTGTTGACTCGACAAACCCAGTATCTATCCCAGTAAGCTAGCAATCCACAAATGCGTTCATCCATCTGATAGCTGTCGGCTGACTCCAACTATTCATCATCGTTTCATCCCCTCCTCAGACTACTGTGCGCCGTTAAGGATTGCTATCTTACGGGCGTTATTTTGCTCCAACTTATTTATTCCGCTAATAGCAGACTTTACAAACAGAAACAGAGCATAGACATCGTGGTCTTGCCAATCGTCTAGGTTCTGTTCTGTTCCCCAGCCCTACTGCACCACCTACTGTCGGGATAGCCATCTTCCTGGCTGCCAAGAAAGCTCAAGTCCGTGATGGCCGACGTGTTGATGAAGTCGCCGAGGTTGCCCAGTATGACCCGGGTGCCGCTGATGTACCCAGACTTCAATTTCTTCATAGTTTGTATCATCGCCAACGGTACTTTATTGTTATCTGTACGAAGCCCGCACGAATGATGCGTTCGCAAAGAAACAGCAAACGGTAGATGAAGAAAATGTTATAGAAATAGAAAGAATCAATCAGTAAGTGTCGACATGACAAGTATCATCGTGCGATTAGTTGTTCTACTGATTGTGGATCTATTTTTTGTGACATGATCATATGAAAAGAAAAAGGGTATGGCAAGCATACCGGACAGGTGCAGACAACGAATTGGGAAGGTTAGGAAAGGTCATCTAAAGAAACATTTTCGTTACGTATTAGAAAGGTCACTAGGGATGCTATTAATCGGAGGAACAGGCAGTTTTCCAGAAATTTATTTTAATAAACATAAAACCTACTTATGGGAGGGAATTTACTTTTCTTCACTCAGGACGCCAAGATGTTCTAAGCTAAGCAAAGCTGTTATGAATTTGAAGTATCAGTGGATGCCTCTAAGGATCTAACAAGCATTTTTCTATTTGATGAATTGTGGGTGGTCGAGATTTTGGGATGCCTCAACACTTTTTCATGAATAAAGATGTTCGTTCAATGCAATTTTCAGACAAATTTGACAATTATTGAACAAAAAAAAAACACAAAAAATGATTATTGGTTAGTACAAACGCAAACTATCTGGGTAGCGACACAAGCAAGGCATATCCGTACTATTACATTTCATGTATGTTATCATCCCCTGGTGTGGTATACCTACCAACCCCTACGCAACGAATTTTGTGCTACAAAAACGAGACATAAAAAATGAGACCACTTTGTGTAAAATCCATTTAAAATGCGGTAAAAGACCGAATTGCCTCCTCCACTCACAAACTACCTTTCGAATGGCATGGTGCGATACGTCAGCATCCGAAATTGAAACGGCAGCGCTGTTGCAGCGAACGACGCGTATTGACTACCCATAGCCTACCGAAATGAAGCTAGGACCCCCCCCCCCCCCCCCCCCCTCCGTTATACTAAACCCTTGTATTTATTGCGTAGCCCAAGAGTCCAATAATGATACTACAAGGGGGGATTTTTTCGAAGCTCAATTTGATCTTTTATCCTTAAAGCAATGCATTATGAGTACGACTGACACGTTTGCAGGAGCGGGCACCGGTTATTAAATACCGGGCATACAATATATATCGATCCCGCGTCATAAAGGCTGATCTCAGTGTGTAAGAGTTTGAGTGTTTGATGATGCAGAAGAGATGTTGCCATCTATTTGTACGTCTGCCTGGCCCCGTTTCTTTCTGTCTGGAGTGCTTTGAAGTGTAGGAAGGATTAACCAAGAGATTAATGCCATGTGAAAATCAGTGTATGGGAACGAATGCATGATGATGCTATGGATTCTTTCCTATTGTTAACGAAAAGCATGGCGATCATTTGTGATAAGTAGCAAACAGTCTGTGTATGTGGTTTTTTTTTTTCGTTTCTATTAATTTTTAGATTCATATAGTTACCTAGTAGCCAATGGGTAGCCATCAGTGTGATCGTGGGACGACCGAGTAGATGACGCCAGCTATAGCTCAGGAAGGCTAGAATGTCCGTGAAATTGCTCGCCAGCAGGGCGGGATCACGTGATGTGTAATACTCGTCATGATCAAATATCTACCACCAGGCACCAACATTCCCACCATCATCCCCGGTTGAGAGTTGAATGTGCAAATGTCAATGGAATGAAGCGGGAGAATACGGGTGGTGATGCACATGTGCATGTAATGCACAGTACACAGCAGTGTGTTTCGCGTCGATGAGCGATGGGCGTTTGGCACCAGATGAGGACGGAGTGCCACGAATTGTGTGTTGAGGCAGTTTGGGTCCCGAAAGTCATTTTTTAACATTAACCGGCGGTAGGAGAGGCGATAGCATGTAGCAGAGATAAGAGCGAAGCACCATAGGATTTCGGCGAAATTAATCACCAAAGTCAACAAACGTCCAGTATAGAACGAAGTTCGAAACAAGGTCGGGCCGCAGAGGAACAATCACGGAAAAAAAAAACAAATAAAATAATTGTAGATAGTATCCATTAGGCAGGGGAATGGAACGGTTCATAAGAGATTCGTGTTTTTGTTTTGCATAGTAAATAAAAAGCATTATAAAATATCATAAATAAATTGATAAAAGAACCACAACATATCGCGAAGAAGTCAAAACAAAACCCAAACACAAAATCAAAATCATATCAAATTTTTTAAAACATAAAAAAGGGTATAACCATGAATTTATTTGAGGGTGAAGGGAAAGAAAGGGAGAAAAAGAGAAGAGAGAAAAAGAGAAGGAAGATGCCAATTATTTTATATGCAGTGTTGGGATGCACACAAACAATGTAGAGAATTTATGCTGAAACCCGCAAGTTAAACATTATTTTTATGATATTTTTGCTATAGACCATCACACTTTGGTAAATCATATCATTTTGTTACTTTTTTGTTGTTGAATAAAAATAAAATGCACAATGAAAAATTGGCAAATGCAAAAAATACAATTTCTCCATTTAATATAAAGCCAATTAATAATTACATAGGTAGTAGACAAACAAAAAAAGAAAATAATAAATTTTAATTCTATTTTTCTTTTATTTAAAAAGAAAATTCCGATGAACTGCAAGTTTTTTTTAATTGCAATGTATGGCAGAAGATTTGTTTGTATTTTTATTCCAGTCTAGTTGTATTCATTATTAATCCAACGTATGCCATTGGAACTGAAGGAGCAGATAGTAGTTTTACCAATGTGTGAAAGCGCGTTCATCGCCAGATAGAAAGGTAACAAAAAACCCTGCAGTATCCTAAAGCGACTGACAGGGCACGGAATGCGTCGTCCTGTGTTTAATACATTTTTACAGTTTACATTTGCAACAAATTGTTTAAACAACACCGAACCTTTCGCCAGGGAGGGGAGGGGGGGGGGGGGTTTGTGAGCGTGTTTATGTACCTATTGTGTTTGTATGTATGCCGACTGGCAATGAAGGCAAATGAAGATACTGTATAACAATAATTTCACTTGAAGGCAATACTCTGATCATTGTAAAATTAGCAAATGCCAACGCCTGAAACCGAAGCGCAAGAAATATTTAAAAATTTCTAAACTTTTGAAACAAACATTCAAAGTCCATCATAGAAAACATGTCTCTTAATCGAAGTTTAACCTTTCCTGAAAGCCCCACTACAATTAATAAAATCGTAATAGCTATGACGGCCAATCCTATTCAAATAACACTTTTAGCATACCCAGTTATTCAGTTGATAAAAAAGGAAGGAGGAAAGCCTGAACTACAGCGAAAACCAATCAAATAAAACAGTTACAATAATACTGCAAACTATGAAACAACAAAATCACAAAAAAAAATCAAGGCAAACCAAATTAATATACAGCTGGGTACTACAAATAGAGGGCACTGCAACATACAAGAAATTCAACAGAAATATTCGTTCATCATTCTGTTGGAAGGAGGTAAACAACATAATATATGCTCAATAGAAGCCTACTCTAAAAAGGCACTCAACAGAACAATACAAAAGATGGAAACTATACAAGTAAAAAGGTAGATTCTACTATTAAAAAATGCGTTATAAAACGGGTAAAAAACAATAAATGTGGGAAAATCCTGCAGAAAATCCTGCGGTTGTGGTTGGCAAATATCCGAAATATTGCGGGGGCATTTGGAGACATTTTTAAACATCTAAGAAGCACTAGTAGGAGTGCAAGCGTGCAAAACGGGGAGGAAGGAGTGAGTACAAATAGGGCCAAGGAATGTAATGAATGAGAGATAACCGAGTGTAAAATATATCAACCGACCTAGATGTACAGTCTTCAGCACCAGTGTGAGTAGCGGCCGACCAAGTAGGTTCTGCCAAGCAGACTTCAGAAAGTTTATTTCTCCCTTTAGCAGATCGATCATGAGCTCGTTGTCCGAGGCGATATAAAATCGGTTCACGTCGGAGAACTATACAGAAAGCGGTCACCACAGGCGAAACAAAACGGTTGATCATTTTGCACCGTCAGTTAGCCCGAATATTCAGAGAGGAAAATATCAACATTAGTAAATCTTGAGATGTATAAAGCAAAAAAACGAAGAGTGAGTTTACAGATAGAAAAATAAATGGCGGAAAACATGATTCTCAAGATCTATTCCATTTCTCAACGTACGTTGGAAAGAATTAGCGCCTGACTAAGCACTAAAATTTGCTCCATTTAAGGGTTATGATAATTGCGTGTGCATGTAGGTGCCTGTGTATGTATATGTGTATGTGTATATGGAATATAAGTAATACATGTTGTCTGCTGACTAACTTTGGGAGATCAATGTATCAACAAGTAAGTTTTGAAGAATGGGATGGTTTCGAACACAATGCCCGAACACTGTTTTGCTCTAAACATCTCGCATTAATATTTGTAAATTAGTAAATTAAATTTGGCTGAAATAATATGTCTCACCATGACAACCGGATTCGGCCTTCATACCTGTGGTGTGAACGCGAAGATGCGGTCCTTCAGCGAGTACAGCTTGCTAGTGCTGAGAATGCCGACGTCGCGAGACTTACGGCCGGAGAGACCGAGTTTCTTATTTCGTCCGAGATAGGTGTACAGATGACTAAGTACCCGGGCAGGCTGAACCTCGATCGGTGCAACATCCGCGATTGTCTGCACGTGAATGCCGTGTTCAGCCAACTTGTCGCGAATATCGTTATCCTCTGCCAGTATGACAACCTGCACGACCACATCCGGTTTTTTCTGCGCTCCCAAACGACGATTCAATGGATCCAGTTCACCAACTGCGAGAAAACCCTGAACCCCAAACATCGTAGAAGAAATGTCTGACGTAAGTCGTATGAATCTTCTACAAGCTAATACTAGATACTAATGCAAATACTTGTAGGAAAAAAATGCAGGAAATTAAGCTTACTAACCAAGGCGACACATTTGTTAAAGCTGCTGTTACCTACCTCTTGCAGAAGTTTACCGAGTATATACAACGATTGCCCCCAAAGAAACGGGCAACGTCCGACGACTACGCGCTGCTGGCTCCCAGGTGTCTGATACTCGGAGGCGACTGCTTTGTCTGGTACGGCATACAGTTCCGGTATCAGCTTCATGCCCTCTTCCGTTTTAACTATTATTTCTTCCAGCTTGCGCGAATACTCGGCCACAGCTTGTTTATCGTTCTGGAAAGCCTTGTTCAGAATGAGGTAGCAGAAAAACAACGGCCACTCGCACTCGATCTTTTCAAACATACGTAGCTCCCAGCGTTCGTAGTATAGACGCGTGTTGTCTTCCTTGGGAGTCTTATACCCGTCGCGTAGGAACCTTTTGCAGCCATACCGTCCCTGCAGACGCGTTATGATCGCCTCCTGTGTCGTCTCAATCAACTGCGGATCGTCACAAGCAAACGCAGGAAATCCAACCACCGAAAGCAGTCCTGCATCGAGTTCTTTGCTGTTTGATTCACGGGGTAACATTGATTGCAGCACTGCTTGGCATTTATGCGCCTCGTCGGCCAGCACGTGTATTACCGAACCGGATCCTCCGCGCGCTCCGAACAAATCCAACTCGTTCATTGCCTCGAGCGCAGCTTTTGCCATACCTATCGAGCTGGCGTTTAATTCCGGCTGACCGTGATTCGATTTGTCCCCACGCTCCCAGATACCGTAGTCTGGGATGCAATACGCGGACTCGATGTAAAAAACAAGGTTCTGTATGAACGATACCTCGTCGAGGGAGAATACGATCTGCAGGCCGGAGGCGGTCATTTGCGCCAGAATTAAAAGATAGAGCGATATGGCATCGATCTGCAAATGCCCCCACTCGCTGTCACCGACCACAATCTGACCGTTGCGACTGGAGTATTTGGCGTGCAACGAATCGAGCGGATTCTGGGATATTTTGAAGCGTTCCACTTTTTCTTTCTGGTTCATCATCGCCATTAGCAAGCCTCTCATAAGTTTAACGCAGCATTGCTCCAGCTCGTATGCTTTAGCGCGGTCCTCGTCCTGGTCGGCGATCTTCTTGTATGCCATAGAAAGGCCCCAGACCGCCAGAATGCAGTACACATTGTCACGTATCTGAGCGTGAGCCATCGGAAAAAAGAAAATAAAATAAATTATATTCGTTACGCGTTGGCGAACGAATGAGCTTATTAAACCAATCAAGTGATCGATCATCTATCAGCACGGCCTTCACAATGAGAGCACTGCGGGGACGAAAAGATGACATCTTACGTGCTTACCCAAGCATGCTGGGTTTGTGGACTAGCAGGAAACAGTCCAGTCACCGGTTGCTGGTGGCGCATAATTAACCGATGAACTATCCGCTGATAATAATCCAACCTCACACCGGAATTGCTTCGGCTACGCATTTTGGTAAATTCTAGTTTACTCGCAGCTTATACTTGTCGAATACGTATCAACACGGAAACGCAGTGATGCGGTACTTTGTTTAGAAGTTTTGTACTAGAAATATAAAACGACAAAATCGTAAGAGAAAGAGTAACTCGCACGCTCATTAGCTAGAGATACGATGGCTTACCGATTTCGTTCTTTTGCAACCTTTTTCCCAATTATTTGGGCTCCTCACTTTCTAAACCACCAACTTCGTTCTGTTGATTGTGACGTCCTGGCTTGATTGGTTGTAACTTTCTTTCGATTTTTATCTCATCACATAGCTTTATCTAACAGGTTGCACTTATTACACCTCTTACGAATCAGAGAAGAACCCGATCGAGTGTGCTGAAATTTCCACCTGTACCCTTCGTGATCCAGACGATGCTTATACCGAGGAAAGAGGAGAATGTCACTTGAATGTCAATTCAATAGCGCGTCTCTACGAAACGAAAACCAACCATTGACAGCGACCAAAAAGTTATGAGTATCTGTGCCGAAAAAGGAACAGATCGATCACATTCCTTGACCAGGTTTTACAGGTTCAGAAATTACAGTTTTCGAACCTTTCCGTTCTTCTATAGGTTACCGCAAAACTTCATTTTACAAACATTTTTCGTGTCAAAAACACTATGTATCGAATGGTCCCCTTTTCAAGGTCACGACTTAACAGAGTGAAACGAACATACGATTTGACAGTAGCATTTGCTTCGCTTTTTATAAAGCCGACCTAATGGAACATGCCACAATCATCCTGTGTGGTTTAGTTGTGATGGGACATTAGAATATACCACAAAGCTGTACTTCAATTTTGTTTGTCGGGCCGGCCATTTAGGGTGAGCAATTCAGGAAGGCATTTATTGCTAATAATATCTGTAATTCTATTAAAAGTCATGTGCCAAATGGAATTCATAGTGTGAGACGGCTTTAACATTGAATGTCAACATAGTCATAACCCTTGTGGGCCATATCAGCTGATATCTCGAGGCCGTACGATCGTGCTGCTTCGAATGGTTGACTATGATCTAAGATTTGTCATGAATTCGTACTTAAATTAGCAACTCACGAGAGCAAATAAAAGCGCTGACATATTTACATGTAATGTTGAAGTTAAAGATTTTGTAACAGATTTGTAACATTCATTTGGTCTGTAGTCTAAAAATAATTTCCCCCTTTATGAGCATGAGGAATAATCTGACTCAGACCTCCTTGCGCTCATACCGCTCTCGCCGTCAGCGGTTGTTACTTGTCAGAATCGAAGGAAAAAAGCGTATGTCAAACCGAAAGGAATCTGTCCGTCGTTGTAGCTGCTTATTTTGTTAGCTTGATCTCGGTAAAATTAATCATCTCTTAATGCATTCAATATAGTTTCAAGAAGTAAAAAAGCAACTGTTTCTGTTTCTTCCAGTATATCAACATGAGTGGTGCAAGAGCGAGCGAAAAAAGGGCATTGGCATTAGTAGCAGCCGGTACCGAGGAAATGGAACTTGTTATTACTGTGGACGTTTTGCGCCGTTGTGGTGTAAGTATGAATAGTATTGCTTTAGAGAGGGAAGAACAGATTAGAAATGTACTAAATAATCGAAGTGTCACCTTCAAGCCTAGTTACTGGCTTTTTATTAGATTTCTTAATGGGAAGAATGACGGAATGGTGGCGGAATTGGGTGCCGGGCATATAATACCTTTCGATTGATTGGCCTCAAACATTACAGACTACCGATTTTTCTCATGTGCCATTTTTGGAGAACCATATTTTCTAGGGTAGGTCTGGGATGCGTTCAAAATTGGTGATTGGTAATATGTTAACACGATGGCTTCTCAAAAGATTGTTATTGTATCGATTGATCTATTAATTTCGCATTATTTCTTATTATCTTTGAATATCATTATATAAAAAAAGGATATTCGCTGTGACAAACGTCGATCATATTTCCATTTTACACATTGTTGTTAGCCTTATCTAAACGAGATCGACTAATTCCATCTGAAGATAAAATTTATCCAAAATAAAATATATTATAATGTTTTTTCTCTTTAATTTCCAGATTGAAGTAACTGTGGCTTTAGTGTCGGAAACAAAAGTCGGCCAAACGGAAGCAGATCTGATGGCGCAATGCTCGCGCGGTGTAAACCTTAAAGCCGATACCACTCTTCATACGTTTCTGACAGAAAAGGCAGCCACCGATATTGGACTGCCCGATGTAGTCATCTTGCCCGGTGGACTCGAAGGAAGCCGTCTAATGGCTAAGGCTTCTATTACTAAAGAATTGCTGCAACGCTGCGATGCAGCGGGCAAACTTATTGCAGCTATCTGCGCCGCACCCACCGTACTTGTAGCTCATGGAAAAATGTTTGTTGGGCGCCGTGTGACTTCGTATCCGGCATTCAAGGATCAGCTGAAAGATGCTGGTTATGTTTGGGAAGAACCTACTGCAAATTCACCAGCCGGACGTGTCGTTCGTGATGGAAATCTTCTCACTAGTATGGGCCCTGCAACTTCGTTTGACTTTGCCCTCAACATTGGATCAATTTTAGTAGGTGCAGAGAAAGCAGAGAGTGTCGCATCTGGCATGCTTTACAAATGGCCAATTTAAGTTATTTAGATTTTATGTCTATTGGCACTTTCAAGCGATACGAAAATGGCAGGCTGACACGTGTTTGCTAGCTTGGAACGAAAGGTGTCGTTTGTTTAATATAGACTCTGAGATTATCGAAAAAGATCTACGAAACTGATTTAGTGAATGCGTTTACCCAAAGGGAATATAAGATCGATTATAAGAGCAAAAGAAAAAATAAATTGAATCCATGTATGCAGCAGGATATTCCGTTTTAAATCCGATTTTCGCAATAGAAAAAGATGATCGAATGGAGCAAAGTTGTCCATTCAACCAGGGGTTTTCATAAATATGTTCATATACTAAGAATTACATCATATATATGTTCTTATACTCTATGTAGTGTAATTTCCTTGCAGCTGCCATATGGCGCACGGTATGAATGATTCGCTCGAAGGGCTTTTTAAAGATTCTCATATGAACGTTCATCCTCTCGCTCTACACTATCGCTATCTTATTCTACTAGTTGTAAAGCTCACCTTCGTGGTCGAAACAAAACAAAAGTATGTTTGCGTCTTCATGAACGGCCGGCTACTCATAATTTAAAATCTACTGTATCTATTTTGAATTGGTGCTATTACAGGATGAAAAGTATTACAATACAAAGATTTGACATGAAACTCTACCGTAATAGAGAATTTGTGTAAGTGCCATTCGACTCTGCTCTAAGTTTTGTTACACAAGATTCGATCCATGCCTAGCAGGGATGGAGTATGCAGTGAACATTTTGATTCTGCATGACGATTCTTCCATTTTTGTTAACTGATTGTGTAGCGTATTGTTTGATGTAGCAAATTGCCAAGATTCAGAAGTTTGAGAGGCATGGTGATATTGCAGGACTGTAATCCTAAGCACCAGACCGTGAATTACAATTATGTAATGACCATCGTACGTCATTACCTCCGGTTTATGTTAGTGACAGCATTGAGAGTATTTCGTCGTAAACATGAATTATTGTAAGATAATCTGTACTCCGAAACATGATTGTGCCTTAAACGTATTCAATATTATTCATTTTAAACTTACAGTTCGCACCAATCTATCACGCTTCAAGCTGATAACTTTCGATGTCACAGATACCCTTCTAGAGTATGCAGTTCGTCCTGAGCGACACTATGCCCATGTGATAAACAGTGTTTTGGAACCGCACTTGAAGGTGGCAATCGACGAGAAAATAATAGGAAAATCCTTCGTCCGCTGCTTTCGCTCGATGAAAAGTCAATATCCTAATTTCGGATACACGAGAAAGTTTTCTAACGAAACAAATCGAGAGGAAAATTGGCACTGGTGGTGGCGAACACTGGTCGAGCGAGTAATATTAGAAGCTGCATCGCAGTCTAACTGCAACAAAATACCACAGCCACTATTAGGCAAGATCGCAAACCAATTGATTGACGATTACACGTTTGATACAAAGCAAGTTTGCTGGAAAAAATGTGCTGGCGTAGATCTGTTCCTGCGAGCTCTGCAGGAAACTAGGACTGTGGATCCATCGACGCAGTACCAGGGCAAAATTGTGGGTGTTATTTCCAACTTCGATTCACGATTAAGCACCATTCTCCTCAATAATGGGATTTCATCTACGATGAGAGATAACTGTGAAACTAGGATGGTAGACTTTATCATCACCAGCTATGAAGCCGGCGTAGAAAAGCCAGATCCGAAAATATTTGAGATAGCGTTGAAACGCGCCAACCTGCAATCTCACACGAGTCCGGTACAGCCTCATGAAGCGCTGCATATAGGCAATCTATACAATGAAGACTTCTTAGGGGCTCGCGGTGCCGGTTGGCATGCACTTTTGGTGAACGTGCCAAAAGCAAATGAAGAGGCATGGAAAATTCCTAGGCGACATATTTTTTCTGGAATATCTGACTTACAAGTTCGCTTAGAGAATGATCCAATCTTTGAATGGTGAAACTTTTTTTATATTGCGACTATAAAACAGCTAACAATGGAATTCATCCCATTCAATTCAATGAATTGATTAAAAAATAAAATGTAAAGGATATTCACAAGGTTTGTTTAATTGGACCTTTGTGAGTGTATTACACATACACATTAGAAAGAACATCAAATTTCAATCATAGTTCTGATGAAACCCAATATGTACACAATCTTAAATGCGAACGCGATTTTCGTAATGAATAACTTATGGGTGAGTATTGTTGAAGTATTGAACTACCTAGTATTTAGTATTTTAGATTCTAGAGTAAAAGGGACAAAACGAACCCTAACGACGTTAACAACAATTGTACAGAAACTGACGGCGAATGAAATACGCTAGCATATGAATTAACGATTTTATAGTGCATAGCGTTTATTGATAGTTAAACAAATCGCGATGAACATTATTTCCATTCACTCAAGCGAAGGTCAATGTTTCTTTTTCTCATGATATCAGTGTCGATGCCTATAATTCTATACCTCACAAATCACTTCTCTTTACTTTGTTCATTGCAATCTCTGGCATGAGCCTACATATGCTGCAAGGACACTTAATCGACTTTTCTATTCTTGATTTCTACCATAAAAGGTTTAGTGAGTGCTATAGTTCCAGCAAATCCGTCACTATGCTGTGGCTGTGAAAGCAGTGAAACTATCTCGACGTCACTATCTGTATATCCACGCATATTTCTAATCGATTCTAATCAATAGCAGTATCGAAGCAGTGTTTTTGTTTAATATTGTGTATGTCTGGGAACGACAGGATTTCTCCAACAAAAAAGGACCGCATCTGAGTCAAATTCCAGAAGATTTGCCATTTTTGAGATGAAAAATTATGAAACAAAGGAGGAAAACGTTTCCCGTTAAATTTTTACGCAGGCAAATTATTTACTATAGTGTTTTTCTTTTTACTTTTGAATCTTGATCAAACTAAATCACTGATTAAAACTTTACAAAGGATAATCAGAGAACGCTCGCTGAAAATGGAATGAAATGACTCCTGAGTTCCCGAACTACCTAAGAACGGTGGAACATTGTTGGTTATTATGTTCAATAATTTATCTTCTAAATAATATATACTCTCCCAACATTGCCGATTGTCAAATACGGCGATAACATCGACTCATTATACATTAGGCTCATACTTTTGCTTACTATCACCTATGAATCTGTACCGTCGTGGCGGAAAACAGTAATAAACAACAAAGAATAGATTATTTTAAAAATGAATAATTTAAAATGTGTGGCTCATCGCAGTAACGCAAGAATTTGAAACGCAAAGTTCCTTAAGGGCGTGCCGTCGATCGCTGATGTACGCTACTGATGCCTCCGTTACTAAAAGAAATAAGAAATCTGAAACGCCTGTGAAACAAGACGGCGATTGCCGATTGTTACTTACGATTTACTGCATTTCAAATGAATGATAAGCAGCACGATACCAAGTAAAAGGCAAACGCTACCCACGACGATGTAAGCGAATCCAAGGAACGGGTTTTTGCCCCCTAACAGCGAAGTAGTAGATAAGATAAACTTTTTCGTTCCGTCAAATTCAATCACTGAGTAAGCTGTAATGTTGAAGCATTTAAGTATAAGCTCCTATATACGCTTCACCTGTACTATTATTTAGAAATGCGCTACACTCACAGTACATGACGGTCAGCGTATAGTTGCCTTTGGCGAGACCTTCAATGAAATTCTCATGTGAATGATCGATCCTCCGGTGCAGCTTCCGGAATGTGGGCAAAGCTGCTGTGCGCATCCATACGATCAGATCTTCGTTCTGGAAGCCATTATTTTCCTTATTTGAAGGATCAAGTTCCCACAGCTCGCGTGTCCAAGCCTTCGGGCGGCTAAAACCCCGCAACGCCTCCTTAAGATCCCCGTCTGGGTTGCGAAACTTAATTTCCCGATCAGACGGCCAAGCTATTTCCGTCTGTAGCAGCGGAACCGGTGTGTCTCGGTCCACCGAGTGCAACTCAAACTTATCACTGAACAAAGAGTTGGCGATAGCGCCACAAGGCGCAATCGGAATACGTTCCTCATCATCCACATATGCAAAAGGAGCGCAGTCGCTCGACGGAATTGAGGAAAGCCGTCCAAGCAGCTGATCGTCGTCGCGCGATTTCACATATCGGCGATGGTTTTGATAGTAATTGGTTAGCCCGTAATACATGTACACTTTACCGAGGAAATCCTTCTCCAACTCAAACATAATGGTACACTTGCATGTCGTGCCTGGGCTGGAACTTATGATTTCCGCGCACGTTTGATTGCCACTGTCCGGTTTGCATTGCGTGTAGTCATACACAAACTCGTTGATCTATGACGAAAAAATAGGGCTTTGAATAAACATTACTCAACAAAAGTTAATTAAATACAATGGCTCTTACCGAATTCGATGAAATCAGCAAAAGGGCACCAATTGGAATGAAAAGAATACCGATTAAAAAGAATGCAGGCAAAACCGTACCTGCTGTTAGAACCGGCTGCCAAGCCGGAAGTCTTTGTTGTTTGAAGGCAGAGTCTACAAGTAAATAAAGAATTTAAACTATGTTTCATTTTGCGACTTCATTTACAGAGCAACAATTTTGCTGCTCTGGCACTGAAGCGATCAAACCACAATATTGCTCGATGACCTTAAGCTGGTAAGAAACTCTTCTTACCTGATGGACGTTTCGATTTGGGCATATCTGCCCCATCGACCGTCTCTGGCATGGCGTGGCTGATTATTGCGGCCAGTTTGTTCACTACAATCTGCGGAGCGCTAAAATACGAATAAGCTTTATTACTGTGTTGTGTTAGGTGCTGGAACAAAATAGAACCTCCGAATGAAATGAAAATTTTTGACGTGACTCATTGCAACCAGTTGACCAAGGTTTATACAAAATATCTAGACGTCAATCGTAAAAAGATGTTTCATGAAACAGAAAATTCTAAATTCTTACTAATTTAGCAATCGTAAGAAATTTAGAAATCGTAAGTTTAGAAACGAAAATATATTATACAATCAACCTCATGTTTTACCTTCGGATCTATATACACCAGCGATTAATGGGAATAAAACATAAAATGCTGTCAAATTTGTGGGCAGTCTATGCCTCCCCCCCCCCCTCCCCTCCCCTACACCATACGAAGCGCGACTGCTACTGTAGTCATCAAGAATTTCAACAATGCAAAATAATTTTAACATATTTCGAAACGTATTTAGATCATAGGATAGGAGTTAAAAGGAATACAGCTTTTTTTCATATTAACAATCAAATTTACTGTCAATTTGTAAAGTTAACTTTATCTTTCCTGACATAAAATCATTTCCCGACGTGTCAGTAGTTTTTTTCACCGGGGTGAAAACTGCGAGTGGAGTGTGCAGATCAAATCTTTGGTGCTCACAATTTACCACAAATTCATTGCAGCAATTACAATCAGTAGTAAGAAGAAGTACTAACATGCAACAATGTTACAACAATTGTGTTGTAATGTTTCATAAGATGAATTTAATTTCAACTTCTCATCGTTTTGGAAGAAGTAGCATCATAGCAACATAACAAGGATACACCATTTTTAACAAATGATAATGAAAAGGATTTCGTTTATTGAAAGTAAATCCATTTAGTGAACAGTTTTTAATGAAATGAAAAAATGGTGACGGATCAGTCCTTCAATTAACAGAATTGCAATACAGCATAGCTATTTAATGAACCACCCCACACTAGCTAGCGTATCGGTCCGTATTACTTACATACTCGTATATACGATCATATTATTTAAACACACGATTACACGATGGACTTATTTTGAATGAGATACACTCCCGTTGCAATGGAAGATTGACAGATCCGTCCTACTAACAAATTGTACCGGTTCCAATAAAGCATAGCTACTGCTTCCTACACTCCCATTATTTCTCCATGCTTTTTAGCTTATAAGGCGGATGGCGGTCTGCAATATTCATTGTATACGAGGTTTGGGTTGTGATGATGCAACGGTACCAATGATACCAGATGTTTCTGGTGCGTCAGTCTTATTGTCCTCTGAACTGGTGCTTTGGGTCATTGCGCTCGGAGCGGCTGGGTTCTTAAAAATCACGTTGGTGGAATCGAATAGTTTAGCCAAGGTAGTAATAACCGGACGTTTGGCAACTTGGAAAAACAAATCATGTGAGTACTTTTCACGCACATTCACCAGTTTGTACAGGGGAGATTTTCGAGGCCATATTCCATTGTTAAGAAGGATAACTATGTCCTTAAAATCGTCGACCTTATAACCTGTGGAGAAAAAAAAAACCTGGTTTAGATATACTATCATCGATGTCAAGAAGTTAAATATTAATGCTATAAAGTGTGTATAAGACTCGAACAAAGCTATTTCAATAGACAGGATAGCAAAAAGTGCTTTTTATCTTTGTATGATATGAAACCGAACAGTATTAAGGTTTCATCTTACTTGTTCAATCACTCTAACCTGGGTGTGCTGTTTAGTCATGTAGCTTATCAAGGAAAGTGTTCGTAACAAACCGTAAACTTAATCTAATCGTAAATTTGCATTAAAACAAAGTTACTCCTTTACTGACTGTTTAATGACTTACCTGAGTAAAACTCTAGACCCTTGTTCCAGCCTGGTTGATCGTACATGCGTAGAGCAATGAAAAGTGACGCGCATGCGAGCTTTGAGTCGGCCAAAACCACGGTAGCATAGTCCATCAAACTCGTCTCAAGAATATAACGCGCAAGGGTAAGTATATGCATCGGAACACGGGTCACACGGGCGTATCGGCGCAGAAAACGGTATGACAAAGGAAAGCCGATATCGAACCCGAGCGTGCGAAAGACGGTACGTTCCATTTCCAACAGTTCGTCCCGGTGGTATGCGCCGTCGCAAATATAGATGAAATCGTCAACTGTGGGTGGAACACGCTCCTAGTGTTTGGATGAAAAGTTAGTGATCTTCCTTTGTTGAGAGTTTATGTAAATAACTTACATCATATTTTGCAGCAATCAATAAGCCTGCTGTCGCCACCAGTTGAAGGGTATTACGCTCAATAACAGCGAGCGAGAGATATGCATCTACTATCTTCACCGCAAGATACAGCGTCTCGTGATTCAACTCAAACGATTCTTGGACTTCCACCATCCAGTCGACCAGCAAGGCGCGCATATAACAGGTCAAGTGTGGCTGTCCTTTCATGTAATCTTTTAGCAAATATACACTCTCGCGTTCGCGTAGGTAATCGAAGATATCCTGTGCGTACTCCGACACCTGATTAACATCGTTCCAGTTGGCTTTGTCGAAGTCCTCTACGCCCTGAGGAGTGCGTTTAGGTGGTGATTGGGGATGGTCAGTATCACAACCCTCCTTAACATCATTTCCCGTAGTTGAATTTGGGCGAGGGACGATGTCCGTCGATTTCTGAACAAGCTCTTCATTTTGAAGTCGCTTATGCTCTGCTTTTAACTGCGAGCCAGGAATAAGTTTTTCTTGCTCCGACGCTAGTAATGCAGTAGCATGCTCGGATGACGAAGAGGCTTCCTCACCTAGAGTATCGAATGCGCTTACATACAAAGCGTTGTCGCTGAGCTCAAAATCTGTTATCTTTACATTGCTTGTTTCACCGAGATTTTTCTTCCCTTCGTTGTTGTTTGAAACTCTTGGAGGTAGATTTTTGACGTTCATCGGAGCCGACCCGTTCTTTGTTTTTACTTGTAATTTAAGCGCTTGTTTCTTCATCGGACCCTCGGGTTTTTCTCCTTTTCCAGTTGCTTTTTCTACCGTGTTATCAGTAAACAAGTTGTTTTCCTCTTCGTGACTTTCGATTGCAGTTACATACAACGAATTGTCACTTAGTTCGAAATCGTTCGAACGTGTTTGGGGCATTACATCTTCAGTTACCGATACTGTAGAATTTTTCTCACTGCGGCATACACCCGGTACATGAGAGAAATTTTTTTGTTGCTTCTTTGCAGTGCACATTTTAGAATTATCCTTTTCGCCCGTGGCCTGTGTTATGTCAGGCTTCTGTCCCGCACCGACCCCGAAATTGACTTTGGCGAAATCCTCCGTAAGGCAAGAAGATTGGACAATCTCATTACGATTGCCATCCTCCAGCTCGTCCTGCTTGTCCTGCAGCTTCTTTACGTTTCGAGCGAGTCGCATGGCAGCGCGTGTAAGCATCTTCGTCATTCCCTTACTTTTTGATCCAGCAACTTTCGAATCATTGGACGGGTTTGCCTAAAAAAATAACCATAAACAGGCTATTGATTAATCATGCACAGTCTACTTTGGTGTGCCAAAAAGTGAGTGGAGTAGTTTGATCACAACATGACGGAACGTACCTTTGCCGTTTGAATTGATACTTTCGATGCCTGCTGTGATGTCAAGTTATCAGACTCTGCGTTAGTGAGGTTGCCAAGCGCGAATCGTTTAACGCCATGGTGCTGTTTGGTCAAATTTATATCGGCCCTGCGCTTCATGCCTTGCAGTTGAACTGATTCATCAATTTTGGCCGGCCCTTGTTTATTCGGCAACGACGAAATGTTGTTTTCCATTGCCGACCTACGTCTAAAGAATGGTAGTTTTAGTGCACATGATGAGAAAAAATCATAATATTCCCGTACCGCGTGGAACGTGTTGGTTGATCTGACGACATTTTTAAAGATGAAAACACTAGAATCGAAGTAATAGATTCTTATTCGGCAACTACAGCGTCTGGAAACAATCTGGAAAGATATAAATTGTGCATAGCGTTTCAGCTGCGTTATACCATTTTGTGAAAAAACTGCGCAAATGTGACGAATATGTTCGTCATACAAATGGCGTTCGATATACAAATGGAAATTTACAGACAATACTGAAAAAGACCTTTTAGTGTTTGTATAGATAGGCAAACAATATATATATATATACATATAGTTATATATTAATTCCACTCTCATTCCCTGAAATAGCTAAGCGTGGCGTAGATTCGCATCTAGACCAGACCAACTCCCCCGGTACGAAGGGCTGACTATCGAGTTTCGTTAGCCAATTATGGCTAGGCCGGATCAAAATTAGACGTTAGGCCAGTAAGAAGAGAAGATACCTCCACAAACGTTCGGAAAGAATACACTCACTATTGCAGCAGACTTTATGCGAGCAAAACGTTCGCTTAAAGTATTCGGAATAGCAGATCGAATATGTCCAGCTGCTCACGTTTCATGCTTTACCTGTATTTGTGCAAACAGTTGAAGATCCTTTGGATCCTTTGTGTTGCGGCACATTGGAACACGAGTGAAATTTTCAAAGTCTGCCTTTGTATATTTCATTTGATACATTTTCAACCACCGACTCTTATTCTTGCTAACCAGTTTTACTTATTTGTAGTTATTTTTGTTGCCCCCCTGTGGTATAGGTTTTCCCCTCGGCATAGACTCTCATCACACATATATATTATGCAAATAACAAAAGTTATGGCACTAAAACGCAAAAAGATAAGTTCTTTGACGCATTAGATGAATACAATGGCCGTAAAAGCATGGGCATCCTCAGCATTTTGGTTTGTTACGGACGGAAAGAGTAGGATGTGCAAAAAAAAAAGCAGTGCTTATAGAGATAAAAAGGCAGGACGAGAACAGATACCCGTGGCTCTTGCAGCGTTAGAAGACACATTATTGCTAATTTCCTATCCATAGTTATTTGGTATTGATGCTTCTATCGGCAAGGCTTTTCATCCGTCACAATGTAGCGTGTTGCAGAATAGCGTCTTACTCGCAGTTTTGTTAGAAAACAAGCCAAAGTTTCGTTTATTTTCAAGACTTTACCCAAGCCAGATGAGTATCGAAAGTAGTTACCTTTTTAAATTCCGAACCAACTAAAACTGTTGAACAGAATTCCTGACATCTTCTGATCACCCGTTAGCATTCAAAGGACTAACAAATGACTGGTTGGCTAATTTACACACAACCTTCGTTACGTTCACTTGCGCGTGAAAGAGATATGATGTCTCGCCCTAAACCAAGCAATGGCGTTGCACCGACGTAGTCCTATTCTCAGTATTCGTAATTTTCCAATTTCCCCCAAAGAACACCCGAAGGATGTTGTTAGTAACAACCGTTTTTAATTAGAACTGGATGTATCGAACTAGAAAATTATTCCACTTTTTCCAGAAATTGATAAATTTAAAATCGTGTTTGAATTGACTCAACGGATCTTCTGTTTCATTACTATGTCTGCGATAACTGTTTTCTATGTCCAAGACGAATTATTGTTATGTCTCGAATTGTAATTCGTCATTTCTATCAATCACCTTCATAAGGAAGTTATTCCATTTTATAAGAGTATATGCCAAGAAAAGTTTTACGAGACACTACCACAGGCCTGGTAATCTGGAGATACGAAAAGATGCCTCAAGATGTAATTTAAGGTTTTTTCACTGCATTCAAAAGTATTGTCAGAACACATACGCGTACAGGACGCAGAACACCTTCTGATCAACAACATCATCTCACTCCTGCTGTCGCAATCGATGCGCAAGGTTTAAGCGGTGAACATACCAGTTGTCTCTTTCTATCATAAGGGCATTTATGGACGCCATTCTCGCTATTTTTTTAATAATATGCCTTTAAACCTTAAACCAATATGGGATACTTCCTTTATTCTAAATAACGTAGTTAAGAAAAAAATACTGATGATTAAAGAAGTAGATTACAGTAATTCTTCCATTTAACAATGCTACCACCTTTCGCATTGAAACCAAAGTTATTCCTGCGAGTTTTGCCCCCTTCGGGGAAATGAACAAAATCACGATCAGACATGATACAATTTTCACTATTAAATAAAATGTAACGAAAAAGACGTGTACTTACTGAAGAGTGTATCCAATTTACAAGACGATGCACACAAATCTTTACTATAGCTGTCCACACCAAAGAATATGAGCCCAAACTTACTCGTTTATCGATAGTGCGTTA
Organism: Anopheles atroparvus; assembly: GCA_914969975.1. Taxonomy (NCBI): domain Eukaryota; kingdom Metazoa; phylum Arthropoda; class Insecta; order Diptera; family Culicidae; genus Anopheles; species Anopheles atroparvus. The sequence goes on along the minus strand of CAJZCY010000005.1, from coordinate 15,424,634 downwards.
GCACCCTTTGCTTGGCTGTTGTAAATTGAATCAGTTCAGAGCATCTGCAAAGCCAAATGTCAGATGGGAAAGCGGCGCCGTTTTTAAACTTGACGATTTCGCCGGACGTAGGTTTTCGCCCCGCTCAGGGTTGAACCTGCCTTGACATGAAAAATAAATGTCATTATTATGTTATTAAATCGATTGATATCGATAATTGTCTTTATCGCTTTTTTATCAATTCTGAAGTAGCCTGCAAGCCAAACAGTGATAAGTTGGCTGAAGATCCTGAACAAGGTCCAATTAAGAGGACCTGAGGATTAAGAGGAACCTGTCAAATGTTTTTGTTAACGTCGCGTTGATTTCTTAACGAGCTATAAAAAAGCGGAACAACTCACCAAACAACATCGAAATGCTATTTGACTGTCCTAAACTTATTATTTTTATAAATTAGAAATAACGCACAGCTACTCAGATGGTAAAAACATACCAGCCATACTTTTTTTGTAAACACCTTTGGACCAACCTGTCAAAATTACAAAACCAACAAAAAACACCTTTGCGGCAACCTGGTTATTTCAAGTATCCTTGATCCTGAAGCTTACATAGTGTTTTTGTACATAGAAGATGTTTGAAGAGTCTGATGATATGATCCGGGACTTGACAATTTCATCGTTTCAAGAAGATAAAATTGCCTATTGCTTAGAAATTAATTAATAGACATATGTCATTATATATATATAATATGTCAGACATATGCAATTGCTCTGTTCCAATTCATGGTTCAACAGTTTATGAGCCAATTTGACTTTAGCTACGAGTGCGATGACTGATCGAGTTGATCTCTTCGAAGAGTGGGGCACAGAAGAAACGGGGTTAGTTGTGAAACAGTCTAGACCCTGAATGTGTATGTAAAATGCGTGTGCATTGCCTGAACACTTACTTTCCATTATTGCTTCCGCAGTGAAACCCAGAGCGCACCCCATTAAGTTCATTGAAATAGTAAAATCCTACGGTGATTAATAACCTCTGATCGAGTGCGTGATGAAGATCCGATCATTCAACGAGTGTTTCACATTGCTGACAACAATATTGCTAACGAGCCAAGTTGCAATAACGAACGGTAATTAATGGAGCAAAATTGCAGACTTTTTGCAGACTGGTTTTTTATCCAAACACAAAGAATTTATTTTTTAAAGGCAGTGATGTTGAATAGTGTTTTTATTTAATGTTTTACAAATATTGAATGAATGGTGAATATTATGAAAAACATAATTTTGTGTATGGAAGGTATGGAACACATTGCTCAACAGCACAGCGAACAAAACACAACACTTTCAACTAGTCAGGAAACGTCTATACAAAGAAATATATAAAGAGATTGAACTGAGTACCACTAGTTATCTCCATCTTTAATTCCACGCTGAATTGTCTTATATATTTTTGCAGTAAATAAATTGTAAAATGCAGGCATTATATAGTATTTTAAATCCATTCAAGGTTGTCATCTTCACCTACATTAATAATTTTTTTATTCATAAACTATTAGCGTTGCTTAAGAGGTGCTACCACTGTCGTTCACGAAGCGAACTCGGGAGCTGTAAGGATCCGTTCCTGTTCAATGCAACGCAGGTCGAGAGCGAACGTGGCGTTTCCGCAGTTCCGTGTGCGTCCGGTTGGTGCGGGAAAGTCATCGAAGGAATGGGCTCTTTCCGGGAAGACGGTGAGTCGATTTGCCTTTCAGCACACTATGGTCGTCTTCAATTCTGTATACTCTCTGTTATATAATTTGCCTTTCTCATTTCAGACTACGATATGGCTACCCAACGGATGTGTGTGCAGCGAGGACCTTCCGACTCAGAAGATCGCTGCGCATACACCGTGTACAACCATAAGAAAGTGTACATGTGTTTTTGCCAGGGAGATCTGTGCAATGGAAGCAATAGGCCTTATGTTGGGCACAAATGGATTGGCTTAACAAGCTTATCAATTATAGCTGTTTTGGTTCTGATGTGGATAGAAATCTAAAAATCAAACCATCGAAGATTTCATGCATGGAATGGCATTTCTCCCCAACCGCTGTCGTTGCTAAATTTTAAATCTGTTTATGAATTGTAATTGTCATAGAGCCGATGCTCTCATTCCGTCCAGATAATACTCATTTTTTATATTTATGATTCATCACGAAGTATTCTGTAACATGTGTTATATATATATTTTTTGATTGACAAGCATTGGAATATATTCCACAGCCAATTTCTAGGTATTGATACAATAAAAAAAATTGAAAATTTGGAGAAAAAAATATCTCTTGCCCTTGCTGTAAGGTGACATTTCATGAATCTATTCCGATTTCATCTTCAATCAGTTAAATATACTAATTGTGCTCCTAGCAGCATATGGCCAGCAAACCCTCTCCATGTGATCCGGCTCGTGGCTGCCTCATTCTATCGTTCCACTGCACACACACTATGCAGATCACGCTTGATCCTCGCTTCGTCCCTGGCTGTATAGGCCTGGACATGGGTTATTGATTTTTTTTTACCTTACAATCACTGTTAATAAGCTGGTAGACTTAAAAAAGGTTGTACAAACCGTCTCGCGCATTGATAGTCAAATTCCATGGATGGAGTACGGAAAACATTTTGCGAAAGATATGTCAATTGATTGATTTATTTTGGAAATCGTATTTTATTTTTTACATTACTGAAAAATGAAAATGTTTTAGTGGTTTATCAACTAAAATATTCAAAACACATTTTGAAGCAGCATTAGTTTCATGTCAGATTATGTATAAAGAAAAAAAATATCCTAACAAAATATAAGATAAAGTAAAATGTTATGCCCTATTATTTTTATATGGAACTAGGTTTTTGCTCGGCTTTACTAAAAAAACGTAAGGGTTGTTGAAATAAAATTGGGGTTTTGTTTCTGTTCTGAGAGGGATTTCTGGGAAATTTAATCGACTTTTATCTTGGTTTCCTTCTACTTTCCTATTCCTTCTGTAAGTTTCCTGCAATAATGTTCACCTTCTGCGTTTTTTAGCTTCCCTTCTTCTCCATGAGCATGTTCCAATCGTAATCCGTACCGTATGTTAACGTATTTTTACACTTTCCGGCTTCCACTGGAAATTGGTGGTAATGGAACGACAGACAGACAACATGTTCGCTTTTGTTTATACATATTTGATTATTGCGGTGGTACATTTTAGATCACACCTAACGGATTCCACGATTAAGGTCAAATGTAAAATATCTATCTTTTATCTTATTCCCACATGCCACTCGAGTAAAAAAAATTGTAATGGGAACCTACTTAAATTAAATGTTTGCAGCTGAAATTGTCCGTTACAATGTTAAATAACGTAAAAAAACGAACTGAAATCGAAGATATTGTTTTTTTTTTGTTTTTAGTCAACCATTATCAACCATAAAACCTGTTTACTCGTCTTCGGACATCTGGGATTTGTTGATGCGTGTGATAATAGTTCCGCTGGCAGATCGTTTCTGTACAGACATACCAGCTGATGCGTTTGATCTTGTCGTCGTTGCTGCCTTGGTTGTCGTATTCCTCGACGAGCTTTCAGCACCTCCACCGGAAGTGGTGGTGGTGGTGGTGGTGCCAGCGATGGTTGTCGTGACATTTGTGACACCAGGCTCACCGGCGTCGCTGGGTCGTATTGCGATCGCCGTGTTTTGACCCCGGTGGTACTTGGACTTATGTGTTGATAGGGACCATTTGGTTTTAAATCGGGCGTCGCAGAGCAGACACGTGAACGAGTCCTGCGAGTTACTGTGCTTCGCCTGACGATGACGCTTCATTGCGTTCATCGAGCAGAACGTGCGCCGACACTCAGGGCACTTGTACGGCTTGTCCTCGCCACTGCCATCCAGTCGATCGACCTGGCTTACTGCAATAAAAAGCATGTACGGTTATGGATATTTTATTCAACAAAGTTGCAATGTAAAAACAAAGTCAATGGAAATACAGCTCAACGTTAGTCCTGAACCTATTACCTCAGACCCAAAGCACGCCCATAATTCATTGTTGTTAAAAGAAATTAAAAGTACTACGATAAAGTTTCAAATTATAGTTTCTCCTTACAGCATCAGACCAAAGAAGCACACCACAGCAAAGGATAAAACTTTGTACGACACTTCCTTATCAAATAATTTATTTTAAATGAAGTTCACATCTATAATGTTGACGATTCACAAATTACACAGTATCACTATAGAAAAATTATGTGGAAATGAAATTCCTCTTTACTACTGCACTCTAACTAAAAAGTCTAGCGAATGTTTCTGCTTCTTTGATTCTTTGATTACCCAAATCGTTTCGCTCGTTTTTTTTTACAAATAAGTCAAATAAGTTTTATATATATATATATATATATAAATTGATAACAGTTCTAAGATTGATCAAATTAGACAACACGTTAACGTGAAACGCATTATGAAAGCATATTGACTCAATTATGATTTGTTTGCCGACCGACTCTAATAGTAACAAATTTTAGGTTCTGCACGATGGCTTTGGTTACCTAGAACATACATCTGACATCTTACGGTTCATCGGTTTGTAGCTCATGGTTTGATGCTATTTGCTTATCGTTGTTTGTTTAATTATGGATTGTGAGATTGTTCTGCCAATATGCAATGTAATTCGACACTCTTACGGTTTCTTAAGAAAGAGTTCGCTACGAGGCACAACTTAAATCGAGACAAGTCAGAAGGAGTAAGACACTCATATTCAGCAGCCATTGTTTTAATTTAAACTGCTGTTTAAGCAAAAAATGTATAGATAATAATTAGCAACCGGCAACGAACCAATATGTTACACCGTTAAGCGACCAACTGATTTGATCTGAGTTAGTTCATCGTCTTTAAGCCGCTTACACATAAGTCCAGGCCTATAGTGTGTCACATCTCACTATCTCATCGGACCAACCTGAATGATGGCCAGTATATAAAAAAAAACTGAAGTGGCTTTCACTCTGCAATACTTAATACCTGTGACTACACTGTAATCAAATGGTACCATGTTGCAAACCTATGTTGCGATTTGTAAAGCAATAATACAGACGTAGCAGGTTTTTAAACATCAATGAATCTTCACTTTGCAAGCCAAAGCTAGCGACCCGACAACAGGTTATGTATCATCAAATGCCTTCCGATAGCAATGATCTGTACAACTATCAACTGTAGAACTATGGTGACATGTTGCTAGTGCCCTCTGAGCGGTTCCAGGTGCGTTTATTGTTGTAGCTGTTTGGTTTCGTGTGCCATTCGCACGTGCTCTCGTAAACTGTACTTGTTCTTAAACTGCTTGTTGCAGTGATCGCACTGTTTGGGCTCGAGGCGACTATGCTGCGTGCGCATATGGCGCCAAAGATTGGCCGACGTTATTACCATCTGACAAATTTTACATCTTGTCCACTTGTTATTGCTAACAATATCTAAAAGTAGACAGAAGCAAATAAATGGAACGTTTAGATAGAGCGATTGAAGTAATTGAGAAACAGATAAAACATTGCAAAACTGAAGAATTAAAGCTGAAGAGACACAACATAGCAGTTAAGATTTGTTTTCTCATTTCAAACACACTTTGCTTCTATGCAGACAAAATTAGTTCAATGCGGTTGGAGCTAAATGCAATTTTGTTCAGACACATATCCAATCGAAAGAAAAGCAAAAGTGTTTTCAAACACGATGCGCATCACGTAAGGGTGATCGTAACTAAACGCATCAACGCACATTGTTTTATCACGAACGTACTGTTTTGATTGTTGATTTGTTTTTGCCGAGCCGTTTTAACCCCATCTGAGTAGGGGGTAGCACTGTAGTTTTGTTCTTGTTGATTTTTTATGTGGATATTTTTATGTAGCTTTGATAGCTACCAAAGTTGTTTTGAGATCGCATCTATCTTGTGGTTTATTTCGACATATCTACACAAACATGTCAAAAAAATTACCAAGTTACGTTGGCTATCTCTGCTATTCCATTGCATGTAAGAAGACCCGTTTCCGCTTGCAACACTAATGATGTGTTAAAGTGTCAAATTGGATTGACGTTGAATGCAATGGTTAAATAAAAAAAAGGTCTTAAAAGGCTACCAATCAAAATGATTTTAAAGATGAAGGCATTTTTTCAATTGTTTCTGTATCCAGTTCTCTTAAATTGAAACGCATGTTTACATTTTTTAAACATAACAAAAAGCATTACATTTTTTAAAAACATAAAAAAGAAGCAATTATTACGAGGAAAATCATAAAAAACAAAGCAATAATATCATATAACACATGTTACAAAAATCTGTTTAGCCTAATAGTATTCCTTGTTTTTCGCGGTAGTTTTTTCGGTTCTCTATCTTAAAACACATCGACTACGTACAAGATTCCTCCCACTTTAGTTTAGCGTATCTAATGTACTGATTATTGGTACAAGTTTGCTATATTGTTCCTTCATCCATACATGTTTATGTTGACATAGACATAAACATATAAACCGTTCTTCCATTGATTCTGATTTTACGCATTGCATCCGAACCTCAACAGTAATTGTGTTGCACCTCATTTGTACATGTGTTAATTATTTGACTAACGTTGTGTTTCGCAGTACAAAATATTCGTCTTCGCTTCTGATCGGTCTACACTGTTGCCTTATTTCTAGATTTCTCCCTTGTTTTGGACCTTGGTGTATATGCCCCGGAAACAGCGGTGGAAGATGAATAGCCACCGACCGATTACGGTAGGTCTTTCGCATGTTTCAGCTTCATGTGGCGCTTGAGATTAGCCGTGCGCGACAAGATCGCCCCACATATAGTGCACTTCGTGAGGCCTCTGTGAATGTGCTGATGCATCGTGAGCGACTTCCAGGCGGCGAAGCGTTTGTCGCAATCTTTGCACTTGTACCTTTTCAGTTTAATTTTTTGCTCAAACACTTCTGCAAGAGAGAAGAGAGAAAATGTAATAAAAGCTGCTCCAGGACTTGCTTGTTACAGGGCAACAATATATATCATATTTTATTGTTTGATGTCGCGAGATGGTTAGAAGGCGGTCTGTTATTGTATAGAATTTTGTTTCACATAACGAATGTTCCCATTAGTTTGTAAGCATTCGTTTCTTCAAGCTTGGTTCAACTCGATGTTATTTCTGGCATTGGTGCTTGGAAAAAGACAACCAACAAAGTTTGGGTGTTTCGATGCTTTAAATATATTTTTGTTTCTGTGCAGCAAGCAATAGAGCAACATCTTCCACCGATAGTGATTTGTGAAAATTGAAGTGTTTGAGCATAAGAAAAGATCAGACAAATAAAATGTGTTTATCTGCGCTTTCAATCCATTTTTATATTTAGTTGGGTCAAAACTCATTTAGTGCACAATGTGGATCAGCTTTATTTTTCAAACCGCCCAAAATGACCTGTACATAGAATACACGGTTCATCACTATCGACGCGTTTTAAGCGTTAGAATATTTCAAAACTTATAGGCTATTGCAAAGGTTTTGACTAGGGACATTCGGCATCTTTTGACATTGCAGAAAATTCCAGTTTAATCAAATTCAAGCTGGGGTAAACCAACCAAAACGCTGTCCTTCCTACCCCTCACATGCTTTTGTTTAAACATATTACTCTCGATGTCCCAGACGTTTATTGAAATAACTATCTATCGGAATCTGCCTGCAGCATCCGGATTGCACTAGTCTGTTTTTGTTAAAAAGGAACCCCCCCCCCTCCTCTCCCTTTCATTGTGTTCGTCCACCTAGACGCAGTTTGTGTAGCGTCTCCACCTGTACCCGCGTGTTTCAATGAGTAGCTCATAGAGTGGGACTTGGTTTAACAATAATTTTTTTTATTTCAGTCTCTTACAGAAAGCACATAGGCCCAATATGGCACTGTTACATTTTATATGTAATGTGTATAGGAAATGACGCGGACAGTACCCCTCTTCGGCATTCAAAAAGGGGAAAATCAATGATAAATCGCTTTTAGATTCGTAACCTTTGGTGACGTCTAAATTGATATGACATGCATAACTAACGAAAAAGAGGATGCCGAATGAAGCATGAATACGCTATGCAAGGTTCAAAACTGCTTTTAAAAAGCATCGAACGATCGAAAAGTTAAATTACAAAAACCAATGTAACGCTACAGATCAAAACATAACGGGAAGCCCTACTGTTCAGAATCCTTCGCCGATGAAGGACCGTAGACACGTGTCTAAGCCATCTATTTTGGATCGTTCCTGCGATGCAGATCGTGTGCAAATGAAAATACTGTACATTCCAGCAGAGCTCATCAAAGCCAAACCAAGGACAAAGTGAACGAATCACCAGACGGTTCCATTAATACTCTGTACGCAATCCCTCTCTTTTAGTCGGACTTCGTGTTCTTAAAGTTGAACCTTGCGTCGAGCTTCAACGTCACTTGGTGGATTTTGTTCAGATGAATGCGCATATCGTAGCTGCGCGAGAAAGAACGCAAGCAAACCGGACACTTTGTTTTCCCAGAATGCAGATCCTTATGCAGTGTCAGTGACATCGGGTGCTTGAAGCCCTTCCAACAGATACTGCACCTGAAACGTAGCTCTGTGTCTGCAATTTAAGAGGTACAGAGAAGAGAAAGAGGGAGAGTGATAGAGAGAAAGAGAGAGATAGAGAGAGAGAGAGAGAGATAGACGGATAGAAGGTGAGAAAAGCATGTCATTAGACAAACTGATGATTTGATGATAAACCTTTTTGTGGGTTTGTTCTTTGAGTGCACAACGAAACACAACAGATATAGGACAAAGAACGTAACGCCACTGTTGCCAAGCAAATTGGAGGACTTGATGGAAAAAAACAGATCGCCTCACATGGATATAGAACTCGCATTGCGCGTCTTACAAGCATTTCTTTTTATGCATTTCAACTATAATGCACTACAGGATGGCACACAGATCCTGTACAAATATGATCATTGAATACAATGCATTTTCTAATGTAATCATTGTACGAGACGTGTTTTTGAAAAGAGTTTTGATGAACGATGGAATTTTGCAATTAGCAGAAATAACTTTTATTGAATTAAGTCACAAATTGCTGTTTGTTTTCCCAGGAAATCAAAGATAATCAAATTTGATTAAAGCGAAGCTTCATAAGCCACATACCAAAACAAGCACTCAACTCTCTTTCTCTTAGCTGTACCGGGGATATATTTCTATATTAATTTTATAATTTGTTTAATAAGCTCCTATATGTAACATCCACATTTTTTTTCTGCTGTCGAAACACGATAAAATACACTAACAACAAAGAAGGCATACAGAAAGCACAGCCGAGCAGATAGCGAACACTGACACCGGATCTCTTAAACGTATAGTTTGTGCGTGAAAACACCCGTAGATTAATAGTATGCAGCATGGTTAATGATGCCATAGCAATATGGCACAAATGAAAAACATTATACATAATCATTTAATTTGTTCTCTCTTAGCCATTATTTAAAAAAAAACATATTGTGTCATCCAATGACTAATGCAATATTCTTTCCATGCATGTCACATCGAATCCGTGTAGAACTTAAAATCGATACTATAAGTAAAAGTATATCACAATGTGATGAAGTATACGTCATAATAAGTCCATATTCGCATCCTAACTGATCCAGCACTAGAAAAGGTAATAAGGTAGTTTTTTAAGTATCGTAAACCTTTAAGAATAAAGTTCCAGTCTGGCCGTTGGGCATTGTTTCTGTCAAACGCTGGTAGGATAATCTTTCCATGCATGTCACATCCGTGTATAACTTAAAATCGATACCATACCATACCAATCGTTGGACTACCATTGCAAGGGCATTTTTTAAATGTAACCGATCCGATGGAATAATATTACGGATGCATGAAAAAAAAGGTTTAGACTCATACCGAAAAAACTGCTTTAGTTATTGAGAATATTAAGAATGTTGTTGGATCGAGATGATGAACTAATTCAGTTGAAAATCAAATTACAGTCGAATAGAATAGGCATTTTTAAAGCCCTCTTTTTAACCAACCCTACGACGTAACATGAAATATCATTAACAATAATGAATGGAAGGGACGAACAATGTAAGGCTCCTCAAAAATATTACATTATTTCCCATTGCATATGCCATAATAGCTCACTTATGAAAGTTTTCGAAAGGTATTACACGTTTAAACACAAAAAAAGATTTAGTGTTTCAATCATTCAAAATGTCGCCCTATGTGCGTGTGGCTTAATATTTGGAGATCTCTGTCCTATCTATCGCATATTCGACATTGAAATTCACACACATAAACACGACTTCTATAAGATGATGAAGATTTTGCTAAACTAACCCGTTGGTCATTTTTGAATGCAGATTAATTTGATAACGGAAGAATTTGCAAATGTTTTCAGATGAAGTTAACGATGAAAAATTTCACCGAAATGTTTTATATGCAATAAGAGTCACCGAATCATATGTACCTGTTGAATTTAAAATTTCATTACAACAAAAAGATCAATTTCAAATCAACCCATTCGCATTCTAGCTAATAAACTAAAAGAAAAGTGCGTTTAATTACCTTTTAAAATGTTCGACTTCGTTTGCTCATCGGTGGTCTCTTGGAAAATTCGGCCTAGAGATTAAAGGCGTAAAGATAAGGTTATATTAGTCAACAAAATGACCCAGCCGGCCACTAGCATAATAGCATTAAGCATTTATTTATTTCCCGTATATTGCTTTGAAGCAATACGGGATAAGAACTTACTCATATCCATATCTGCCGCTTCAATTTCAATATTGTCTTGACCCATTTCTTCATCATCTTCGTCCTTATCTTCCGAAACGAGTTCATAGCCTTCTGTAGACAAAGAGGTCTTCGTTAAACACGAATAACAAAAGGCATAACGGATCGAAGCATACCTTGTATGAATGCATTATTCCCACCACCAGATGCACTGATCGGCTCTCCAAGACTGATGAATTCCGGAATTTCCATTTTCATTCCACCACTGCTGTTTTGGCCTGATTCCGTATAAGTTTCAACTGTAAAGATAAACCAATCAATGACGATATTTGACATCAGTTAGCACTTTCGTTAGGTACCTTGTTCTTGATCCGTTCGCGAATCATCTTTTGCATCTGTGATGGTGTAAGTTTCAGTCTCGAATTTACTGAAAATTTCCCCATCAGTAGAGTGTCCTGAACCGCTGGCTGTTACGGTTACCGTCGTCGTAGCCGGTATGCTCGTGCTTGCCTGCGATGCAAGAATCTGTTGAACCTTGATTTTTTTCTTCCTTGGCTGCACCACGTTATCGACAACTTCCTGCAATGTAGTTGCCTGCGGAGCCTGCTGGGATTGCGTCAGTAGCTGAGCCTGTTGTTGTGTCTGTTGTTGAGTTTGCTGTTGTGGCTGCACTTGTTGCACCTGCTGAACTTGCACTTGTACATGGTGCTGCTGTTGTTGCGCCGACTGCGACTGCGTGGTCGCTTGCTGTTGCGGCGCTTGCATCTGTATCTTGGTCAGCGTTGGTTGCTGCTGCGCTATAGGTACGGTTATGGTAGCCGATGGCGTCGTCAATGCCGGCATCTCACTGGGTGCAGTTTTGATGATCGTTTTGCTCATGATCGGCGTTGCCTGAAGCTGTGTCTGCACGAGTTTTGGTTGATGGACGATTGTCGAGTTTGATGGTAAGGTAAGAAACACGGACTCGGCTGCGGTGATTGTGGCTGCCTTTTCCAACACCGGTTGACTTTGAATTAACTGCTGGGCGATGGTGGATGTACTCGGGCCGGGCGGACGCGCTTCTGTTGCACTGTCTGTTAGCCCGCGGATTGAGAGCAGTTCGGCGGTGTGCAAGAAGGAAGGTAGCTGATCCTGAGCTACGCTGACCTCGCCTTGATACATAAACTCAACCAGCGACATAAGGTCAGTATAGCGCACATTTTTGAATATAATTACCGGGTGCTGGCAAGGATTTTCTTTGAAAACTTCTTTGAAATACGGACTGCACGCAGACAATAGAATTTTGTGCGCACGAATTTTTCTTCCCTCACAGCAAAGCGTAACGTCGACGAAATCCTCCTCGTAGCGGAGCGAATCGAACGCTCCCGCTATGTAGGTGGTGTAATTGTTCCAGCGTAATGAAAACTGCTGCGGAGTCATGTTTGCTATATTTGCCATACACTGCAGTTTGGCTTGCCTTCTATTAGAAACGGAGGCGCACCTTAAATATACGCATGAAGATCGAATTCAACTTTTCTTTCCCCGTTAGAAATGAGTGCCGGGTTTGCGCCGGAGGCAAATATAAAAAGTTTCGGTGGTACTGTGATGCACCAAGAATCACCAAAGTAATTTTTTCTTTCTTTCGACTTTAGCTGACGGGGAAAAGGAGCGTCCGAGACGAGCTGTCGTCCTTTTACAGCCTTTCAATCGTCACACTCGAGATACCACCGGATGGTGCTAACCGTCGCAAATGGTGTAGAATTTCTGCAACACTTAGTAAACTACGCTGGTAAGAGGGAAACAAAAAACAACAACACTGCATTATTTATTGATTTTCTATTCAAAGGAGATGATAAAACTAGTCTAGAAGAAGCCAAGCAAAAACATTGAGTCCATTAAACAGTAATCTAATATTTTTACATGAGATTGAACGATTTAGAAAATATAATAAGAGTACGCTCTTCTGGGGAGTCACTATCGATGTGTGTAACCTGGTATGTGTTCTGATGGTAATGCAAGTAATGCATTGGCCCTACCCAAAAACATAGCAAAGCCTTCTAGACCATCAACCCCGGATTGGCCTGCGTTTGTGCGCATTTCTACCACGACCGTTTTAACATTACCGAAAGTGACCCATCGTGTATGATCAGTGACCGCCCACTATAGAAGCGAGTCGATTTTCGCACGATTCAGCAGAGATGGAAGTTTAGGCACTCATATATCAAGCATCTTTTTGTCATCAGCCATTAACCATGCCGTATGACTGATTACAAGATGGTAGTAGCAGGTAAAGACCATCTCCTCACATTGCAAGCCGCCTGGCTGGTATTTCACTACTATCGACGAAAACCCGTAAAATATTGTGCTTTGCTTATGGCCATCCTTGACGCGAACTCAAACGATACTCGTCAAGCAATCCAAAACTAACCAACATTTTTTTGTAGTACCACATCTTATCTTTCCTACATCGTACTGTGAAAACCGATCGCAATAATACAACGCCAAATGTACATTACCAAAGCCATCTATTGGAAAAATAATGGATTATTCTTTACTTGACCTAATATAAAATACGCCTCACACCACGAAATGCTGTGACGCAAAACGGTTGCTAATTTGTATTGCACGCACACGTTACTCTTGCGATGTATTCGCTGTTGCTTAAATTGCAGAATTTGTTATATTTACCACTGGAGACAATATTTTCGAGGCGCATTCAAACATACCACAAGCAGTCCACCATGATACAAAAAACTTTCTTCTTCTTCTTCGCTTCTTTTCTTCGCATTCAATTGTCAAGGAGCGTCAGTAAAATTTTGACAGATATGCTACAGATATACCGACTCAGAAACCTTGGCCGAAACCATTAGGCACTCCCTCGAATGGGTGGGTTTCAAATGATAGAATTATTAAAAAATAGATAACGAGATCATTTAACTAAACTGGTTTACAAATTGGTGGAATCGCTTCAACGCTTCTTCAGCTTTTCATTAAATAAACAAAACTGCCTGCTTAACAAACGTCTGTTCAATCATAGTCAACTCTAACTGTTCAAGAAATTTGGCCAATGCTTGGCATTTTCCATTTTTCTTTTCACAGCAGTTGAGCCTTGTTGAAAGCCTGGCCTTTAAAATAAGGCAATTGACACACAACTTCAATTTTATTCTAAATATCACGTATAGTTATTGATAGTATCACCGTCGCTGTTCGAAATCAACCAAAGCAATGCCAATACAGGAAAAGAGAACAGAGAGCAGTTCACCTAAAGACCCATCACCTATCAAAGATAAAAAAGATATAAATAATATCTCAAAAATAAAAGAAAAAACGAACACTTTTTTCACGGAGACATTTTCGGGCCTCATTTGGTTTCCCCATTATGTATTATTGCTTTAAAATTCGTCGTAACCGGGCAACGGAAACTGCTCACTGTACAGCTCAACTTCCTTTCGCAGGGCCTGTACCTTAGCATTGATAGCGGCATCTTCGTGTATGATGCGTTTGAAGTCGACCAGCTTTGAACCGGATACGTTGGTGATTTCCTTCGAGAGCTGCAACCCTCGATCGATGAAATTTACAACCTGCTGCATGTCCTTCTCCAACAGGCCGCGAGTAGTGAGGGCCGGTGTGCCAAGACGAATACCGGATGGATTTAGGGCCGATTTATCGCCGGGGACGGTATTTTTGTTGCAAGCTATCGAAATTTCCTCCAGAATGTATTCAGCTCGAGCTCCCGTAATACCGACCGGTCTTAGATCCACCAATACCAAGTGCACATCGGTTCCGCCGGTTGCCACGGAGTATCCCTTCTCGAGTAGCCCGTTGCACAAAGCGCGCGCATTCTTTATGACTTGTTCTTGATATGCGCGAAATTCGGGAGATTGCGCCTGTAACATGCAGGTAGCGATTCCAGCAATTGCGTGATTGTGTGGACCGCCCTGCAGCCCTGGAAAGACTGCCTGGTTCACGCGCGATTCCAGATCATACATCACTTTGTCACCGTTAGGCTTGACAGAACGAACGCCTTTGCGGAAAAAGATGACACCAGCTCGCGGACCGCGCAGCGTCTTGTGCGTTGTGGTGCTGACCACATCGGCATACTCAAAAGGCGACGGTATCACACCGGCGGCCACTAGCCCCGATATATGCGCCATATCGGCGAACAGGTAGGCCCCATTTTGATTAGCTATTTCTCGGAATCGCTTATAGTCTAAGCAGCGCGAATAGCAAGATATGCCGGCGATAATCACCTTCGGCTTAAACAGCTTTGCTGTTTCCTCCATCTTCTCGTAGTCGATCAGTCCAGTAACAGGATCTACTTTGTATGGCATGCTTTCGAAGAAAATCGACGTGGCAGAAATTTTCTTCGTCTGCGTCATGAACCCGTGGGTCAGGTGACCACCATCCGGCAGGTCCAGCCCCATGATACGACCGTGTGGCTCGATCAGAGCAGTGTAGACCGCGAAGTTGGCCGGAGAGCCGGAATATGGCTGCACGTTGCATCCCCATTGTTCCGAATCAAGGCGATAAGCCTCAAGTGCTCGCTTCTGTGCCAACAGTTCAATTTCATCAATAAACTCGTTGCCTCCGTAGTAACTGTCGGAAAAAAATCAGAGAAATAATTACCATACAGCGGATGTATCGCTTGTTATAACTAATGCGTAATTAGGCGCTGCGTAGAAAGATACGGTTACGTGATTGAATGAACATTTCACTCTATGGTTTAATTTATGCAGTAATGACATAAGCTTAAAATTACCGTTGTCCCGGCAGTCCTTCGGAATATTTATTATGCAGGCAGGAGCTTAGACACTGCAGCACGGAAAGTGAGGTAAAATTTTCGCTAGCGATCATTTCGAGGCCCCGCGTCTGGCGCTTTTTCTCCTTGCGTATCAGATCCATCAGCTCCGGATCCTCATCCCAAAGGTTCCCTTGGAGCATCCTAGCATTACCAGACATCTGTAGGAAAAAAGAATAGTTCGCTTTTATATACGTTGTCTAGATCATAGGCTCAGAACAAACGTGTGAGGTATTATATCACATTTGATTTCAGAACGATCTTTACGAATTGTTTGCTCATATTGTTTAACGATGATAACAATGTGCTACGACGCTAGTCACTTGCCCACAAAGCTTCAAACCAATCGCATAAGTGCTAAACAAACTTGATCTATTTCCTGAGGCGCTGTGAAATGGGAGTCGATAGTGAAACGAACCGGGTGTGTACGCTTCTAGTAACTGAATGAATATGATTAAGCTGGACCGACTTATAAGCTCGCAAGCCGAGCTAACAAATTGATCTGATTAGCTTGCGTGGAGTCGTCGTCTGCTGAATGCTGGCCGCAAAAGCCGCTGATGGCAACTCGGCTCCGTTGCTGAGTACAAATAAAAACAAAAAAAGCAGGTTGTTTGTGCCGACATGTTTCCTTGTAGAAGTTTGAATGATGATCTTCAATCTTATCTTTGTTTATAATACAACTGGGCCCTGGTACCAACGCTGTTGGTCACTAGGACTGCGATCATCGTACTTGAAACGATTCGTTCTTGTGGCTAGAATTGCGCACATAAATTGTAGCAAAAATGACCCTTCTTGCTGTAGAATATATTGCTCTGACGTCACGATCGAGACAGAACGAGGCTAAGGTTTTTATTAAGTAGCGAGATTCTAGCTATTGGCTATCAGCAATGAACCGCACGTATTTTGAAAAACAATTGTGGTTGAAATGACGGGGACCGTGGTACTCCTTATCATCTTTTAAAGCATGATTTTTTACGAATGAGCATCAATAGTACATATTTATATATATAGAGGATTGTTAATATTTCAACCATACTTGTTTGTCAATGCTGTACATTTGTTTCTTTAACCAGAGGTACCAAAACTTAGCCATCGTTTGCGCACTTATTAGCAAAATTTTATAACCCTAGCGTTAAAGAACAGGCTAGACAATAACGAGGATCGAGAATAACGAATTTAAACGCGGGTTTTAAAGAGAAACGTAATTATCGCGTGGGTCGCTTTGATTAATAACATTTAGCTGAACGAATACATAATTATTTATTTGAGATATTTAACTGAAAGCGTCTTTTAGATCAACTAGATTTGACGATTTACGCATTCCGATCCACATCACCAAACTGGCCAAACAACAATAAGTTGGTATGGTTTTCCTGAAAGACCACTGGCTTAGAGAAAGTTTGGTCAAAATTGAATTGATGTGAATAAGAACACGAATGTCTTGAAATTTTAGAGTAGGTAGTGAATAAACTTTTATTGGCAAATTGTTAAATTGGAACAGCAGCTCCACGTGCACTGACACAATGTAGTTTCAGTTTATGATTTGCAAAAAAACATACAATGTAACTGGGTGGCACCTTACTGACTTGCGAACTTCATTTCATGATTTTTACATATATTTTTAAGCATCAAAACGAAAATACTGTGATCGTGTTCCTCGCGGTTGAATGATGGCTCCATTTGACAGAATTCACAAGCGCTGTCAAGGTCATTGAAGGAAGCAATGGAGATCACTGATGTTGCAATGTTGCCCAGCGATATTTGATCGTAATGTTTCGGATCGGCACAGTGCAGAGATTCCGTCTAACATTGGATCAATATTCATACTGTTTAATTACCTTGGAGACTGAATTCGCTAACGATGAACCAAATCGATGCTGGCCGTTGGACACTGGAGCTGGGTGAAACTTGGAAGATACGTCAACGCCGGTACTGTACGACACTGGAGAGCAATGAAGCAACGCCGGAAAAGATTCCCGCGTTCGCGTCGTTGCACGGGCTGCTAATATGTGAGCGAAAGAGAGGTACCCTCTCTTGGTAACTGCTACGATCACATTCTTCACATTCAAGCAAGCCATTGTGAAAGAGCGAGAGTCGCTAATTTAGGATATCGTGTTATCGAGTTATCCCTCTCAGGTGAACAATACCACACGCAAACGCTCTCACTCTGTTGCTCTGCTGCGTTCGTTCTTTCCGTTACTGCCTCACTCTCGCACGCCACAACGAACAGTACACAATTAAGGTGAAATTGGTCAAACCGGGGGCTGCCAGATGCTGTGTGGCCTTCTTCCGCTGCTGTCAGAT
Source organism: Anopheles atroparvus (assembly GCA_914969975.1). Lineage (NCBI taxonomy): Eukaryota > Metazoa > Arthropoda > Insecta > Diptera > Culicidae > Anopheles > Anopheles atroparvus. The sequence goes on along the minus strand of CAJZCY010000005.1, from coordinate 15,406,843 downwards.
GTTTTCTGCACCGCTTGGTTATGCATGAAAACTGGGGGTCCCTCAGGTTAAGGGCCCACCATCGTCTATCTTAGTCGCCGACCGCCGAAACGAGAGGTTACGTAGGTTATCAGCACTTTGCCCATGGCGTTTCGTTCTCCTTGGTTACAATACAGTGTAGCGTATGGAATGAAGACAGGATGTTCAACTGCAAAATCTATGCTATTGTTACAAATCATTCCAAGTAAGCTGAATTATACTTATGATTCATGCACTATCACGAAGCGTGAACAAACTTCGCAAATTCACCGTGGCAGCCATGGTAAGGCAAAACAAGCCGCGTTTAGTACTTCTGGTTAAGAATTTAGAATGTGTTCAGTTCGTAAATGGAACGGTGCGCATAACAAGTGTAAGTAACAACAGATTGGATCATGTAATTTTGTAAACGTTGATTCAAACTTTTCTGCTTCAGCAATTTGAAATCTACTTCCGCTACATAAATATGGTATGTATGGGGAACATTCAAAACATATGACATTGATTGGAGCGAAACAATGTTTGACGATGTCTAGCCTGATACAAATGATGAATTTTGTTGCATATTGGAATACTATCAGGGTAGTAGATGCTTGTTAAGAAGATTCTCGTTCTCAAGAATTTCCAGATGGGTTTAGACATGAGTGAGCTTTGATTAAAATAAATTGTTATCATTTGTCAGATTTCTCGATAGCTCCTTAAGTTCACAGCATGTATACTCGAAGCCGAGCCATCTTCGATTGTAGAGAACAACGTATTAATAAATTCCGTATAGGAAAAGATCGGCCATCGTTCAAACTCACTCATGATATTCTTTCAGTAAACTTTTATTCCCATTGTGTTTAATTGTTACACCTTCATATGCGCTACATTATAACTATTTGTTTCTGTGAACTTATGTACCACTCAATGTAATTTCGCATCACCATACATAAAGAAGTATATTTTACACACTCATGATGTGGTTAACTTACTTTAAGACGAAGATAGAAGACTTTACGCACGCCTCATTTATTTACAATCAACCTCCAGGGCATACGTTTGCTTGTAGGAAATGAGATAAAGTATCATACCCAGTAGATCGAGCTGAATGAGAATTATGTACAAAAAGGATGCCAGGATGGCTGTCTTACAAACTTTATCAAGTAACTTCATTCTCTTTAGGTGAGTGAGTGCCTTCGGTATATTTTCATCTTTCTCTTTTAGCAAGTATCTTCGTGCTCCTAGAATGCAGTTTCTGAAGTACAGCGTCACGTCAAATTCAATGAAGTCACGATAGTAGAACTCTTTGCTAAAAACACAAAAGAAATGTAAACTTTTTAAGTTTTTGTAGTGCAAAATATTATTCAAACTTACTTGTCTTCTGGTTTTATTTGAGAAGCAAGCTGGATGAAATTGCTGTTCTTAAAATCCCAGTTGTTCAGAATGAAGTACTCCAGAGCCACGTTAGCTTTGTATATTTTACGTTGTAGTTTTGCCAAGCTACATAATTTAAAGGCGAATTTCTAGGCTTTAGATTTAAGTCTTACCGAATAAAATGCTCTAATTAACACTTACAATGGCTTTTGTCCCATCAGGCGAAATATTCCGTCTAAGAATATTGCAGGGAGTATGTGATATAAAATCACCCGTAGCAGATTGTACAGTCGAACTTGCGTGATACCTCCACCAGGAGCCCAAATGCACTTATCCAAAGGTATCTCGTCGGTCAGCGAGCGACCCAATTCTACAATCTGGGACATGGTCGAGTTTCGTAGATTCGAAATGCAGCAATTATAAATAGGCAGCTCGGTGTTTACGCTGTTTAATGAACAAGACATATGATTGAAGACGCATCAGAGATTGTGTATAGAAGTTCTATAAAAGGGCATTTGTTTTGGTAAGGGGATATAAAATGAAGCCCCAACGATACGCTGACCAACACGCTCCCAAACGCTGAATGTTGACGCTGTAGTTTCTAGCTCTCTGCAACCGCCATGCTGCACGCCTTGCATCTTGTATAATATCTCTTTTGTTAATTTGAATGTCCTAGTCGGTCGCACGTTTATTTGATTTGCACCTTCACTTAGCATTTATGAAATAGATGCATACGCACATTTTACAATGAAAATGGTAACAATGCTTTGAGTGGAGGCATCTGGGAAGAGGTTGCGTAACCCTTTTTAAATCAAGCGAAGCAGATGGTGCAGTAAGTGCAGTAAACGCTTAGTAAAAATCATCAGGCATTTCTATTCTTACCTTTGGACGGGTTCGGTACCACGTTTCCAAGCGGCGACAATCATTGCCTTGATGCATACGTCGACCGGCGTGAAGTCAGCAATATTATTCGGGTCACAGTACATCGTACGGCAGAGGCCTATACCGCAACCAACGAGCAGGCCAACTGGTCCATTAAAGTTGTCCATCCAACCCGGGATGGGATCCTTCATCGACGATATAACGATCGACGGCCGGAACAGGATCAATGGAAGCACATCCTTGTGCTCATCTACGATCTGCTCCGCGAGGCTTTTAGTGAAAACGTACGTGTTCGGTAGAAATCCCATATACTTTGGAGCAAACACATCAATCGTTTCCTCATCGAAGCTTTCCGCAATGCGGATCGTATCGCGCCAGTCGGCGTATGCCGGATAAATCTGCACATGTAGAAATATAACGAAAGTATTATTTTGTGGGTGTGATAAAATCAGCATAGCGCATCAGTTCTGGGGTGGAAACCGGCAGTAGGTACTCCCAGACGTTCACCTCTTCGTCTATCACGTAGCGATCCGGGTTTGAGTATGTTGACGAGACGTGCATTAGGACCCGCAAGTTGGACAATTTTTCGGCGAAGCGAATCAGCTCGCGGGTACCTCGGGTGTTCAGCAGGATGGCGGTCTTCAGTGGATCGTCGAAGCGTACGCTGGCGGCGACGTGGAAGATGACTGACACATTTCGCATACGCTCGATGTCGTTCTCAGACAGGCCCATCCCGAGAAGCGAGACATCACCCTGTATCGGTACCATTTTGCCGAGAACGTGTGGTGCCTCTTTGCGCAGTTTCTCAAACAACTGTAGAGATCCATAAATTAACAGGAAAGGTAATACATATCTTAATCATATCGGAAATAAGCAGCTCCTAAAATTTACACGACAACATTTTCTATAGGAACACTTTCTGGAGATCTTAGTAAACATATTCAACTACACAGCTAGATTAGGCTGCCTGATAATCACACTAAGGAATAATTTAACTTCTTTTCAGTATGGCAATACAGCAAAGGACACTTACCGGCAATTGCTGCATTTCCTGGATGCGCTCGTTAACAGTCAATTGCTTTTTTTCGCGTATCAGAATAAAGATGTTATTCAAGTCGCAACAGGACCGCAGCAGCTTCTCGATCAGCACTTTCCCCATGAACCCGGTTCCACCAGTTATGAAAATATCTCGCCCAGCATAAAATTCCGTTATAGATGGTTTGCTGGGGTCATGGTTTTGTTCTACCGGCAGCAACCCAATGGGGTGATTGGAGAAAGTGTGCATAATTTCGCGGCCTGTTCGATGAAACGTTCGACGCCTCCAGAGCAGATGCAAGAGGTTTGGGACGCCGTTCGATTACGCACGAAATGTTCTCACTTAGTCGTAGCGCAGTCGCACGCACGCGTTGATAGAAGATTTGAGTACAAGCTCAGGGTTGAATTGCGCGTGTAGAATTGAGAACGTGTACGCACTTTCGTTCAAATCTTTCAACTACTCTTGGAAAACCGTTACAGGAACACCATGCGTGGTGGACAACCGACACCTAGGGCAGGATCACACGAAATGAACCATCGAACGCTTCCAGATCGCTCTGGTCATATGCTCCATGCGGCCTTTCCCCGCCCCGCCAGCTATACCTGGTCGGCCCAAAACAGCCACCCCGGATACACACGCACACGTGTCTACGCGATCGCGCACACACGAACTGGCGTTAGTTTGCTGCGTGCGAACGTTGATCAGTAATAATTAAAACTACCTTCAACTTGACCACTATCCGACAACCCCCGAGGCTGCCACTCACCTCATACGCCTCAGTAGTTTCAGCTGGCTAAAAATGACTAAGGAGAAAAAAAAGAGAAACATTCTTTTTCGCATGCACATTGATTAGGCAATGAATGGATGAGCATTGCGTAACAGGTACGTTTCAGATCATCGTGGCCTCGGCAGATCAAAAATCAAGGTTCGAACCTGGACAACTGCCACAAATGCTCAACATTAACTTTTCAAATACCAAGCATACCCTAGAAGCATAATTTAACTTATAACAAAGCTTGAAATCTTAACTATAATTCTTTCAACAAAACATATCAAATCACTTCATTGAATTCGCTCAAGAGCATTTATGTTGAAAGTACACCATATAACTAAAAAAAAATCTATTTAAAATGCCGCGTGGTATTTACGCTTGGTCAGTTTAGAGTGCTTTAAAATAAGCATTACTTCAATAATTTGGTGGATTAAGATTACGCTTCGCAAAACCGGTTTATTAAACCGGCTTTTGAAATTGTTGCTTTCTTAGTTCGAACATGCAAACCACACTAACCCGTCACCCTTCTTTCTTTGGTGAACTTCTTCGGTCCATACGATCATATCACACGACGGTCAACGCCATTAACTTGACCGTGAATATCCGGCTGAACTTGGAATACATTAGCGCTTACGAATGGTTTGCCCTTATTCCCTCTAAATGTTAAATAGGGTGTTATTTTTATTTACAATTCAGTTGTATTGGTAGAAGTTAGGACTGCTCAACAATATTCCACATTACATGTTAAACTGAGATATCAAATCTTCATTCTTCTAAATGATTATCAGGTCTTTAGATTTGTAAAAGATATTTCAAATTCAATCGTTTATTCCTCTCGAAAAAAGGGTTACTTATCAGCTTGAATTGATAATGTTGGCTTTTCAATGAAAGAGGCAGTGATGCAGATTCATATCATACAATTGAGAAATAATACTCCCAACCATCGCATTTACAGCATGGGATCGTTGGCTTAGGCCACTGAAACAAGTTGAATCAGAATATATCATAGCGATAGTGCATAAGTTTTCATTAATAACTGCATACGAAATTTAAAATCGACTTTTTTATTCAGTACCTTAAAAGCGAAATCAAAACGGTTATTCCCCTTTATCGCATGGATATGCACCAAAAGCACACAATAAATGTAAATTTTCTTGCTTTCCCCTACGGCTTGGTGGCAAAAGAGAGTGTTCGTGGATAAAAAAAAAAAAAACGTTAATGTAGAAACAGCGTATCCACTACTGTCGCATAAACGGCAAATCGCTAAACTGGTGCATATAACCACATGAGTTCGATTTTCAGGCTTGCATGCATTTGCATTATTTTGTACGAGTGTGAGAGAAATTAAATCATTCCGGCCTCGTTCGCTAAGTTTTTCGCTTCACATTTTTTGAACCATAGATAGTGGTCATGCGTGTTTCCGTGTGCTGTGACTAAATTTGTGTGGGTATATCAATCTTCCAAGGCTGAGCCTTTAGAGAATAAGATATCCGACCAAGGAAATCGTTAAACTCAAGAACGTAACTTAGCATAACTTCCTCCTTCTTTCTTCAGTTTTAGCACAGCGAACTACGCGAAAACTAGGTAAATTGTAAGCTCGTAGTTTAATCTCAGCACATATCAATTACACGGTCAAAAAATCCGTAATAACAAATAAATCATTCGGCTACATATTACAGATGCGCCGTACAACATATTTCAATAGGTAATCATTCATTTCAAAGCATTGGGACCGAACACTGACTATTGCCAGACAAACTAGCCTTCTTGCAAATCAACGTTTGCCAGAACAAAAAAAAAGTAATAAAATTGGTGTAAAAGAAAACATTTTATTTTGAAACAATGAGAGGTGAACGACGGTTCGACAATTAGAAGTACAAATGGCCAACAAGTACTCAGAATCTAGATTAACAGAAACCGTTGCTGAGATGACCAAGATGGTATCGAAAGATATTTTTTTTTTTTCGGAATCCATACGCTTTATGAAAAACAAGTAGAAAATGAATGATGCATTGTTCAAAATATGTAAAATATGATGAATGATGCAAAACTTAAATATTAACCCGAAATATAGCTTTAGCATTCAAATTTTTTGTTCATAGTCCCTTGAAGTTGAAGTGGGGCAGTGAGTTAGGAAAATCCAACATACATAGTAGATACCCTGGTTTTAAAGCTTATTCACAACCCCTATCATGTTACTTAGTTCCGCAGATTAGTTAAAATGGCAAGGAAAGTAATAGAGTACCTTATCTTGAAAATGATTTCTTTGCATGAAACTGAATATGAATCAGACATATTCAGTGTGATGCAACCATGCATATCATAAGCTATCAATCGAACAATTTACTTTGATAGATGGTTTACAGCAGGCATTGATTGAAGATTTTGTTGAGCTCGGGCAAGTCTTTCGCAACTACTAACATGAACATGCAGCAACCATAAACTAGAAGATTTGTAGACTGTTTTTATGGTTACTTTCAAATTACATCTATATCCTTTATTGGCTGAATCTGTAGATAGCATCGGTTGTACCGGTCGCAACACAGACAATGTCAGACAATTTATTCTGCAGCCTTCACGAGCGCCTCTGCGACTTCCATGGCAATGGCAGCTTCGGCACGATCCTGTGGGTCGTTAGTAAAGATAAGTGCGTGAATTATGTGCGGATGAGAGTTTACAATCTATTTTAAATAAACACGTACAACATCTCCCGAAGCAGACGAGAGCTGGCTCTGGGCATTCGAAAGAATTTCACGGCAGGCAGATGAATCAAGGTCCTCTACTGGGTGAGCTTCCTCAGCAAGCACCTGTACCGAGGCGTCCTCATTGACGGTAACGGTGCCGCTTGAAACGAAAATCTTTTTCACTGCTCCATCATTTTCATATACCGTGACAACTCCCGGCTTCAAGACAGCTGTTGTACAAATGAGATTATAATTATATGTGATTAAGACAAAATCATTCAAATCAATGGACGGAAAATCACTTTCAACGTTTATAAACGAATAGCATGTAGGGCTACTTACCCAGAGTAGGGACATGTTTGGGAAGGATGCCGAAGGCGCCACTGAACGACGGCACATCAACTTGCCGGATGTTGGCGCTATCGTAAAACACCTTATTGGCCGCTGCCAGAGTAAAAGCCATTTCGTCGGCATAACCACGGGACTGAACCATACGGACAGCCGGTCTCGAATACGTGATCAAACGAGCACTACGCAAAGCAAACGACATCTTTCTGCAAACGAAAATTATGTAATCCGAATGGTGATACGGTAGAGGCAAACTTTAAGATTGATGAAGCGATACAGGGCGTTGGTGGATACATATTTTGCGTGAAAATTTTAACACGATTCTACTACCGAGACAAACCGGTGCCAGCAATAGCAAACAAACTTTACTTACTCTGAGATTTTCTAAAATAGTTTTCGAAGTCTGTTCTTTCGCGTACGAGGCGTGTTGACCGAATGTCTGCAGCAAGCTGTCAAATAGGAACTTCTTCCATCTTTCCTTTTACAGAAAGGTATATATATACCTGCTATGAAGCGAAGTGACAGAAAGCAAATTCTACTATCCTTTTAAACCGTGTTTACACGGTACAAGACGAGCATTTATGGTGAAGTTGTTGAACAGAGAAAACATCCGTGCTTATTAAAAGTTTTCAATAAATCAGGCGAGCCCAAGCAAACATGAAAATCAGATGGAATCGAGCAGCAAAATGCTGTCAAACGTTGCAAAACGATGTAAATTAAGCTTTGCACGTGCTGCCAAAGGTTGAACGATGGCCATACGCATGCATGAGGATGCATCCTAGGGCCAAACCAATCACGTGTTTGAATCTGAAATATCAATAAGCTGGTTGATGCCAAATGTTCAAAAACACAAATTTTTATTATTTTGTTACGGAGGTTTCGGGCTCCTTCTGCAGCCCTGGTGATGGTCCCGGGGTGATTATTGCCTCCAGTAGTATCCAGGTGCACCAGCTTCGTGAGCTCTTGACCGATCCCGTCACCAACGGGCCGCTTTATCCGATTTAAGGATAGTGTTATTAACTACAAACATTTGGTATTTACATCATTTACCTTTTAGTTTAGCTTTTCGTTATCCGACGTAGCTTGTTACAGTTATTATTTCTCAACTCACTGTCACAGTGTAGAAAGTTTGGAAGCTTCTTAATTTTCATGTATGTATTCTGCATTGCCACAAATGTAGGGATGAAACAAGTTAAGCATGATTTTGTATTGATTATTAGCAAATGAACTATTTACCGCTCTAACGATGTAGGCGACATCGGTTTTTCTTATGTAGATTTAAATATTCACCAAATTGGGAAGATAACCGGTAGCTCGTGAAATAGAAAAAAAAAACTTCATGGTTCTTGGACAGTCGTTACATAAAATTAACCTCAAGCGTGTAAAATGTCTATTTTCTATTCAATTTGTTAATCGGAGATGTTACGGCAGACGGAATACAAGCACGTGACCTGTCTTTAAAATAATCTTTTACGGTGTACAGAGCTAGGAACAAGTTAATCCAGAAATTCGCACCGGTGCGTTGGACACTCTTGTGGTGAGCAAAAAATCTTATTGATTCTCAATTGCAGCGTTGTCCATTCGAAAAATAGCAACAACAAAACGATCTTATGGATTAAAGTATAAGTATGTAGCCGTCGAATCGTCGGATGGGTGATTTTGTGTTCTGTTCTGGCACAAAGTGTTTTTCTGTTTTCTTAGAAAATAAGTGAAGTGCGTTTTATCCAATATTCTTATATTGCACCTCGCATGCACCTCTAAAATATCGCTCGGAGCAGCAACATAAAAGACAAGAATAAACTGAATTGATAATTGGAGAGGTTGGTTACTTTTAATCTCATTTTTATTCGCTTAGCCGGAGAAGGCGAAATACTTGAATAGTATAAAACATTAATAACTTAATTGGGTGGTGCTATTTGTTGAAATTATTCACTGTATGCCTGCATTAACTTAAATTTAAGTATCGAGATAATAATAATGGATGAAAAGAGGAGGAGGGAGTTTGCTGTGGGACAGGGGTAAGGTGCGCTTCTCTTCCATATAGTGTCAGTATTTAAGTAAGTATTCTTACGTTTCGTTTCGTTACTCAGATGCGCACTTTGTTACTTTTCGGTAGTAGTTAGTATAAAAAATTGCTTGAAGTTTGGTTTTATTTTCTAGAAGTCCTGTTTTATGCGCTATCTCTTGTATACTAGTTCACCATCTGTCTGTCTTTCTTCTGAAACTCCATTAGTTAGCACGGATGCTATCTAATGCTGCGTCACATAGTGATCGTATTTATCAATTCTGTAAACCGAGCCAATGCCGTATGCGTATGCGCTCATTGCCTAACCAACTTCTAACTTCTTCTTTAGATTTGAGTCAACTCATTATAGCAACCATCCTATTGCTTGGGATCCAGTTTGTAGAAGTTTTTATCCCTTTCGTAGAAAAAGCATGTCTGATGATTCGTCGAGACCCATTCTCTTCGCACGTTGCAATGGTCGGAATGGGGCATTTTTATTGCCTTGTTTTCACTAGTTATATCTATTTTTATTCACTTCACGGGACTACACTACGTACTTGTTACGAATCGTATTGCCATTTGGAAGAGATAGTTCTTTTTTCTTCTTCTTGGGATTAGGAGGAGGGTGCCAAAGAGAGATGAGGTTATTAGGGATTTCGTTATTGCTTGCTTGTTTTTGCTTATCTTTTTTCCAACTAGTTGTCAAGCGCATTTTGGTTTTTTTTTTTTCTATAGATAGCTCAGAGTAGCAGCTTATCATGAGGTGAAGAACTTAGAATTCGATTTTAATTTACTCTCTATTGATATAGCTAAGTCATCATGCGAACCACACTGTAATTCTCGTTCATTCTTTGCCTGCCTTCACAGTGTTAAAATTCAAAATGGGGCACTAAATCAAAAATCCTGTTAGCTAACCACTAAACACGCATTCGCTAGGAAACCATGTCCGGTCACCTTCGCAAATTCGTACGTGTATCCTATTTGTTCCGCTTATCCTTCAAACGAATGTGAATGATTCTCCTTTTATCGCAACCCAACAACTTTCATTGTTTCTCGGGCGTTTTTTGTTGATTTTTTTCCTAGTTTTTACTTTTTTTGTCGGCTTAGCGCAACCACTCGGCAAGTTGGATCATTTAAGGTTTTATCTCTATGCAATTGCTTCCATATTGCCGGTTTTAGTAACCAGATCCGAATCCACGGTTGCTGATGGTGCCACCGTTTCCAAGCGACCGCTGCGCGTTACCAACGTTGCCTCGATCCGATCGCTGACCGTAGCCGCCACTGCCTCCACTGCCACGGTTGCCACTGCTCCCTCCACCTACGTTGCCACCAGCAATGCTGCGTTGGCCGGAACCTCCACTATTACCGCGGTTTGATCCCGCACCACCCTGCCCTCCGGACGGGCGCGACTGACCAGTACTGTTGCCTCCCGATCTTGGTCCGTTGGTATTGGCGCTGCTTCCGCCTAAACCTCCACCATTGTTATTGATACGACCGCTGCCCTCGCCTGGGCCGCGAATGCGCGTTTTCTTTTCTTCCACGTTCAGCTTTTGGCCATCGGGGGAGTTTTCGGGGAAAAACAAAGGCTTAAAAACAAAGGAAGAAAAAAAAATATGTAAAATTATGTGTACGCTGTTTGCCTCAACATAATTCGATTTTTATATAACTCAATCTTTCAGGCGAGTGGAAAAGAATAATCCCGTTGTTTATTTGTTCGCGGAAAACTTACCATGTTTGCAAGACATGTCTGCACAGAGCTGGGATCCTCGTAGGTAATGAAGCCATAGTGAGGGGGCGTCCGGACGCCGGGCATTTTCTGCACAGATTTTGATAGTATGCGCAAATCGACGACGGTCCCGAACTTACTGAACAACGTTTTCAATTCTTCCTCCGTTGCATGATGTGGAATATTTCCGAGGAACAACTGATGGTTGTCGCCGAACTGTGAGGAAGATCCCTGGCGGCGCTCTGCAAGTAGAAAGAACAAAAATGAAACCGTATTCGTAGGATAGGAAAACAGATAATCAAAGCACCAATCGAGACAACCGGCATGGAGCTTTTTTGACCGAATTAAAATCTAAGCAATAAATTAAATATGCGATCGAAACGAATCGATCGAATACGAAAATTCACGAGAGTATCATTCTATGCAAAAGCAGATCATGAAGTGGTTTGTGATGTTCCGCGCTGCCAAATTTGGTTACAAGGATGTGGAAGGAAATAAGTTTAAGAACAACTAAAAAAATTAAAATACCAGCTAACAGGCGTAAGAAACGGTTTTGGAGGTTGTAGCTTTAAGCTAAGCGCAAACGTGACGAACTTGTTCGCGCGAACATTTTGACAACCATGCGTTTTCCTTCGTTCTTTCCGAAATGACATTCAGCTGGGCTAGAAACAAGTTGCTATCGTTTTCGACCCCTGTTTTGCTTGTACGTTCAGTTGACGTATTGGAGTTATCTTTGGTTAGTTCGTCGCGTTTATAGTACTCACGACTGAGTTTTCCATTATATTATTTTTATCAACAATTTGTGCAGGCAAAATGGAGGTAAATCATCTTGTGACAGCTTTGGTCGCTGAAGTGACTTCAAGGATTTTTTTATGATTTCGACACAACAAAAACGTTAAAGATTTAAATAAAAACTTATTACCTGTCTCTTTACTCATCTCTGGAAACTCTACAACCGTATCGTATAAACTAGGTAGTTCTCGATTTGACAGAGATGTTCGTGCCTGTATCCCGCATACATCGGGAAACACGGGAAACATGGCGTACACTGTTATTTTGCCCAAAAAGTGTCCTGATAAACTGTTTGCGCGAACAAGTTCGTCACGTTTGCGCCTTGCTTAAACGCAGGAAGATACGCGCGAAATCCAAGAAACCGCGGGCGGTACCTTCTTTGAATAGTTTCTATTTGGAGAAAAGTTTGATTCAAACACAACGAATCAATAGAACAATGTGCTTCCGTGGAACGGCGAATCCGAAGGAATATTGCTAAACACCATGCCATGAGTTCTGCCGCGGGGGGATTTCCGAGATGCCAGAAAGATGGAGGAATATTTCCCAAAGCAGGTAAGCTACCATTTGTATCCACCAAAGCGCCAATCATCACAAGTTGTGGACCTGATAAAGGAAGTCAGAAACTATCTGTTTCAAATTCAACTGCCGTGAATCTAACGGATGATGATAATGATAATTAGGTGGGTTTAAAGGTAGTAAAAACATGGTAATACACACCGTCACTATCGTAATTCTGCCTGGAGTACGACGACTGGCGACTTTCCTGCTGGCGCAAACTACCTCCGCCTGTACCACCCAGCGAGTTACTGTTGCTTCCGTTGCTGCGTAGTGAACGTTGTTGCTGCGATCGCTGCTGGGACATACCGGTGCCGGAACCACTGAGACCCGTGCCAATCCTATCCCTATCATCCTGCCTATCAGATGCGTACTTGCTGCTTACTCCTACCACACTAGCCCCCAACCCTCCACCGTTAGCAGCGCTTGAGGCTGGCACTGTCGGTGGTGGCGAAAGCATGTCCCGCTGCTGCCGATTGTTGCCCGCGACCGCGCTTGCGTTGTAATTTTGATGCTGAGGCTGCTGTTGCTGCTGGCTGTGGTTATTACCACCACCGCTGATTTGCAAGCCCGGCTGCGTTTGATTGTGCGTATTCAGTGATGTTTGCATTGCGGAAGCAAAACTCAACGGTGAGCTAGCACTAACGCCAGATTTAACCAGGTTAGCATAGGTTTTTGGCTCTAGCGAAACTGGCGTTTGTTGCTGTTGCTTGCCGAAACCGCCACTACCGCCTACGGTTGTATGCGGCTTTTGATGCTGCTGCTGTGGTTGTTGCTGCTGGGAATGCGAATGTAGCTGCTGATGCTGCAGCGACTTGTGCTGTTGCTGCTGTTGTTTGTCCAAATCTGCAGCATTGCGATCGAGAAGAGACGAATTCTGGAGCGCTGCAGCCGCTGTGTCAACGTGGGAAGATGACACACTTCCGGCCATTGCACTAGACGAGTTCAGATCGTTCGAGTTAAGAGAGCTTTTAATGGTATTCGAATCGGTCAGTGTCGACAGCTGGTGACGGTTCTGCTGCTGTTGCTGCTGCTGAGTTAGTCCAAGTTGAACCGTCGTTGCCTGCGTCTGGGTTAGCGATTGCAGCTGCTGTTGATGCTGGCTAGTTACGTTGGTCTGGCTGATATGGGGGGGAACACCGACACCGGTCTGATCAACCACTGCCTTCAGAACTGACGATGCATTTCCCACATTCGCATGTTCGCTGCTGGTTGATGACAGAAGCGAACCAGTCGCGGGCGAGCCACTATCGGAGCCGGGCACGTTTTTCAGCATGTTGTCGTGCAGTCCATTCAAGTGTTGCTGCTGTGGCGCAGCCTGCGTTTGCGACGCCGAAGGGATGCCGTAAGCGGACGGTAGAACCACCGACGACGAGTTTATCACATTCGAGGGATAGTAGAGCTGCGGTTGTTGCTGGGCGTTCTGGGTACTATGCGTCGACTGGGCTTGCGCCTGTGGATGTGCGTGCACACCGACGTTCACGAGACTGGACGCAACATTATTCGTTGTTGTGCCAACTATTTTCGGTTCACCGAGTACAAGTGCCGTATCCGCTGCGTCATTTACCAGCTGATGTACAGCTTCCTCCTCGCCATTCGCTCGCTCTCCTCCATCGTCCAGCTCATCGTCGGAGTACACGTCCTGATAGCGGAAGATGTCGTTGTGGACATAGTACTTCTTCGGGGACTGCGCGGCGAGTACGAACGTCTGCGTGAACCGACGCATTGGCTGTCCGTCATTCGACAGCTCACCAATCACCTGCACCACCACCCCGTTTCCAAGTGTTGCCTGTGAGTCTACCTGACTGATTTTGGCGTGGCAGTCGCGAAAGTTGAGCTGCTGAATTTTGCTGTGTATCTGCTTCTGGCCGATCACGAGCGTAGCCTCCAGGCTCTTGGCGTCCAGACCACCATGTAGAAAACTCGAAGAGTTGTTGTAAAAACGATGGAGATGATCGGGCGCCTTGTTGAGCAGCGTGTAATATTGCCGAACAAACTCACGTCCGACATTTTGGGGCGAAGGTTGAGCATCCATTACCATTGTCGGTTGTAATATTCTGCTGTACTAGATTGTACCTGCAAATAAAAATGCTTTTTACTGGTGGAGCAAGAACAATCGAAGTGCCAAATCAGGCAGAGGTGCAATAATTGGCTGAGTTGCTTTGAAAACGCTGTACAGACTAGCTATATCACAACAAAGAGCGTCGATTTAGTCACGATGAAATATCGATAAACTTAATTAGTAATTTGTTAACAGTTGTTGAAGTATTCATGAAAAGGTATTCAGTCTATCTGAATTTCTGAATCTGAAAACAGTTTTTGCTTGCTTGCTACAGTCATCGATGTAGGGAGTGTAAATATTTTTTTTGCGAGTTTTTCTTCTGGCCCGCTCATAGTTGAGCACGTCGTGCTGACATGGCCTGGTCACCAATCGTTTTCCAGGTCGCTCGGTTGCCGCTCTCCATCCCCGGTGCCATCCGGGTCGTGCTCCACCTGGTCCAGCCAACGGGTTCGCTGTGCTCCTCTACGTCTCGTGCCGAGCGGGTCGCTAACGAGTGTCTTCTTCTTCTTCTGGTGGGACATGAGGCCGGCATCCTCATGACATACCCCAACCCGCGGATCAATCCTGCTTTCGCAACCGTTAGGCTATCCGGCTCGCCAAACAGCTCAGCCAGCTCGTGGTTCATCCTTCTCCTCCACCCGTCCTGCACGTATACGCCACCAAAGATAGTCTGGAGCACACGACGTTCGAAAATCCTGAGTGCGTTGGCATCCTCCGTGAGCAGAGTCCAGGACTGATGTCCATAATGGACTACCGGTCGTATAAATGTGCGGTATATGGTGCACTTCATGCGTTGGCGAAGTCGTCTCGACTTAGGAGCTTGTGGAGCCCATGATAGGCACGACTTCCTTGAACAATGCGTCTTCGGATCTCCGAACTGATGTTTTTGGCGAGTTGCAATTCGTAAATCTCTTTCGATTATGTTTACGATAGTTGAACAACTATCGCGTGCTAATAAATTCACAGTAACACGGTTATATCCATAAGTTCTCCAACCATCAAGCATGCTTAAGACTTTTTCCACGCTGAGTGTCTACGTCGATTTCCGCCATTTTTATGATTTAATGCTGCTTCTCTGTGCTTCTTATATTAAACGACAAAAAGCATTATATGCTTAACTATTGATTGTTTAAATGGACCGAAGCAACGCGGAAAGCTAGGTTAGGAATTATAAAGGCTTTACTTTTTTTCGTATACCCATCAAATATTCTTTGGGCATCAACGTGCATGTGTGCTCTCATTTCTACTTCTCACAAAGCAACACACATGTATGTTTCCTTTCTGCATGTGTGAGTGAAAGACCTTTTTTCCTACTCTTCTCTGGAAGCGTTTGTACCTCCGTTCTTTCTGTTGAGGATCGCTTTGCGGCATCCTATCACCGTGCAATGCCCGAAAGCGCAGAAGAGTGAGTGAGAACAACGTATAGCAAGCGACGACCACATTTAACCCAAACGCCTTTTAATCCTTGTGTACGACTTAGAAATAACAAATTTATAGAGAAATAAAACGCTTGCATTTCTAGGTTATAAATAGGAGAAACGCTGTAACGTAATTACGCTGTGTATTACGGGAAAAAAAATTCACTGACCTGATAAAGGGATATATGAGGAGTGTCTAATTATGAGGATTGCACCACTTTCGACGATTATAAATACTCCGATAGATTACGGAAATGAAGGAACTCCAGGAAGTTAACGTCTAGCGTAGCAAATATTTTGCACTCGATTGTAGTGCTCCAATCTCGTTCTCAAGTTGTGAAAGAGTAACTGGGATGAGTAGTTCTATTGAAGCTTATTTCAAAGGGATAAAATTGTTATGATCTAGGGAAATGTTCACTTTCGCACTCAAAAGAACACAGTTTAGAACGTATAGTTACTTTCACTCATAAACTGTTTCTATCAGTTAAATAAACGATATTTGTCTACTCGGAAATATCGATGAGCCCTGAACGCGTCTTGAGGACCGCAACTTGATGACTGACTCTTCGTTAATGATATTTCCTGTTCCCTCTTATTTCGTGAAACAGCTATATGTACGCAACGCCCAAAAGGTTGGTACATAAGTATGGAATTTTATACGAAATACATAAGGTAAAGATAGCAGCTCGGACCTAGCAATAAAGTCCAACCGAATTATGGGGTGATACATGTAAATCGAAAAATATTGCTGAATTTTCTGGAGTTGATAATTTTTTTTCCTATTATCAAAATGTGAATTTTATTACAGGGTTTCGAATCATTTAATGGAATAGTTGAATCAGTTGGTGGAATCTGGATCGGGTGGTATGGATGTTTGCAATCAAATAATGGAATGTTGCACACAGTTCATGGAGGTATGCAATTCGTCTATGGAACAATGCAAACAGATGTGGAGTTTGACGTAGAGTTATGTTTGAACCCTACAAAATGTCGCAAAATGCCATGTCGCGAAACGTGATATTTTGCGACATTTGTAGGGTTCTAACATAACTCTACGTCAAATTCCACATCTGTTTGCATTATTCCATGGATGAATTGCATACCTCCATGAACTGTGCGCAACAATCCATTATTTCATTGCAAACATCCATACCGAGCATGTACTGTTCCAGTGTCGATTTGACAGATTCGACCAACTGGTTCAATTATTCCATTAAATGATTCAGTTCCTATTTATCAAAGCATCTGAATGGTATCGGATCGCATTGACAGGTAGCAATTAATTTCGAGCAGTTGCATAATGCTTCCCAGCTAACGGATTCGAGCAGATTCCTGTAGGCCTTCACACACCGCGTCTGTGTATGATGGAAACCCGAAATGTCTGCACACGGCGGCTGCTGTTGCCCTGAACAAATTCTAAAATACTTGAACGAAAAATGCTGTAACCAGAACGATCAATAGGGCATCCCAACGAGCAAGATTTGACAGATCGGACTACGTCCCGGCCATTTACCGTCGACTGGACAGAGAATCTCCAGTGCCCGTCCGATTCAATATCCACTGGTGCATGGAATCTCCAGTGCCCGTCCGATTCAATATCCACTGGTGCATGGAAAATTTGGCCGTTGTCAAAAAAGCCATCTTTACTTTATGGCAAAATTGTAAGCTGTCAAAACGTTTTGTTGGTGTCGCATGCATTTCATTGTTTACATTCGCTAAAAATATTTCGTGGTGGTTTATTCGCAGCTTTTGATACAATAATATGGATGAAATTAACAAGTTAAAGCGTACTGGCACATTTTACCGTCGGAGAAATAAAATGGTTAAGGAGTGGAGAGGATCGACCGTTGATACAGGTAAGAGATTGATTGCAAAATTTTACGTTGTGATACAGTGTTATGAGAAATGTGTAATCTCATCGTGTCCTATGATATATTCAATTAGGAATTTTTGCATCTTCGAGTGCACCATCAATTCCTTCTATGAATGATCTTGATCCTGCGAATGTTCCTGTTACGAACTACGATACTTTCTTGGAGGAAGAACATTCAAGCGCTGACGAGGAGGAGTATGAAATGCAGTTGATGCCGGATGGCTTGCAGGGGAAAAGTTTTGCGAAATGTCTCAGGTATTGGGCCCTTAAAACAGGCCAGACGCATCGAGCAGTGAACATGCTGTTACAGATCCTCCGAAACAAGACGTCTGCTGAAAACATCCCCAGGTCTGCAAGAACATTGCTTAAAACTTCGCGGACGGCATCGTCAACAATAGTTCCGGTAGAAGGGGGCGAGTTTTGGTACGGCGGAATCAACAATTGTCTGCAGCATGTGTTAGGGTATGCATGAAAGACACCGATGCCAACCTGGCAGAGATCGATATCGAGAACTTCCGCACCGAGGACATCCGCTCGCTGGTGGTGGCCATTCCATCCCAGCTGAAGTCGGCGCAACAACAGTCGCATCTTCGCGGCAGTCACCGGTGCTACGGCAGCCGGGCTGATAGCGGCCGATGTGTTGGACAGATCCATTTGCAAATCGGAGTTTCTACTTTCGTCGATGAGGAGTCTCAAATCAGGCGAACAAGGACAACTACACAATCGCGTTCGAGCAGAAAGTGCTGTACTCAGATGGAAGCTATTACGGTGATTAACTGACAAGGCGCACTCGGTAGATGCGCGATAGGACTTGATTGATACATATGTTGTTTCACAGATGGACCGGAGAACTACGCAAAGTACAATCGCATGCACTTGCTAAACAATCTGCAAAATTGCACCCCATGCCTCAAACAACAGGACTCTCCCGACCGGAGAGGAACGGCCCGGCACATTGGTAAATTGATGGTGACGCCTAGCTGCCAAGGAATCAGAACGTGCACTAAACTATTCTTCAACCAACTTCTTGCAGGTTACGGACCGTATTGAACCGGCTGATAAGTCACATCTCGCGCCACGCCCGGTCCTGCTTCGTGCACAAGAGTCTCAGCATGCCGAACCTGCAGTCGAACCAATTGCAGCACCATCTTCCGGTGGGGCAGCATCCACTCAATGTGTCCCAAGCCTCTGCGGCCAGCCACAACTCGGCTGAATTGTTAGATCGCTCGACCACGATGCGTACGTTATTGCCAATGTATGCGCTTCCGACGGATTCGGAAAACAAAAGCAACACCAACGGCAATGATGGGGCGATCACTCATCGCGCTGATGTGGACCAATGTGACCGGAACCAGCATCATGGCACCGAGCATCAGCAACAACAGCAGCATCATCAACAGTCATAGCAGAAGCAGCAACAGCAGTCGACGCAGCAATAGCAATCATCGTTTAATTTGGTGAAACTGTTCATCAAGCAGAACCTACACATGTCGTCCGGTTGTTGGCCCAGCGATAGCAGCAATAATGGCGTCTCGGGAGATCACCAGACTCATCAGCTGACGGCCGGCACGCCGTTGTGCAGTAGGAAGAGAAGTATGCAGGACTCGGATAAAAGCTCTTTCACAAACGGGACCGGAGCGAGTCCTTGTTGCGACGAGGAAGAGTTTCAGGTTGGATAGGCTGGATGCACAAATTAATAATAACAATAATAACAATGGGATCCATTTCCATCTGCTTCTCCTGCAGTAGCTGCGAAACAAGAAGATGATCAGACTCCAGCCGCGCATCGAAATGCTGGTGTTACCCTGTGATCAACTGGGTGACCAGCTCACGACTCGAGTTGGATTGGTCCCGGGAAAGAAGGTAAGTTTAATGTGGAAAATTACGAACAAGCATTAAAAATTGCATCGTTTCTCTTATCGATCTGTAGGACCTTATTAATTGCCACTGTTCAAACGAACCAGCGCCACACTTCACTTCCTCTGCTGCAGGCGTACATGAGATGTGCCTTGAACTATATGCCACCGCGTCCACTGTGGCCATCGAGCACAATACTTGGCGACCCTTTGGATGACATCGACGATTCTGACGCGCTGTCGTTGACCCAAAAAGTAAACGCTATCATAGCGATCTCGATTTCTACGTTGAGCTGGTTGGAAAATGGTACGTAAAGAACAAAACCTCTTCATACATTCTAAATGACGAAGTATGCCGGCAAAGTGAATCACGTCAGGAAATATTAACCTTCACATACGCGTTTGTACCACCACGTGGATGCTGGATCTTTTAAACCTTCTTAACGAATCTCTTCTTTCATTCACAGTCAAGAGTGCGACTGACAGAGTGGTAAAACGGTGAAACACTCGCGACGTAAGCCGGACAACGGTACGACCGGTGGCTCGGGCCAGGGTACATCTGGTGGATCAGGCGCGGTTCCGGACGGTTCCGCGTACGTGCTCGGTGCCGGCAGTGGTGCAAATAAGGAGACCATCCTGTTGTCCAGCATCAGCTTCCAGCCGATTTCTGAGAAAGTGGTTGCACAGGATGGCGTGATCAACGTCGCTGACCAGGGTAAGACTAAGGCAAACTAGCTTTCCCCTACTCTACAAATGGCTCACTAACTCTCTTTTACACTCGCTAGTTTCGCTTCGTATTCTGGCACTCGAGAACTACAAGCCGCAATAAGTCGGAAACGGCAAGTTCCTGGTACCGTTGAACGAGGTACGACGAGCGCACCGACTCGACCGGCTCGCGACCAGCATCAGCGACCGGACCAGTACAATCACGCGCTACGGCAACGGATGCTTATGTATGTATAAATTTCATGTGCTTTTATTTATAATTTATTTAAGTATGTATTTCATGTATAATAAAAACAATAAAAAAATAATTTTAATAAAATAACTGGTGTTTTGCTATAATAACGGATCATTCAAATAATTTTATTGCTATAATAACGGAAATTTTGAAACCATTATAGCAACTTATAGCGAGCCACAAAATGGATGGCGTCCGATTGAGGCAGTCCGTTACCGCGGTAACGGCATATAATTCGGCCTGCCAATGTATGGAACTTTGCTGAGGCAGGACGTCCGAACGGACGTCCGTTTTTCTAGTCGAAGGCACGTCCTTCATCACATATTTCCGCACTTCTTGGTTCGTTGGGATGTTTCTTTCCTTGGCAATCCTTTTTCAGCCATAATAAAGCATGATCGATACGACACTAGCTTTTGGCCCCGCATTGCTCGCGAAAAGAGAAGGCTTTCTAATAATATAAACACACAAAATAACTCGACACTATTGGAAATAATGTACTTTGTTAAATGTGTAGTTGACTTCGCGCTTAAAAAGTACTCGATCCCGATTTTTTTACTTTTCAATAGCCTGTCCCAACGGGCAAGATTTGACAGATCGGACTACGTTCCGGCCATTTACTGTCGACTGGACAGAGAATCTCCAGTGCCCGTCCGATTTAATATCCACTGGTGCATGGAATCTCCAGTGCCCGTCCGATTCAATATCCACTGGGGCTGGGAATCTCCAGTGGGAATCCGAAGTAACGGCGAGACTGCGAAATTTTTATGGCAATCAATAGCTGTCAGATCGATCAATGTTTACATTCACAACAATAACTAATCTGAGCAACTACGCATCGTGTTCTGGCTTGAGCTGCATGTAAATTGCGTTTTATCCAGCAAAGTCTAAACGAAATGTAAGTATGATCAATAATTTATATCAAATACACGAACGTTTGATAACTAACATCAGCCGGATGCTGAAAGGAACTGCACGGGAGCAGAACGACGGCGACTGCGGTCCGGCTATCGATGCGCGTTTCTCGCACCCAATGAAACTCGCAATCCGCCGATCGGACATTGTTCATCGCCGACGGCACCAACATCTGTCCGGTCGACCCGAAGGGCACGATCCACACGCTGATCGGGCAACACGGGAACAAGAACCACTTGTTTCCGGTGTCGTGACGAAGTGCGGTGCGCAGCTCTTGTGGTCAGCGGCGCTGGCGCTAAACCCGCTCGACAGCTCGTTGTACTACGTCTACGACCGGTTTGTGCTTAAGCCGACCTATGCCATTGAGGTGAAACGAATCGAGAGTATTCCGGTGAAACGAGGACCATAGCCCCAACGTCAACCGGTCGAGCGGCCGCTCGGAACAATGCTGGCGATGACGTTCAGGCCGAATTGGAGGCTGTACGTAGCGGGCTTCAACCCGAAGCAAATCAACACGATCAAGGTGACCAGATACATGAAACAGAATGTAAGTAATGTGGATCAAGGCAGGAAAGATTAACCTCACTCTTGTACCGTCACAAATACAACCTTTTTTAACGAATCTGTTCACAGGCAAGCGAGCGACTGTCCGGTTGACCTTTACTCTGGCCGCTGCCCATCGTAGCCGGTTCCGGTTCCGGTTCCGGACGGTTCCGCTAACGTGCTCGGTGCCGGCAATGGTGCTAACAAGGAGACCATCCAGTTGTCCAGCATCCGCTTCCAGCCGATTGCCGAGATAGCGGTTGCACAGGACGGCGTGATCAACGTCGCTGACCATGGTAAGACTAAGGCAACCTAGCTTTCCCCTACTCTACAAATGGCTCACTAACTCTCTTTTACACTCGCTAGTTTCGCTTCGTATTTTGGCACTCGAGAACTACAAGCCGCAATAAGTCGGAAACGTCGAGTTCCTGGTACCGTTGAACGAGGTACGACGAGCGCACCGACTCGACCGCGACCAGCGTCAGCGACCAGACCAGTATAATCACGCGCACCGTCAACGGACGCTTAGGCATACAAAAATTGCATGTGCTTTTATTTATAATGTATTTAAGTGTTTAATGTATTAAAATTTAATTTTAATAAAATAACTGGTATTTTGCTATAATAACGGATAATTCAAATAAATGTTTTGCTATAATAACAGAAATTTTGAAACCATTATAGCAACTTATAGCGAGCCACAAAATGGAGGGCGTCCGATTGAGGCAGTCCGTTACCGCGGTAACGGCATATAATTCGGCCTGCCAATGTATGGAACTTTGCAGAGGTAGGACGTCCGAACGGACGTCCGTTTTTCTAGTGGAAGGCACGTCCTTCATCACATATTTCCGCACTTCATGGTTCGTTGGGGTGTCATGTCACGCATGTTATTTCCATAGGAACGAAAGGGGCCCATTAGGCCGCCATTAAACAGAACGCAACAAAGCTGCAACAGCCTTTCTGCAACAACAAATTCGCTGTCAAATGGCCTGTTTTCCTGTCATTTGGCGCGCTCAGCTGCACTAGTACACTAGTGTAATGGGGTCAAAATCTGTTGCAGTTGTTCCAGCTAACCGGCATTTTGATCTGCCAGTTTAGAATTTTTTTCACTCGTTGAAAAACGAAAGCAAATAATCTTAGTGTTGTTTCTTACAACTTAAATCATTGTGCAATTTTTCAGTAATTTCTGCTAACCTAGATTTTGCATTGGAAGTTAAAAATTTATTTTTCTTCCGTGAAAAAAGAAAGCAAACTACAGACCTTAGCATAGTGCATTGATTTATGCTAGAAACGTTTGAAAATCTACTCATAGATAGCAAACAATTCAAAAAACGATCCAATATTGCAACAGCCAATTGCCACAGTTGTTCACCAATCTGCCGTCTGATTTGATGTTGCCGAAAGCTGTGGCAGATTTGTTGCGGTCTGTCTAATGGCGGACTTACAAAAAAGGTGTTCGCATACCAAGCTGCGTCCAACTTGTCCTGTAATCGGTGACTTTGAACACAAACTATGTCTTAGGATGACAGCACGAAAGGGGGACCCCTCTTGAATTACTGACCGTTACACGTTTCGGACCAGCACCAGTTGCATCAAACTTAGGTTGCACGCAGGCTTGCATGCGAACGCTGAATTCTGTGATTTTACCAAAGTTGTTCCAAGTTAACAAGATGAAAAACACCGCAAGACACAAGTTGAATGCAAGGCACAAGTTGAATCATATCGTAGTAATTTTAATGAAAAGATCCGATTAGGGCTAGGGCCTCATTTGAAAGAGGAGGTTTTAGGTGATGAGGCTTTTAGCTGAGGTTAGCACTGCAAGAGACCCATCATGAGATTTCCCTTCTATAAAAAAGACACAAGTTGAATCTTCAGCGCTGATACGATAGTTTTTCCGCTGATTTTGTGTCTATATGGCTATTGCGAAGAGCACCTATACATTCCATGAGCCTAGTATTAACGTACAGATCCAAACGGGGATCAGGGCGCCGACAGATGTCGGAGTGGTTTTAGCCGGTTAAGTCCGGCACTACTGGGGACCCAAAGCTGTTTCAAGGAGGGGACCCAGTGTCCATAAGAATTTCCACATCGTAAAAAAAATAAAAATCCATGAGCCTATTTCTTGATATAACATACAGGTTGTTTTATCTTTATTGCAAGTATTACTGCACTGCTAATAGTCTCTCCTGGCCCACCGGACATTTTTTGGCTAAGGATAAGACATCTAAGATAAGGATAAGACAGATTAAGAAATTCTTAATAAGCTGGCGCTATCTTTAGCCTAAAAAAAATGGTCATGACCCACATCGGAGGAATTTACGACAAATTGGAGGAAGGTAGGACGAAAAAAGCAACGTGTGAAAAAAGAGGAAGCCACATGTTCTGCGATCGGTGTAGGTAAACAAGGCAGTGATGATATGAAAATTCGCTTGCATGCGCCAGTATCTATTCGATTGACTTCGGAAATCCCAATAAGGACTCCGCATACTTCGTCTATAACAACACGCAACGGCGTCTGTAGATGTCATCGGCAAACGCGGAAATATCCGTACGGAACTGCTGTAATAAGAATAATCAACAATTTATTTCTTTTCTATTTCTGCAAAGCACGATCTGTCCTTCGGGTTTTAGGGCATTACCGCAAACTTTAATAAAAATTTCGTATCCTCCCAAATGTGAACTATTTGCTTTGCTTTGATAGTCCTGAACCTGAAGAAAAATAATCTTTTTGCATCCGATTGCACTGCTCTGGTTTAAAGTAAACGTTGCATGCAGCATATTTCCAGAAGATATTGTAATATATACACAGGCGCTCAAGGAATGCACCGCTGCGACATCCAACGCAGTATGGAAATTCCTCTCCAACGTCGACTATAAGAACAGTAACAGAAAAACATCCCTGCAGACGGAGTGAGAGCTTCGAATAACCAAATAGAATCGTTCTCTTGCACGTTTCACCTCCAATGGTGGCATGGTGCTGTTTTTAGCCTTCAAAAATTGGTCCTGACGCCGTCTGCTGATTCCCCGGGGTTTTGTTCACCCACAGTCAAAGCGTGCGGCGCCCCTATACGGAGAAATCCCGTCCCTCGTCCCACGCATGGCAAACACGGCACTTTGTATTTCATTCCTTCCGCAACAGCATCATGGCAGTTGGCGGCACATCGCATTCAAATTGGACTCTTACACACACCAACAATTGGGTGCTGGCGTTGGCGAAGTCATCAACAGAGTCAGGCTGTTGAATGAAACCTGGAAACTGACTGGCGTGCGACCGAAGGCGCTTTCGGAGGGAGTTTCCGCGGGTCAAGACCGCTACGCGGCTGTAGCGCTTACTAAGTAAGAAAGTACAGTAAAAACTCGATTAACCGTCAGAGGGATAACAGAAATACTGTACAATTCTTTCAGAACATATTCTCAAAAGTTAATATTATTGACAGATATTATATTATTCGGAGCGAAGATAAATACGATTGTAAAAATATAATTAAAAAAAATAAAAACAAAATTCAGTGGTTACGGTTAACAGAAACTGACGGATAACGGAGATACGCTTAAACGAAGTTTTACTATATGATAACACAGCTATAAAGATTCTTAACAGGGCGCGAAAAGAATATCTGAAGGAAACATGAATGCTGTGCACACTGTCATCCATCTCCAATGCGGCACGTGAAGCACAGGCCCTGACGACACAGAGCTAGAAATGCATATTTACTTGTAATTGTGTGTGTAGCTGGCTCGGGATGGCCAGTATGCATGCCTCTTCAGGTATTAACAGACCAATTTTGAAAAAAAAATACCGGAAGAAGGTCAGAAGAGCAATGTATAGTGGTAGACAGGCTGAGAGGAAAAGAGACCTAAGCAAAGAAGAGAGGGAAAGAGAGCAAGAGTGCAACTGTTTCTACGATTGTAAAACGAATAAACAAACTAACCTGATGGCGTGTTCTGCCGAAATGAAAAATGGGTTGAGTGTTGAATGTCTGATAGAAGATTCGAATGTCCGCATCGGTGCTCCTCACACATGCATTCCTGTCGCCCTTTCGCCTTACAGTGCTTCTCTCTGTACCCTTTATAGCGCAATGGCTTTCGTTCGACATCATTGAATGAGGTAGATGTGTGGTGGATGCTGGATAATTTTACACAGGTGTCGGCAAAATCACCTGGCGCCTCCCTACGAAGCAGTTTCCGGGGTATGTGGCCATTACTATGGAGTATTATTGACACAATTGTTCGGAATGTCCACCGAACCTAGATCATAGCTGCGAGTGTAGCTAATAAATGATGTTGCTCGCCCATCAGTCGGCACTGCTCCTGTATCCCTCCGTTCGGTCCAAGGATTGTTGTTGTCAACACTTTAAGTTGACGTGCGTCGAACGCCACGAATCGGTCTGATAGTTGCAAACATTATTGTGACAACGTTGGCCGCCTTTCTTCGCACTCATGCGATGAACCTGAATGAGCAGCGTAACTACGTGCGATGATTCAGATAGTCCTTTGCATGAATCATGGCAATGACAATCGTTAAAAAACCACGTATGTCATGTTTACCCAACGCACCTCGAACGTAACAAACTCGACTGATCTTTAGGAATGATACAACATTCGTCAATATTCAGTGCTTGATTGCTATTTATTCCAAGCACTGGTGAAAATAGCAAGGTGCAGCAATTTACAGCAATATCGTTTGTCGAATCCATTGAAAGATATTTTGGACAGATTTTTTTTTTAACTCAACAGAATCTCATACAACAGGCAAACGGAATTCTACTGTACGCTGTTGAGAAGCATTGTCAAATTTACATTTTGATCACAAAGGTTTATTTGATTTCTTTTTTACTTCTGCGAGGGCCTGGGCTCTCCAATCCTTGAAAAACAAAATGATTGATTTTTATGATTTTCTTTTTGTTCGATTTAATAAAAGATGTTCCACGATCTGCAATGGTATTTGAGCGTAATGATCAAACGGCAGTATCTCTCAGCAGTGCGTCGTTAGAGGCTGGGCTATATTTCCGTTGGACAAGTTTGCTTCACATATACTGCCGTTGGATATGGAATAAAGGCGAACGATTGGAAACCAAGATCCAGGGTTTCCCAATGCTAAAGGAAATCGGCCAGCTCGTTTGAAGAATCGTTCTTGCAAATTGAAGAATCGTTTCGGCTCTGTCAAGAAATCGGCCATATATGTTTCATTACATGTACGATACGTTTGTTCAATTTATAAGTATGATTCTATGACGCGTGCCAAAGGACATCTTCTACGTTGGCAAACCCTGGAGGGATCCCAAAAATTCCCCTACTACCGCACGCCTGATACATCCTGGATATTTCACCGAGGAAGGAAATGCATGATAGAAGAGCAAAAAACGCGTGAGGGAAAGAGAGAAGAGGGAGAGAAAAGGACGGCCAGGGCTAGAAAGAGAGCGCGGGAAAGCGAATGAGAAACAACACATAGTGCCCGGGAAAGAGATTATGTTGGATCATGCAAGGCAACTTGCAAAAAGGCGGTGAAAAATTAAGAAAGAAAATCCCGCACAAGGAACATATTGTCATTCTTGTATTTGTACAATTTTGCACATTTTTGGTTGTAGGTGCAGGTAAGAAAAAAAGTACGCAGCATACAAGTCCACTCTCTTTTTCTCCTTGTGTGGATCCCTCTCTATCTCTCTCACTATCTCTCTCTCATTCTCTCTTCCTCTCTATATATATATATATATTACTCCCCCTTGCTATTTGTCTCTCATTTACCATATCATCTCTTCCGTGCCGGAAACCCGTACTAAACCGCCTCTTTAAGTGGGGATGAGATAAAAAGGATACGTTTTTTTCGTTTGGCTGCAATCACGGTATTGATTTCCGTGCGGGATCCGCGGACAACTAGATTTATCGCTGGACCAGGGCAGCTTGGGGCTACCTGAAGCTAAAGGCGACGAAACGGTGATTGATTTGGTAGAACGGTACGCCGAAATGAGGTAGCAATTTGCTTGAAAATCGAGGTGAGGATAATTTAGTCTCCACTAGTAAGTTAACTAAAGGAAAGATGCTACATGGAGTGGACAGGAGGGGGTCGTGTAGTAAAACAAGTGGAAAATAAAGTACGAGAGCCTAAAACAGATGAACAAACAAAAAACGGAAATCTAGGACGAAACGAGCCGGAAAATTTTCAAGAAATCAGTAAACGAACAGCATTTATGGTACGATGGGTAGGCAAACAGTAAACTTTCTCCTTTTTTTGCATTCTACAATCACCACGTCCACATAATTGCAAAAGAATTCAGTAAAAGAACAAAACAAAAAACACACAAATATCATATAGATGTATATAGTAAACATGTATATAAAATGGAAGGAAACCGAAGCTGAAATAAGGCAGTTCATCAGGCGGTAGTAGCAGAGGGAGACCGACCGTTGCCGCAAGGAAGTAAGCAGGACCAAAGTAGTCCTATGGGCACACCGACGCAACATTCTTCAGCTGGCAAGCCGGAAAAGTGTAGGCAGCAAAGCATCGAAAAAGGACGAAAGGTGTCAAGTATTACAATGTGCGCATGTTCACAGCAGGGACCGCGCTGTAAGGAATGCCGAATAATGTTGCCAACCGATCCTACGTGGCCTTAACCACACTCCATGTATAGCAGTTGCCTTTGTGCATCATCTCGCGTTGTAGTTAGACGCTGGTTGTATGTTGGCCAAGCGTTTATATTGATGATTTTCCAAGCTAGCTCACATTTGAGTCTCGGTTCCGTGCCATATAAAGAGATTTCTTTCCAGATTCACAGTACATCCAATCGGTAGACACCGAGTTATACAAAAAGAAAATGTTTGTTTCACTTAAAAGCGATCATTGCCATGTATGATTTTTACTTCGATCATGTGCTAATGCAGTGCTATTTTTACCTTGTATTACTTCCCGAAGTCTTAATTTCTGATATCCTACAGAGAGCGAGACAGAGACCAGTAAAACGGGAATGATTAAAGCACCAATGTTGCTTCTTTTGCCGAAAACATTCTGGTAAACGACCCGAACAGAAAATAAAGACCATTCCACGTTCCCCTCGGAATCAGGCCAGAATTTTGGAGCAAAATGAAGCAGGTACTGCAGTCAGAATCTACGAAAGGGCGTAACAATAATGACAGTAGATAAAAAAAGTGCAAGTGGGTACAAGTGACACCCTCGCCAAAAAGAAAAACTGCAAAATCACATTTCTTCACCTCCCAGCCCGACACCTCGGTTTGGCACAGGAGTTCTTTAATGAGTCCGCAGCCTGCCGGGGAAAATGCGATGTGATGATTTTACGAGGAGGCAATTTGCAAATGGATAAAAAAGCGAGCGGCATAAATCGTGTATGAAAAGGGTATGAAATCGGGTCACGCACGTAGCTGCAAGCAATGGCAGACGCGGATTGATTTTCCCGATTTCTTCTCCCAAAAGCATGTGCATGTGGCTGTACACAACATACGCGCACGGAAGAGGACAGTTCCCCCTCCCCCCGGAAAAGTTACGCTACGGAGGGGAAAATCAATCTGAATATATTGATATTCCCATCCCACTCCTAGGCGTGCGTTTTGATGCCCGCGCGGTTTTGTTTCGGTTCCGATTTTTTCGATTTCCTCGGACACATGCGGTGGATTTCGCCCACTCTCTTCACTGCACAATCTCCACATACTGCAGCAACACCGGGAAGCTGTTTTTCCCGGCAGTCTCGTTCACATCTGTTCCTGTGCAGCCAATTTCCATCGTACCTTAGCCTTGCTGCCGTCCGACATCCGTAAAAATGTGGTTGACTTCCTTGTTGTTGTTTTGGTTTTTTTCCAATCATTTGTCATCTATTTGTCAATTTGTTTAAGTACTTAAAAAAGGTGCACTACCTCGACTAAGATTAACATTTACAATACGTGACAATCTTTCCAGTGTTGAGTAACTCTCGGAAACGTTCGGGCGCAAAAGAAAAGTAAAGCAAAAGAAAACATTAAACAAAAATAAATGAAATGAAAAGAAAACCTGCGGGTTGGTTGATTTTAGGTTTTGTTTGAGTTTTTTTTCTTCGGTAGATGCTTTTGGTCAAGAATTTCTTTTTTCACTCTTATAATAATATATATAATATATACGTTCATATATATGTATATAATATTATATTTTATACATATCCGTGAGATTCCTGTTCTAAGTGGAGTAATTACCTGTTCAATTGCTAAAAACTACCCATTATATATCTCTTTCTCTCTTTCTTCGCTCTCACCTTTCCCCTTTTTTTCCCATTCGATCAGCTCGCACTCGGTTCCCTGTACTCCATCCAATCGACTACTAAGCTGCTTTTCCTCCATTTTTTTCCTTCCCCCGCCGGCCATTCGTTTTTCCACTCACTGCCCTTTCACGCGCTATTGCATGCCCTTTTCCATCGAGCAGACAACTTACCGCAAACGGCGGAACGGGGAAGCCCTGCCAAGCCCTTTATCGTACAGCAATTGCAAAGTTTTGGCTGACTGCTTTCGTGTGTACGCTGTGTTTGGTTTTGCTGCCGCTGGTACAGAATAAAATATAAGTTACACTTTGGTATGTACAGATACATCGCGTATATGCGCCTCCATTTCCGCACGTATCCGCACCGGGTGGTGGTGTTCGCGGGGGGTTTCCGTTTTTTTGTTTGTCTCGTTTTTCATTTTTCCCGCACCAACCTCTGCAGCAGCAACAGCAGAAGCAGTTAATGGTTGCACATTTTGGTTGCAAATCTGTGCGTTCGGTTCGCGTTTGTTTCCTTCAATTTGTGTTGGGGGTGTTTCTCTCTCTCTCTCTCGCTCTCTCTCTCTCTCTCGCTCTCTCTCTCTCTCGCTCTCTCTCTCTCTCTCTCGCTCTCTCACTCTCTCTCTCTCTCTCTCTCTCTCTGTCTCTTTCTCTGTATTCGTCTTCTAAAAGCGCGTATACACATTGAAACATTCTGTGAAACATTCGGCTGAAACATAATTTTGACATCTAATTTGACACCTGGTTTATCAATTTTTCCCCTCATTTTTGTTTCAATGTGGAGAGCTGGAAAACAAAACCCAAAATCTATTTGGCCCAAAATATATCATTTTAGCCGAATCAGTTGTGTTTCCGTTAAGAAAAAATTGTTTTAATTGCACTCATAATTATTGACATCGAAATCAAGTATAATTTCGTATGAAATAAACAAAAAAAATGAAAATGTTTCGAATTAAGATTTTGTTTTGTGGAAATTCGTTAAACATAATCCTGTTCCAAAACATGTCAAACCGGGCTCGAAACTGTTCTACTGTTATACTTTCCCCTCAAGTCGAATGTCAAAAAAACGTTTCAGCCCGAATGTTTCACAGAATGTTTCAATGTGTATACGCGCTTTAACGTATCGATCAGTTGGTTTGCTGCATCTAGCTGCATTCAATTCCAGAACACATTTGTGCCGTCCACTATTTGTCCCTAAAACTGTTTTTCCTGTGTTTCCATACAAATATGTTTAATCTAAATCACCAAATACGCCACGCACTGCCATTGTTGTGTTTACATCGCTGCGTTCTTTATATAGCTCTCTCACGTTTTCACTACCTTTTCGCACACGTACAATCTTTCACGCCCCTTGGAATCACGCTTTGTCTTTCATTCTATCAACTGCTTATAACTGCTTCATTTTTTTTACATGCACTATCGCTCTCTGCCCGACCCTATAGGGCAGCTATACACCGTTGACTACTCTATCTAAACAACTGGCAGTTGCTATCCTGTACTGTAAGCACACGATAAACACTCAGCCAAACTTTTTGTGTTCATGTGCACGTTCCACCAACTCCTACTAAACACGTTTACATTACGGTGGTTCGGTTGGCAGCCGGTTGATCCGAAACGATGACGCAAGTTCTCGTTGATCCAGTTTGCCAGAAGATATCCAAGAGTAACCGATCCGGCATGATAAATTCGACGTTTGGTTCGAGTTGGTGAACGTTTGTACAGCAGCAGCCAGTTGTTTTGATGTTACTTTCCCATATGTCCTCTGCCGTCTCTCTCGCTCTCTCTCTCTCAACTTTCCCGATCATTTTACATATCTCCAGCACCTCATTTAATATCTCTTTAATGTTAATATCACCATTTTACTTTTACTATTAGAGGCGCGTCTGTTCGGTTGGTGTGGGTGTGACTGAGAGCGAGGCGGGAGTATGTTTGGGGAAGTGGTGTGTGTGTGAGTTTGGGGGGGTTGGTAGGGTTTGGAAACCGGAGGAAGCGCTAGAATACGCACCTTCGTCGGCCTGGCGCGGTTCAGTAGGGCCGCCAGACGGTTTTCTGCGCCTGCTTGAGCAGATTGGGCGAGCGCAGCTTGGTCCGCTCGGGCGACGCCGCTTGCGTCTGGTGGTGATGGTGGAGTGGATGGTGCGGCTGCTGTTGCGGCTGCTGTTGCGGCTGCTGTTGCGGCTGCTGTTGCTGCTGCTTGAGACAGGTGAGGGCCGGGGCCGGGTCGTGCAGGATCGGTTTCTTGGTCGAGAGCGCCTTCAGGTCGCACCGCAGGCCGATCCGGGGCGAGACAGGCTCCGGCGGCTCCGAGGGGGTGTTGGCGGCGGCCACCGTCACCGTGGTCGAGTCGGGCGTTTCCGGCTTCTGGCCGACGTCCGGGTCGCAGATGTCCGGTGAGTTTTCGCGCGTGCCCGTGCTGCCGGTGGCGGTGGTTTCGGTGGAGGGCGCCGCCGGCGGCCGCAGGATGGGAATAAAGGCGGACTTGACCACGTCGATCTGCTCGTCGTCCGAGTCGTCCTCGTTGGCGGACGACAGATCGCCGTTGCTGGTGTCGTTACCGATGCTGCTACTACTCACGCCGGGTGCCGCTGATAGGTGCTGCCCCGCCGCCGCCCCCGAGTGCCCATGGCCGACGTGTGGCCCCATGGCCCCGACCAGCACGGGATGCGCGTGGTGATGGTGGTGATGATGCGGGTGCAGCGCATGGGCGGCCGACTTTGGCAACAGGCCGGCAGCCGCCGCCGACAGCGCCGTCGAGAGGGTTTGCGGCTGTGGCTGCGGTGGCGGGGGCGGGCTGGCGTTGGAGTTGCGCGAGGAGGCCGGCGACAGCCGGGACGACGCCGAGTCGATGCTGGCCGACTGGTGCAGGGTGATGGTGGCGGTGAGCTGCGCCGTTGGACGCAAGGTGCCGTTGGTGGTGGTGGTGGTGGCAGCGGCGGCGGCAGCGGCGGCGGCGGCCGCGGCCGCAGCTGCCGTCGAGCGGAAGGCGGCGATGTCGTAAGGCAGAAAGGGTGACTTGACCAGCTGCTGGTCCGGGTGGACCGCGAACGAGGAGATGGCGGCCGGCGGGTAGGCGGTCGGGTTCGCCAGGAGCGTCGCGGGATGGGGCAGGCCGTTCGGTGGGGCTACGCCCACGGCAGGCACTGGATGGGTGGTGGGCGAGCGGAGCGACACCAGCTCGCTCGCCGGGTCGGTCGTGGTGAGGGCGGTGGTGACGCCGGCGGCACCGCCGGTCGGCCCGGGATTGCTGAGGAGGTGGCCGTTGCCGATAGCACCACTGCTCACTGGAAAGAGGAAGGTCCGGACGGGCCGGAAGTCTATTAGACGTCTATGAGCCACAAAACCAGGACACGGGTCAGCTTCAGCTTCACGGAGTCAGCGTACTCGAGCTTGCAGCTCGAGTAAATGTAAACATATAGTAGAGCGTTCAGCATTTATACACCATGTTGCAACGCCGCGCGAGCCTGCTGCACCACCTGGATCTAGCAGAAACCTCTTCCCTCCCCCAGCAATCAATCAAGCTTCCCACACGTTGAAACCGGAAGTGGCAGCGGGCTTACCTTTATCGTGGCATCCCAGCGTCGTCTGCTGCTGGGGCGCGGACGGCGGCGGTGGCACCTGAATCGCCTGCTGTTGCTGCTGCTGGTGCTGGCGAAAGTAGTCCGACCATGCATAATTCATGTAGGCTGCATCCAGCCAGCCCGCGTTCAGTATGAAAGGATTAAATGCGCCTGGATGTCCGTACGCGAAATCTGTACGCGGTGGTGGTGGAGAAGAAACCCATTTAAAATAATGTAACAGATTCAAAGCGAGCGGCGGAACATGTGTGAAAGGGTTGAGGTATGAGAAGGAGCGTGGCAGGGACGAAAAGGGAAGTGACCCGAGTGGATTTGGATTCAAACATATGCTACCGCTGTAGCACCCTCCCCGAAGTACGAAAACAACTGCCTGGTTCATCGTGTCCACAGGGACCATTGCCCCCTGCAACGAAAGGCAAGTTGGACACACGGGCATGGACAGTAATACGCATACATACATACATACAAACACACACACATACATACACAAACAGAGCCATCCTAGTATAACCAGGCCCGAAACATCCTCAACATTCGCTCATGTACAGCTATATGTATGTTCAATGAACTTCGCGAACGCGCATTCGCAATTTGAATAACGCGGGATTGCATTCGCTCGGGGGTGTCGAGGGGAGTGGTGGCAAGGGGGACGTCCTTCGGGGAGAGAGACGTCTCAAGCTGCTTGTGCGAATCAAGAGGTCTTTGGGTCATCAAGAAAAAGGCTTTTTCGGGGTGTCTTTAGAACCTCGGAAATCCCCCGATATTCCTGAGGAAATGCTAGGAGCAGGCCTACAACAAAACTATGAGATGAGCTCAAACCCACTCGGGGATGCTACAGAGGTAACCGGGCTGGGGCGATGTGTCGCTCTCAAGGGCTCGGAGGGTCAAGGCTGGGGTGGTTTGGGGCGGTGGACTTACTTTGCTTCGACCGGGGCTCCCGAGGACCGTCCACCGTCACCTTGATCGCCTTGGTGTAGGTCGCAATTTGGCACGGGTACGAGCTGATGGTGATGGTGATCGAGAACGACTTGCCGCGCCCGGAACGCCCCACGAAGCGCAGATCGTTGAACTTGGCCACCTGGTTTTTCATGACCGCGGTGCAGTTGCGCAGCTCAGCATGGTAGTTCTCGTCGTTGCCCGCCTTGATGGTGACCAGCGTGCCGTCCTGGATGTCGTCCAGCGCGATCACCTTGAACGCGCACGGCAGGCTCTTGTTGGAGCGCCAGTGCGTCGGCAGGGCGGAGCAGAGGACGGCCGGCGAGCCGGTCTGGACCAGCTCGCCGTGGTACTCCTGCAGCATCTCGTGCAGGTTGGCAAACATGTCGTTGATTGTGGTCGGCATCGATGGGCTGTGGCACTCGCTGTTCGTCGCCGCCGGTAGATGCATTTGCGGGGCGATTTGCTGCGTGCGCTTATTGCCGATGGAGGTGT
This sequence comes from Anopheles atroparvus, assembly GCA_914969975.1. Taxonomy (NCBI): domain Eukaryota; kingdom Metazoa; phylum Arthropoda; class Insecta; order Diptera; family Culicidae; genus Anopheles; species Anopheles atroparvus. Next base: position 15,371,805 of record CAJZCY010000005.1, on the reverse strand, counting down.
AGGTGAAGGTGGTGGCAGCACCGATGAAGCCCGCGTAGACGCCCAGGACTTGGACGCCCGCTTGGTTGGTTGTTTGTTCTCAGTTCCAGTTGATTGATTGGCAGCGTATGGCGTTGAGTGTGACTAAACCTCTGGATGCGCTCTAGAGCTCCGTGCGGCCACAGCGGATATCCCGGACGGTCGATGATCGCAAGGAACAGCGCACCAACGAACAAACAAACACACTAGCTCTCAACGATCATTCGCAGCACTGTCGCGTAGCCGTACACACCGCCACGCCGCTCGCCTGCCGTACTGCGTGTTTGGTGCGTGTGTGTGCGCGCGCACGTGTTAGTGTGCTCGACGCGGTCCCTCGCCGCAGGTTCGCTACAGCTATATCTATAGAACCACCACTCCCTAGGCAGGCCAATGTGCAGCGTCACCGTGTGTCGCCAAATGGAGGAGCACACATACGCACACACACACACACATCGAATAACGATACGTTTCTAATGTACGCCGAATGCCGTACACACACACACGCGTACCCACATACACAGTCACCCGCTGGAGGGTCCTTTGTCGCGCGTTGCTCGAGCTTCTTCCCCTACTGCTGGCAGCCTCTCATACACTGCGAACGCACGTGGCGTCCTGGGTGCAAGCATCAATTGGGCCGCCCTGTGCGGGTGAAGGACGCTGGGCTCTGCTGGAGGTGGAGCCGCTAATTTGATCTGGTCCAACTCGGCAAGCCTAGGCCCAGTCGCCAATTAATTGAGTCGGTCGACGGTTGGAGCGAGGCTAAGGGGGTTGATAGCGTTCGGTGCGCGAATTCGGATGACGCGGATGGCTGCTGCGCCGCGTGCTGATTGCTAAAGTCAATATGGTATAACACACTGAACACAGGTACACACACACCGTCTTCCGGCTACTCCGTTTCCCTGTCCCGAAGCGAGAGGGGAGGGGGTTGGTCCTGGCAACAATTCCGCTACCCGAAGGATTATAATTGAATCAGCCTTCCTGAGGAGACCACCGCCGTGATTTGGTAGTAATTCGATCTCCAAATTCACTGGCGAGTTGCTGCGCACCGTTTGATTGATGTCCCTAGTTCGTTAGACCTCGGTTGCGGGAGCTGCAGTCGAGTCCACGGCTGACCTGGGAAACTGTTGGCGGCGACTGCGGGTAACTATATGCTAGCGAACTCCCGCCGCCTTTGTGTCGGGAAAGTCCTGCCGTACAAGCACGATCACACACACACACACAGCCACAGCCACACAAGCACACACGCGCACGTATGCTCTTTACGCGGCACAACGATGTAAACAAACAAACAGGGGCACGCCAAACAAAATAAACGATGACGGCGTTTCCTTGTCGCCTGTGCGTTCCCTCCCGATGGTTTCAGAGGCGGGAGAATTTGAAGCCGCTGGTGTTGGGTTGTTGTGATGGATGGAAGCGGCGAAATGTTTCCCGTTTGATCGCTGTTAAACGGTCCAAAGGTGGATGCGCTCTCGCGTTGCTACTGCATCCGTGCCGTGTAGAGTGGCGACAGTTATATCCTCGCAGTAACCAGCAACCAGCACTTCCCTGACCTCTGAAGCGATGCTGCTGCCGGTGGGTAGGGGAGGTGTACACAAATTGCCGTGCAACAAACAAACCAACTAAAAGAAAATCAGTTTTGAAACCCTAAACCAAACTCAACGAAACACGATGCAACTGCAAGCGTGTTTCCGCACCGCTGTTCGCACAGGCTCTGCTATATCCTGCCTGCACTTTCTGTACTGCACATGTACTGGCTACCCTTTGCTGTTAATCCCGTGGTGGTGGGTGACGTCGGGCCGGTTAATTGCACTACTCACTCACTCGCAGTTCACAGTCACGCACGCGGGGGAGGCGGGGGTCAGTACACGCACGCCTCTAGTCGATCACCACATGACCAAGACGAGGCACGACGACGACGAGAGCGAGTCGAAAGCAGTGACGAAACCACACGCGACTTGGACGCGGACTCCCAAAAGACATGTAGTCAGCTTAATGTCTCAAACGAAACTGTTTTTAAAAAATATTCCCCGATTCCTTTTCGACTCCCATATTTCGGGTTGGACGGTCGGTCGGTTGGTTGGTCGGTCGGTCTGTCGGTCGGTTGGTTGGTTGGTTGGTTGGTTTGGTCTGTCGGTCGGTTGGTTTTGGTCTGCTATGGCACCGACGAAGGAGAGAGAGCGCGCTGCAAGAGAGAAGGGTCGGCGAAGGGCCAGGGCCGGTGAAGGGCGAACGCGCGGGGACATCAATGCTTGCTACTGCTGACGAGGGAGCGCAGTGTGCGATTCGCGTTCTCCTTCTCGCCTGCGGGGCGCAAAAGGCACTCGACCTCCGACGACGACGACGACGACGACGTTGACAACGCTATTGGGGTGTGTAAAATAGTGCCTTTTTCCACAGGTTTTCCCGCTGTTTGTGGCTGTGTGTGAGCGCTCGAGTAGCCCGTTTGTTTTTTTTTTGTTGCTTCTTCTCCCTCTCCCCGGACATATTTTTCGTTCTCGACCCCGTCCCATTTCCTACGTCGACGACGGCCACCACTACCACTCCGGCACGGAAAGCATTATTACCCTGTAACTGGCCGGGAGTTCAGCTCATCCTTGCCACCCGGTGCAGGCAAGCCCTGCATCCAGGGTATCGCGGTATCGGTTGGGATTTTGCCTATCCTGATTGCGCCCCGCAGGCTGTCTGCCTGCCTGGCTGCCTGGGTCGGTTGCTTGCCAGTCTTTCTTTCTTTTTTTTTTTTTTTGGTAACAGATCGCGATCGCCTCCCAGGAAAAACCGAAGTGGAAATCGGCGTGTCGGCTTTTTTCCCCGGCTGCTCCATCCGCTCCTGTATTTTTTTTTTCGTTTCGTTTCGTTTCGTTTGTTTCCTTTTTGGTTTCCCACTTTGACGCGCGCTGATGACACGCACTTTTTTTTTCCTCCAAGCCTACCTTTAGGGGCAACTGCGATGACAGTACGTTGGTGGATGAAGTGCGCGAGAGCGAGCGAGAGAGCGAGCAATGAAGAATAAGCAAAAAAGAAAAACTAAACGGAAAAAACATGCAAAAACCAACAACAACAAAAAAGCAACGTACAGAAAAGAAATGCCTGCGAAACACATGCCTCAACGCGGGAAGAAAGAGGAAGCGATAGAGCCAAGCAGGCAAAGAAGAAAAAACCGAAGGGAAAAACGCCGTCGAAAAACGGCGCGCGATATATAAAAATGGTAACCCCTCTACGCACACTCACACACAGTCATTCGCGCGCAAACACACACACACAAACACACATACACATACGTTATAAAAAGTCCCATTTTTATTTCTCCAATCGGCAGTTAGCACCCCACCGCCGTGGCACACACAGCGACACCGAGTCACACACACTCGCTCACCTCAGCCCAGTATTGTCGATTCTTTTTCGCGCTCTCGCGCGGTTTTCCGGCCCTTTTTCCTGTCACTGTGGCGCGGGTGACGGTGACGATGCACACTAACACCTCAAACCCGGGCGTCATTTTCGTCGTCCTTCGGGCGCGCGATGGATCGAAATCCGAGCTTGTCTCTGGCTTACTCTCATCCCCATAACTTGATCTCTGAGGATCTTTAAGGGAAAAGCAGCAGCGTTGCGGGAGGCAAAAAGGCTTTCCGCCAACCGCCTCCTGCTCCTTCCCGAGACGTTGCATTACCGGCACAAACGGTACGGGAGCAGGAGGCCGGCTCCCTTGCGACGAATGATGATTTTACCACTTTCATTTTCCAGCCAACTCCTGGTGCTCCTTGATCGTCCAGCAGCTCCACGGCGGGAAGGCCGCGTTCGCGCAACCGTTGTCTTTGCATCTTCTTCTACTGCTTCTTCTTCGGGGTCCTCTTCCTTCGCTTCAGCGCGTCCTTAGCCATAGCTCAGGCAGGATCTTTGCTCCTTGCGCGCTTCCCCGGACGGCCCTTTCCTTTTGCCATCGGCGCTCCCCTGTCTCTGTCTCCCTCGCTCGCGAGCTCTCGGTGTACACCCTCCTACTTGCCTTTTTTTTCCAGCCCTAAGTCCTTTCGACGGACGGACTATTCGACGTTTCCCACGAACGCTGCTGCTCCTCCGCGGTAAGCACTGGCAGGAAGGGCGAGGCAGGGTGGCTCTCGCTCGCACTCGCCCCGTCGTGCGTGTTTTCTCCTTTTTATTTACTCGCTGGCTCTTTCTCTTTCGCTCCCATTTTTTCCGTTTTTCTTTCTTTTTTGTTCCGCTGCTTTTGGACGTTCCTCGCCACACGAACACATAACCGAAGGAAGGGCGACAACCACTGCACGCGCCCAGTACCCATGGTGAAAATCAACATTTGTTATCCCTCTTACCGTTCGGTTTCCCAGCAGAAAAACCCCAATTTTAACCTAACAGCAGGGGTTTTCCTACCGCTCCCCGTCTCCTCTCGTTCTCGTTTCACGGAGGGAAAAACGCAAGCGGGCCGATCTTCTCCTCGTCGAGACGTGCGCAATGTTATGTTTCGCCTTCCCGTTTCCTCCTGCCTCGTTGCCCCGGACCAAAACCCCCATCCTCCTGCGTCCTGCCAGGCCAGCTCGCTGCTCCGACCGTGCTCCGTGCGTCCTGCCTGGGCGCGCCATAGGTTTCGACGCTCCTTCGTTTCCCTTCGCCCATTTTCTCGCTACCTTTTTATTTTCCCCCTCACCCTTCCCTTGGCCCGGCGGCTCGTTTCCCCTGCTTGTCGGGTGTCGGGCCTTCCCCGAGGAACGCAGGAAAACCACCACGACCAACCAACCTAACCAAACCCAAAACGTACACCGCAACCCAGCCCAGCCCTAGGTGGCTACGGGTTTTTCCTTCCCTCCCTCGGCCCGGCTTCCCCTTCGCCGTCACAACCCGGTTTCTTCTCCCCCTCCCAACCCAGCACCACCCTCCTCCCCTTCCCAGCCCCTCGTTGGTAGCCGAAAGTAGGGGGAAAAAAGCGTGATATTTTATGTGCTAACAGTGACTATTTAGCTTAACAAGCGCAACGCCTCCTCCCGGGAGGGGAGAGGGTGAGGGAAAGGGATTCGTCGTTGCCAGTTGCCAGTAGGGATGACTCGCATCCCGCCCCGCAACCCAACCCTTCCCCCCCCCCCACCACCTTTTCCTAGCCATTGTCAGGCACATTAGAGGCACCTTAAATTATGTGACCCTTTTTTTTCTCCGTTGCTCTCGCTCTTCTTCCTCTTCGTGCTTCATGCTCACCCCGTGTTGTCATCCCCTCCCCCCTGCTTCCTCCCTCCCTTCCTCAGCCAGAGCGACGAAAGCGCTTTTCCGCCGATGGTTGCTGTTAATTAGCGAGCCTGGCGTTCCTGGTTTTTCCTCCGCACAGAGCCTTTGGGCGCGTGATTAGTATCGGTCATTAGCGATTAGTAGGAAAATATTATTCGTACACCCCCCCCCCCCCCCTTTCCCCCTCCCACTAAGCACCCTGCAGCCACCGCTGGGAATGGCGTCGTCGCCGAAAAGGGGGAGTACTTTGGTGCATTTAATTTTTGGCGATTATTTTGTCTTATCGAAGCTTAGAGTGTGGCGCAAAAAGGTAAAACGCCATTGCCATTTGCCAAGGATTAACTGTCGGTAGACAGGCGGAGGGGTGGGAAAGGTTGCGGAAGGGGGTGGGGGGGGGGGGTGGAGGTTGTATAAAGGTGCGGGATGAAGGTGACGATGGCGGGGTGTTTGGTGTGCGGAAAAGCAGTGCAGTGGTCATACTCGGGGAACCTGCAGTCCTTCATGAACGAACCTCCATTCTTCCTTCTACTCCCGCGCCCCATCCATCACCAACCCACCCCCTCACCACTTGGAACTGCACCCGCGAAAAGGCGACTATTTGTTTTGGTTTCTCATTTCTTGCCGGACTTGCCGGGAAAAACGGATTGGATTTAGCCACTTCGAAAGGGAAAATAAATTCCCCCTAAGCCTCTGGTACTACTACCCCAATGAACCGCCAACGCCCCTCCCCCCGCCAGCCCTTCCACGGCACATGTCTGTGTCCATCATTAATACATTGTAAATAAATGGGAGGCTTAGGCACCCTTCGTTTGCCATCTCGCCCCGCCTCGTAAATCAAACCCTCAGCGAAGCCGTGCAAATCCACAGCTATATCCAGAGCTCGACGTTGGGAGCTGGAGTGCGGTGTGAGCTACAGCTACATGTACGACTCAATGACGCAAAACCTCCGCAACACCGCACGTCGACTCTATTTTTGAGATTTTTCAAACCGGTGAAAAGTCAGCGTGGTGTCACGTTCGCTCGCTCGCTCCCCATTCTCTCCCCCCCCCCCCTCTCTCTCTCTCTCTCTCTATCTCTCTCTCTTTCTCTCTCTCTCTTCGACACACACATACACCCACACAATCGTTGTTTGGCTTTTAATTTTACACCTTTCCGGATAGCGGATTCGAGGAGCGGGCACAGGCCCGGGGCTTTAGCCCGTCTTGTTTCTGGTGTATGTTTATGGTTTGATGCGCCTTTTATTTCTGGAGCAAGCTTTACACAGATCGATGCAACCGATGCACCGGAATGCTCGGTCCTTAATTGCAGCATCGACTCGCCCCAACTCCTATTCTCCCAATCTCTCTTTAGGCCGGGCAGCTGTCAACGTTTCGAACTGGGAAGCAACGTGTTGGAAGCCGCCGTGTTTACCACTTTTCGGTATATTTTTGAAAGTCCCCGCCGTGCTCCCTTTCTTCGGCGGAAACCAAACGGGTGAGTGCATCGCGCAGCTGCCAGCTCCTCCCTCTTTCCCTCCATCTTCCTTCCGCGACGCGGCCGAACTTGTGCCACTGGTGCCATCATAAATTACCGTACGCGCTTCAGCGTGCTCGGCATTTCTTCGAGGCAGTTGTTAATTGTCGAACTAATGACAACTGGAAGAAGTTAGCGCACGTCGGTAGGAAAAAGGATCACCTAAGGACAGTTGGCGAGACTCATGCACAGCCGCAGAGCTCAAGATGTCTTGGATTCTCATATTGGATTGGCCCAGTTTGGACGCAGATGCAGGAGGACCGTCTGGCTGTTTTTGCTAAATGTGTTGCCTCACCGACGAGACTGGTTCCAGTGTGGTGTCAATTGCATCTAGCTTCCTCTGCTATGGCGATTCCTTTTAAAAAGAAACGTTTTCTTATGTTGTCTTCACTTCTTCTCATTTCAAACCGATGTAACCTTCCGAGAGTTGTTAACTTTTAAAGGCGATTTTCATCTTTACCAATTCGATGCAGATGAACCAATCAATCAATCCAATTAGGGTGAGCTTCTTAGTAGCTCCTTTCTCACCCAGAGCACACCAGAGTTGTGGAAAATCCTCCGAAAAAGCGATTTAAGCGAGGAAAACTTAAAACAAATAAACTATCAAGAAGGCTGCAGCATCAAAATTTGTGTTTCTTGTGGCATAGAAGAGTTGCGACTTTGTCCCTGGAAGGTAGACATCAAAAGGACGCGTTGAAATGTCGCAGATGGTGAACTAATCGGGACGAGTAGGACGAGTTATCAGATCAGGCTAGAAAACTTCTTTTGAGGAGTAGGGTACGGAGTTGAACATCGAGCCAAAGGGCAAACTTCTTGAGATGTTGGATCAAAACCGGGAATCCACTCGTTTCTGTTGCTAGCAACTGAGACGTGCTGTTGAATATGCAGTAGCTAACATATAAAAGCAATAACAGTATTAATTAATCATTACACCAGAAGACGAAAATTTAAAATGAATGTATATCCATAGCTAAACCCTCTTAAGATGTTTAGCGTTCGCGAACGGTTGTGGAAAATCTGACTCATCTTGCAGGAAAAACAGGTACCGGGTGAGTTAAAGAAGCTTCTCAAACCGGTTGAATTTAAGAGCGAAAGAGTTAACGAAACGTACAAACAGAAGGGTATTTAGAGAGAACGAGAAATATACGGGAAGAGGAGAGTTTGCGGAGAGAATTAATGACAATATAAACACGCCGTTTTCCCGAGCCCACGCGGGTGCTTGTTCCTTTTTTTATTTTTCACCCTTCATAACGAGGACTGCTGGTTGGAGGCAACGGGTGGGTGACACGTGCATGGGGTGAGAGGTTGCTGGAAAGATTAATATGTGTGAAAATTACTCAGTCACTTTAAAGGCGGTGTAATAAAGACGCATCAAACCAGCCCACGCCCATCCTTGATTGGATTCCAAAAGAAATGTGCTGCTGTTGAAATTGGCGAAGCGGAACCAAACTAGATTCTGATGCTTTTCCAGGTGCACTACACAGGGCTTAGGTACAGGGTTTCCCAAATCTTAGAAATGCCTAGAGCGAATCCCCCACACAAAGTGAACAATTGCACCGATTAGTGAAAGCAAACCTATGTGCGGAGCAGAAAAATCCACCCTTCCCACCACTTCCGGCTCGGCTGAATAGGGATTACTCAAGCATTTCCAGGACATCCGCTTTTGCGTGTATAAAAAAAAAATTGAAAAGAAATCGATCGAGAGCTATCCCAAAAAATGTGGAACATTTCAAGCCAGTTGCAGCCCACCCTACCAGTAGGAAAGCAGTTCATGAAGTACTTAAACTTGGTATAAAACCAAACTAACAATTCTCCATCGTCAAACAATGTTTAAAACGTGATTTGTGTTGAAAAAGTGTTAACAATCTACCTATTGAAACTGCGATAACAATCTATTTACATTCACTAAAGCATCCTCTTGTTTTGCTTATTATATTTAATTTATATTATTTGAACGGCCAGGACGTATTAATGCTTTTAAGAGCATTCTTGCTCGTCTTGCTCGGGAACTCAGATCCGGGCCATGTAGCCCGGCAGCAGCCATACCATATTTTGCTTATTATAGACGCCTAGCATTACTTGACACTTTATTTGCTCGATAGCAGCGCTGGTAGTGGTCGAATAAGGAATCTTGTTAAAGTATACACTTAGAATTACAACACTATTAGAACACTGCGGGAGAAATGTAACATTGTATTGAAGTGACAGAATGCGTCTTCTCCTTCCCTCACACCAGAGAGTAAACGTTGGTCGTCTGCAAAGCGGCCACTTCTCTCATATGAAATCCACAATTCAATTGTTGATACCGAGTAGGCGAACAGCACAGGAGGTATCTCAAGCATTTGATCACTTGACGCAAATCGATCAATTATGCCAATGAAAACATCATCTACTAAAAATGGTTGCTCGCACATCCATGCTCTCTTTCTTCCCAACACGTACCGTGCCTCTTCCGACTCAGCTGCATCGGCCATATTTAATAATTTTTCAATGGCGATCTACAGGCGATCGGCTAGATGGGACACCTTCTGCGAATCTGCGACCCTAGGATCAAACCCGAAAAATTTTATGCAAACGATTCGATCCGGCCACGACATTTCTTTTCGCCGAAAGCGATGACATCTTTCGACGAGAGATTTCTAGATTTTTCGCCATTAAGAGTTCTTATCTTTTATTACGATTATCAACTGGGCACGAATGTGCCGCCTAGGAGTTCTCTAAATGTAACTAATGTTTACCCAACTAGTGCCAGCAAACAAGGCACAGTAAACAAACAAACAAACGTAAAGGTTCTCCAGCGTTGGCCATTGCTCGCCATGGTTGCTTACAGGTAGAGTTGTTGTCAGATGGAAAGTACTCGAAGACAAAGGGAGGTGGATTATCCCCCCTGCCGAGGTAAAACATATTCGAAATCTCCCTCAGTCGCCCTCAGCTGTAAGCCTTCCGTTTGTTTGATCCTTGAAATGCGCCGTCCGAAAAGCGTCGCTTATTCGACAACAACGCGGCTTGACAACATGGCACCGTTTTAGCGGCAAAACATACATTATCAGCACTGTCATCCATAGTCGAACTGGCCTTCTCATACACTCACATTTGCTTATGCTTTGGTCATTAGCTTAGGTAGCACGGACGTTCAATGTAGTTTGCCCTTAGAGACTACCTATCGTTTGGCTGGGTTTTTATTTTTTTTTTATTTTTTTTTATAAGAGGCTTCGGCCAAGAAAAACAAGAACAACTTAAAAAACTAATAACAATGCCTGGCCTAGTGCCTCTTCTCTGCCTCTATTCCCCCCCTGTGTAACTGTCCTGTTAAGGTTAAACACAGGGGGGAGGCTTTGCTGTCTCTTCCCGAAGGGAGACGGCCTTTAGCTTTATGGCGCAGCGCCATCTACAAGCTCGTGCCGACGGGCACGCTTCGGCTCAAACGAGAGGCTTACCCGGGGGTAGTGCATGGCGTGGCAAATCGCCGGTGCCATGGTGCCCCCGGGTTTCAGACTCTCGTTTGATTTAGCGTCCTATGGATGAGGACGCTGTTCCTTCCGGCAGCTGCTACACCGTTTCTGCTGCCGTCGCAGCCACCGCAGACGCCGCTTCCGCATCCACAAACACCGCAGCCGCAGCCACCGCTTCCGCTGCTTCCGCTTCCGCTGCAGTCGCTGCTGCCTCGGTCGCCTGGTCCTGTTGCCATCTCCGTTGCCGCACCGTCATTATGCGGCGGGCCAGCTCGCTGATCGTCTTCCACCTCGCCGGGCTATGGAGCAGCTGCTCCACCAGATTGTCGGCCGTGACTGCGGGGGCGCCGTCATGCGCCAGCAGCGCAACCCGCTCGGCCACAAATCTGGAGCACTGGAATGCTGCATGCTCCACGGTGTCGACAGTGCCCGGGCAGTACACGCACTCCGAAGAGTGCGTGAAGTGCATCTCCGACAGGTACTCACTGGTAAACCCGTGGCCCGTGAGCCACTGCGCGAGGTGGAAAGACATCTCACCGTGTCTCCTGCTGACCCACTGGTCCACGGATGGGATGACGCGGTGGGCCCACCGCGTGAAGCGGCTGTTCTCCGGGCTTCCTACAGCAATGGTGGCGTCCCAACGCGCCTGCCATCTCTCGAGGGTGGTGCGCCGTTCCTCCTGGCGGACCGCTGCTGCTTGGATGGGGAGGTCGGTTGCGCGCAGCCGGTGGTAAACGCGCGCATCCTCCTCGACCTGCAGGCTGATCGGGATGATCCCTGCCACCAAAATCGCCGACCAGTAGCGCACACGCTCGTTTGGCTGGATAACACATTGTACTAGGTTTACGCGGGAAAGTACCGCCCCCTTTTGCACACCAGGTTCCTTAGTCCCCGAGCCTTGACGAGGATGTCGATAAAGTAAACATGTAGTTCAAGGTTGCAACCTTCGAAGAACAATGGGCAATCGTGTTAAGGGGAATCAATTACCCTTAAACTGCATTACTGAGCTCTCCTCTGCAAGATCCACTCGAAAGGATTTAGGGCCTAGCGAAGAGCTAAGCCGCTCGCAACGATGTTGCCGACTCGTCCGAGGGTACGGACGAGGATCCATTTATCCGCTACCCGGAGCAGAGATCCTTCGGTAAAGATCTTGCTCGTTTCCAGGCATTACCGGGAGTAGGTAAATAAATAAAAGCATAAATCAAGGGACCCGCAAAGGACCAAACCAAAACCAAAGCGATTCGGGCTGGTTTTTTGTTCGCTGCGTTCCCCGCCCCGCCGTTTCGACCGCCAGGGGCGCAACAGCAACAACAGCAAAACCGTGACCTTCGGTTGATCCTCAGCCCCCACACAACATACCTCCCACGCCTTGCACCTCCGGCTTCCAGGCAAGACATTACCTCAAACCGGCGGCCGGCCGGAAGATGCTTCGGTCGGAGGATTATCCCAAAGGGCCTTGCGTATGCACCTGGAGACGCTACAGAACCGCCCGAAGGCCGCAAGGAAAGGTACATTCTGCTTTCAATTGTTACCGATCCTGTATCCTGCCTGCTTTGGCACATGCAGTAACCACTCAAAGCGGGTTTTCTTCCCCGAAGTGATCCTCACCATCAAGTTTGACCCGACGTGCCGTAAACAAGACCCAAGAATAATGCGTAGAAGGAAAATAAAGAAATAAAATGAAGTTATTGCACCTCAGAAGGCCGCGCAGAGCTGCTGTTGTTACCAATTAACAATTACTACCACCTTAAATGTTGCAAAAAAGGTGCATGCATGGTTTGCTGACGTGAGGGTTCGGAGTTAGGCCCCGGTAATTGTTTAGCCGGGGTATTCGGGGAAAGCCTGATGAAGACGCAACTAGTCCTACCCGGGGAGCAATGCATTGTTTTCTTTTCGGGCTCCGTTGCAGGGTTTCTCAATTGTTTGTCAATGTTTCCACGCACATTCAGGGTAGAATCTGCCGAACTGAGACATTCCATGGCAATTTTGGGAAAATACGATACCAAATAAAATAAATATAAATAATAAATAGCACTAAACTGGAAGACTTCACCAGAAACTCGCCTTTACTGTGTATATGTACCACACAACTTGTGCGACGTTTATTGTAATACATTTATGACGGACTACCATTTCTATCCTTTATTTCTATTCTTTATGATAAACTTAAAAATACTTCTTTTCTTTTATGCCCTGCTAGTTCCCTATTAAAAGCAACCTTTTTGCAATTTGGGCTACTCTTGGATCTTCTGTTATAGCCAAGAAAATCAATAACAGCTGCCAGTTCATGCGTTTTCTAAGACCTTGGGTAGAAATGTTCAACCACTCTCTGTGGTAAGGCCTCCACTTGGGAGTTATCGCTGTATGCTGACTTTCTCGATTTTGAATGCATTCTTTTCACTTAATTTTATGCTGAAAACGGGATTCAATGCGAAGCTTGCTAGAACTGTTTGCTTGACAGATGAACAACGGGTATTAGCGTGTTCTGCACCAAGCCAAGGTTGAGGAACACTGCCTTTTTCCCATTTTTGTTTTGTTTCATGTGACGGGTGTTTTTTTTTTTTCGTTCCTTTTGGTGTAAGGTTGCCCTTCATCGTCGACGGGTTTCCTCGAAACTCGGCCGGTACGGTAACAAAATGCAGTACATTGAATCCGTGGTGTTGCCTGCAGCGCTGTCATATCGAAACTCGCCGATCTCGACGTTTGCGAGAAATGAAAGCGGGACGAGGCCCGGGATGCGGAGGGTACGGTAAGCTGTAACAGTATCGAAAAGAGGGATCCGACGAATAAGGATCGGACAATGCGGATGTGGAACAAACAAAAAAAGGAAAGCGAAACGTTTAAGGTGACGAATGATCGAGAATTGGGTGTAGAAAGCACAATGCGCACACCAGCGCCTGACAGCGATCCTAAAGCGATGCACTCGATTCGGGCTGAACGGCAGGACAAAGAAGAAAAGGATCCAGTGCTGCGCTTGCACACACACACACACACACACACACACACACAAGTTGCAACAAACCAGAGGAAACGCTAGGGAACGGAAAACAAATAGAAGCTGTGGCGAGGTCCCCGAAACGGTAGCGTATGAAGGGGAAAACGAAAAAAAAACGGAAAAAACACAGCAGAAACAGGCAAAGAGGGACAGGCAGCCGTTCAAAGCGAACGGCAAGCAAGGGCGATAAAAGGGCGAGAAATATTTTCCGGATAATGAAGCATGTGTTGATAATAAAACTATTTGGAAAATGATTGAGATGTTTTGCCGGGGCCTTGTACTTACGCCCCGTGTCCCGTGTCGGCACCGCTCGTTCGCGCCAGGTGCTGTGTGTCTGTGTGGGGAAAAAAAAGAACGCGCCAAGGACAAGCATATGGATGGATGTTGTGTGCATGCACATGTATAGACGCACAACCATTACAACACATTGGCACAAGTATCATTACAGAAATATTCCAAGCAAAACAAAACTGCAGTGAAAATATGGACAGCAAATACTGCCTTTTCAAGATGTTTCTCGACAAAGGGGCGAAAGTGGGTGTTGGGTCCATCGGTTGATTATCTGTGGAAGCGGCTCTTAAAAGGGGAGCTTGGGTTGCCGGCCCGGAAAATGAAAACAAGAACCTCAAGCAAAGTTAAAAGAAAACATTCCGCTAGGATAACGAGGTTCACCGGCAAGGCGGCTGGAAAATGCGGGAAAGGGCTTTCGAGGGGAAAAAAGCCAAAGAGAACGTGAGAGACCGAGGATAAGGAAGGACAGGGATGCAACACTTAACAGCATTGGTTGTGTATAGGCTAGAGAGGGACATGATCCCGAACGACGTACACCTCGACGCGCGAAAGACGAGAAAAGTTGAGGATCTGGTGGGAAAATTTGCAACAAAAAAAACACGGAGCCAGAAAAGAGACTGCGAAAAAAAAAGAAGAACCGGGTGAGCCTTCCCCGGATAACCGCCCGAGCTGCGGCTGTCAGTGTGGTAGTTTATTTGCTAGCAACGGCGCATGTAGGAAAATCCCACCCTTCAACTGCTGGCTCTCCGTCCTAATCCATAACGACGGCGGGGCACGGCGACGACGGGCAAGGTAAATCACACCGACACGAAGACACGGAGGGTGGTGAGAGTGTGTTGGAGAAGCGGGAGCGCGAGGGAAATGAAGGGAAACATCAGTCCGTGCGCAAGCGAGAGACCACGATGGACTGGCGCTTTGAGGTTCGTGCTTTTCCGGACACAGATTTTCCTGCCATCACCGTGCGAAAACCTTCCTTCCCTTCTGGTTCCTCCTACTCCTCCTCCCCTCCTTCCTTTCCCAGAACAGGCGCTTCGAAAGGCCGCATTCGACGCCGACGCAAAAGCTGCCAGCACGAGCCGAGCAGCCGAAGTTTGGTCGAACATCCAACAACCGACCAACCAGCCAACACGGTGGAAAACGTGCTCGGGGCTTCTCCCACACACACAAACACATACATGGGCAGGCAGCCCCCCGGCCTGCTCCCAGGTCTTATCCTTGCGCCAACTCGGCCCGGGCTATAGCTGTAGGTTTGTCGCAGCTCCAGCTTAGTTTCCTAGCGACCCAACCTTGCCTTAAGGGTTAGGACGGTGCTATAGCTGTACCTGTGCTTCAGTGCCGGAGTTCGAGGAACCGGATTTTTTTTATCATCACGCGAAAAGTCGCGGCAAAAATCGATCCTACGCCGTTTCGCCGTTTTACCCATCGCGTGCCAGGCACTTCTGGGTCGACGACGGACGGTCTGCGAAGGCCGCGTTCGATGTCGCACTGCATTTTATGTTTCCTTTTTCACTGACCTGTATTTTTTTGCCACCGACATTTTACCTCACCGAGGTGCGCTTGAAACATTCATGTTTCGGTAGGTTGTGAGGTTTAAAACATCTTTCGGTAGTAAATATAAATACATGGACCAGACGTCTCTCTCCCTGCCGCCCGTGCCCTGTAGGCAACAGCTTGTTGTTTGTTTTATTCCGTTTTTTTTTGTTCAACAGAAAGAACCAGTTCATTCCTGATTCTGGCGTGTGCGCAACAATTTGTCACCACGCCGGATTCCAAAGGAGGATGGATTAGTGACGGCTTAATCGAAAGCCAAAGCGGAAGTTAAACTAACCTGTCTATGTGATGCTTTGTTACCGCCAGGTCCAGGACGTACTGGTTGTGCTCGCCTAGCACATATTTTCTTTTTGATCAGGTTAGACTTGATCCAAAAAATGCTATAAAGCACCTCACTGGTTTGTACAACTCATTGATGCTCAGATGTACGCTGTCAAACATTGCTTGAAGGGGCACATGGGACTTTCTTAGTTGGAAGTTGAATAAGTTAAGCTTCTATCCACAGATAATAAGTATAAATGTCTATGTGGTACTGCCAAGGATGCATTTATGCGCACCCCTGTCGTAAGATGCAGTTTTTAAGGGATTCCTGCAGAAAACTATCTGACATAAGTGAGTTCACTGATGGACCGTGGCAAAACGATGCTCAATTCATTAATCAGCCTTCAAACTCTTTGGCAAGGCTTAGAATTAAGCCATCGTGTTGTACTACACATACTACGTACGCAATTGATTTTTCTTAGTAATATTTAATTTCTCAAGTCTTCAATGCCACCAAACCTTTTTACCTTTTGAGGAGTTTAGTTATATTCTATTGCATCAGCTTATTAAATTCAACGAGAATATAACTGACAATCCAACCAATCGAAATATCTGCAGTTCAGCAGTTTAGAGGTTCCAATTCAAGTTTATAATTAAACCAAATCCACTCAGTCAAGGTAAGGCAGGTCAGGGCACACCCAGATAAGACTTCTATTACATTCTGAGCATCACATTATGCAGACTTTCAACTATAGACAGCTTAACCAATAGAATTGGCAGCCTTCCGTATCGGCTTTGCAGGCGTTTGAGGAATTGTAGCCCGCGTTTGCCGCAAAAGTTCTTCGCTGCCATTCGCTGCCATTCGCTGCAAACCGAACCGCGTTTTAAGATGTGTACCTTGCAGCGTTCCGCTACTTTAATTGCATTTGCTCGAACCAACCTATATTTAGTTTTAGCTTGCCGCCATCCGTTTGCCCTACGCAAGACAACACAAAGGGGCCACCCAAAATGGAAAAGCAATAACAATGGAAGTGACGAGGCGAGGTGATTGGCGACAAATCGCCTACCAAAGCGTTTCCTTCCCGATAACTTTCCCTTTTTTCTTCTTGTTCGCTGCCTTTTGCCATTGTCTTCCGGTGGCGAGGCGAGTGCGACCAAATGTTCGAGGCCGAAAAAAGGGTGTATCCCCATCATGCCTGCGAGAGGGCAGGGTTGGCGTAGGGGCTAGTAAAGAGAAGGCCCAAATGCTAGAATCTTGTCCGGGGCTCGCTCCGGATCTCCTATGTGAATCGGAAAGCCTCTAATCCTTTCCCTCAACTACATGGCAAAGAGATTCGCTGTATGTTAAAATTTACGAACCTTTCCCCCCTCAAGCCGTCTACAGGGCTGCCTCGGGGAAAAAAACAGGGTAAAGCGAAGGAGGGTAGGTAAAAGAAAAAAAGGCAAATGAATAAATAAATAAATAAATAAATAAACCAAGAAATCCCCCCCCCCCACACTTGGTTCTTCTTGAATGCGCACTTGCGAGGTCTCTTTCGGACCGTTCTGGAGCTGCGCTTTGGCTGCGCAGTCAAAGAAGCAGTTTTCTTTTCTTTGCTTTTCTTTCGACACCCGTCTGCTGCCGGCTTCAAGACTGGTGCTATCGACCGCTCGGCCCTCGGCACTCCATAGACTTGCTCTCCCAATGCAAATGCGTAGAAGGAGCACAGCAGCATCATTAGGTATCGTTAGTAGCAGCATCAATAAATATGTACTACGTTGCTCGGTGGCCTCGGAAAGGGAAGGCTATGTGGGCGGAAGCGAGACAGCGCGATGGTCACATACTACACCGAAAAGGAGCTGCAACAGTGTCATCCTTGCAAGTCTAATCCGAACGGTTTCTGCTCGATGCTGAAGAGACCGTTCGCCCGTCGCCTCTGCCCAGTGCTGTCCCAACCCGTTGGCCACGCACCTAGAACCTTGTCGTCCACCAAGCTTCGGTTTTAATCGTTCACCAAGGATCGGATCCACGCTAAGACGTTGAACCGAACGTCGGTTCCGTCTCGGGTTGCTCCCTGACCCGCGCCGGTGCTAGGTATTTCGACGGAGCAAGACAGAGGATGAAAGGAAGAGTCACGGTCAACCAAAGAAGACGCAGACCAAACCAACTCGAGCTCTATCAAGGGGGTCGGAGTTTTCAGTTGCTCAGGTGTGCACTCATATCTATAACCCTGCGTACTCATGTGCTCGATTTCCTTACAGCCTTCCATTTCATCCCTTTCAACCCAACTGGAGAGATATTTTACATCCGGCAAAGGCCTCTAGCTGAAGGCAACTTGTGTCGGACCGATGTCATCGAATCGAATGACACCATTTGAGCGTGATATGATTTTTCCAGACGAATCAATCAGCGTACCGCTGGTTTAGCGAGCCGAAAGGCTAGCCACGAGAGATGGCAATGAATAAACGGGTCCCGGGTGTCGTCATGGGTTCAAATCGTGTGCCCGCATGCGGGGTATAAAAGATGGGGAAAGAATGATATGGCACATATCAATTGACTCTCTCGTATGTACGGACATACATGCGGCAAACGCGCACGTACACGGTAATTTTCGGGTAACTTTTTCGAAGAGGATTAAGTACTATTAGTCGTGGTTTCAAATCACAGAGGTTTGGTTGTTTGTTGGTATCATTGCAGCTTCATGCATATCCTTCATGGTAAAGACTCTACCAAGTAATTTGCGGAGGCCCGAGGTACACACAACTTAAAAGCAAACGTGATTAAATAAATCCTTACAGCTGTAGAACATCGTCATTTTGACAGCCTCGCTCGATTTTTGAAAATCAAATTGGAACATGGTACATATTGAGTATCAAAACGGAGGATGAAGTGAAGTCAACATCTAAGTTCATTGAGTTATATTGCCTAACCGTGTGACGAATAGGGTTCTGAGTTGTTACTATTGTCCGAGTGGACTTGGTTTTCAACATTGGAGGTCTAATATGTGTACACTTCGTTTATCTCAGGATCCTGGTGTTGGTCTATAATGATCAACGTATTATGAGGATCCCTGAGGTCAAACAGAATCTCATGGTTTGCTGCATTTCGGCTCCTTCCGTGAAACAGACACTTTTACCTTCCTTTGGGGATCATCGGAAAAGGCTAAAAGAAATAACCTCTGAAAAGAACAATCCTCGTTATAGGAAAACACTACCAAAACAATATCACTCCCCCAAGTGAAACCGTACCGGCTAACGGGGTTTTGCCCTTTTTTAAGTAGGTGCCCAGCTCTTGCGAGGTTAAATTTGGGCCGAGGTGCACCGATTGGACCTATTGCTCCTGCTGAGTTGAAATGTCCCCCAAAACCTCCGAGGACAAAGGCAAAGGGGAATTTGTCGACCAAAAAACACATAAAAATAGGTTCAGTAGGAGGCCAAAATAATGCACCACATTAAATTGGGAATCCGGAACGTCGAACCGGTGGACGATGATGTCGCGTTTGTTCACACCGGTCCGTCGACGAGTGAATGCAGTTTTCCTTGCCTATTCATTTATGTATTTCGTCGTTGTTTTTTTTTTATGGTTCCTCAACGGAAGTTTATTGTCAGATAATTGCCAAATAGACCCGGACTCGCGACAAGCAGGTAAAAAAAAAAATGATCAAAATCATGAAAATAATAATAAACTGAAATAAGGACGCAAAAATGCAGCAACATGGAAGCAAGTGCAGTGCTCGGTAGGCAGGAAAAACTCTTTAAAAACCGATATCGGACCCCGGATCTGGCGGGAAACAGCAACTCACACACGTTCAGTGACACCCACACATACACATACACCTACCCGCGACCCCATCGACGGTTCAGTGAACCGCGAAATGGGTGCAACCATTGGAACACAAACCACCCACCACTCCTGTCGGTCAAACAGCTAGCCCCACTCGTCCCCCACCTGCCGTCCCTTTCTCCCCGGCGTCCTTCCCGTCGTCCCCTCCCGTTCTCGCCTTTTTCCGATTGCGCGCGGAAACCCTGTACTCACCCGAAAGCAAAGGAAAAGGGGGAAAAATGGAACAAAATGCGGTGCAATGAATTGGTCGGTACATTATGCTGCTTAACTAACTATGCACCTATAGGCAAACATGGATATGCTGCGTGCTGCAATGCACCCGATGCTAACGATGCGCAACGATGCACAACTCCCGTCGTATCTGCCCTCACACCCTCCCCCCCCACCCCTCCCATCACCCCCACCCGCCGGGAACGCCGTGTATGAGCGCGTTGATGCGTTTTATAGCCGTGCATCAGTTGGGTTTTTTTCCTCTTATTTTTTTTACGTGCTTTTCGTGCCACAGTCACAAATCCACCAGCGTTTTCCGCCGTCATTTCCGCCCCCTCCTCACCGCTTGCATGTTGCAACTCGCTTTTAACCGCTCGTCTCTCTTCACACATACTGCCGTAGCTGCTCCATGCTTGCCACCTTAGTGCAGTTTTATTGTTATTCCGTGCTGCTGCATTTTCCTTTCACGCTGCGTCACGGCCCCCTCACCCCCCCCCCCCCCACTCCCCGTCAGCACAGCAACCATTGTCACTGCCACTTTCGTTCATCCACGGCTCTCCTTGTTTACCGCTTTCTATCTCTGTCCCTCCCTACATTTGTAGCTCCCTCTCTCCTTCTCGGTCTTTATTTACCCATCCCTTACCAACGATTGTTCCCAGGTACGATTTGTCGTTAAGGATTCTATTATTATTTTTCTTCAAACGCTGGCTTCCGCCGCGAAACGCCAAACAGGTATATTGTTTCACGCATGCCAGCCGAGGACAGTACCGCCGTTGGACTGAAATACAGGGTTTCCCAATCGGGAACGAAGTCGCTCGCCTCAGAAACGAATGGAAGACGCGTGTGCAAGAAATGGCGCGAACGGAAACTGACTGATCGAGTCTTTATAGAAGTAGAAAGGAGTGACATTACAGGTTTTTTCAATGGATAGGATAAGCGTAAACGCGTTTAGCCGATGTGCAAAAATGGGCTGAATATATATGTATGTGTACACAATTTGCATCTATCAAAAACAAACCGGCCTCGAATCTGACTTTTATGTTAATGAGGTTTAAATATCTGGTGTTCGATTGTGTGTTTATGCTGATGAATACGACATTTGGCTTGATGGGTTCACACATGGCTTGTTCAGGTTTCAACTTTGATAGCCCATTTTTGCACATCGGCTAAACGCGTTTACGCTTATCCTATCCATTGAAAAAACCTGTAAAAAGAGAATCGTCTCCTGCTTTTAAGATCCTTGTTCATGCGCAGAGGGTTGTTTTGTTTTTTTCTTCTGTCAATTATCCTGAGCAAACCATTTTGACATTTGACATTTGACAGGGGTTTTAAAGATACGGACGATTTTCTTATCTACGAGTTTCAGAGTAGAGCAACATTCCAATATTTGTTACGACATCGTTTTTGTTAAAGTCTCAAATGACAGCTCATAGTGAGACAGCGTGGCAGGAGCAATGACGTCCAATTTGCAAACTGCCAAAGTTTCGCTGGAAATGTACGCAACGCGCAGACAATTAGATATTTGTTTTGTACAGATTTTAGAGTCACCCAGCGCATTGGCAGTCGCAGCCTGAGTAGACGCTGGATGACAGTTGTAACGAGCGAAATTTCGCCCGTGCGAATGACACTAGGCGCTACTGAGAAGCCAGGCGAACTGTCATTCAGGAGCGCGAGTAATTGGTAGCAAGTGGTTCCGGCATCCCTTTGACAACGAGCAACGGTCGCGCACGGACGTACTCGCCGGACGTCCACTCGTTCTTAAAGTCATTTATTACCTTTCTTTTTCTTAATAAAATTAAGCTAAGTAAAACTAAAAAACCCGAGTGAAACCACACTTTCTTTACATCCTTTAAGAACGATCGAACAATGAGTAAAGATACGTGTGCCGGGTGCCAAACGGCAGTGAAAACCCGCCTCGGATGGTGTGTCTATGGAGGTGGAACGAGGTGCAGGACGAGTCACTCCTTCCACATTTGCGAGAGCAGAGATCAGGACCTTCACGAGACCCTAAAGACCTTTTTTGATCTCGAGCAAGTGGGTTCAGGGAAACCGATTCTGAGGAGCCCTGAGGACCAGCGTGCTCTAGACATACTGGAGGCTACGACCGAGCGAGTGGGTAACCGGTTTCAAACTGGTTTGCTGTGGAAAACGGATGCGGTGATGTTGCCGGACAATTATGCGATGGCCCGACGTCGACTTGAATGTCTCGAAAGGAGGATGCGGAAGGACAACACCTTACGTGAAAGGGTGTGTCAGCAACTCCGAGAGTTTGAGGCAAAGGGATACATCCACCGAGCAACGAAGGAGGAATTGAGCACCGCGGTCCCCGGCAAAGTGTGGTATTTGCCCCTAGGGACAGTTACTAGCCCCAAGAAGCCAGGGAAGCTGCGGATCATTTGGGATGCAGCAGCAAAGGTGAATGGAGTTTCCCTGAACAGCGTGCTGCTGAAAGGACCAGATCAGCTGGTGTCCCTGGTGGGCGTTCTTTTTCGTTTTAGGTTGTATCAGTATGCCGTAAGTGCGGACGTGAAAGAAATGTTTCTGCAAATCCTGATGCGCCCTGAGGATCGTCACGCGCAAAGATTTCTATGGCGAACAGACCCCCGGAAGGATCCTGACGTGTACCTTGTGAACGTGGTGACGTTCGGATCCACCTGTTCCCCCGCGTCAGCCCAGTATGTTAAAAACAGGAACGCGCAGTATCACGCGGAGCGCCACCCTCGAGCGGTCGAAGGCATACTCAACGGGACCTATGTTGACGACTACCTTGACAGTTTCGCCGGCGAGGAGGAAACCATTCGGATATCGCAGGAGGTGCGCCAGGTTTTCCAGGACGGAGGGTTTCAGCTACGAAACTGGGTGTCCAATAGCCCAGCCGTAGTAGAGCATTTTGGAACAGGCGAGAACCCCACGTACAAAACGTTAATGGAGACTAGCAAAAACGAGAGAGTTTTAGGAATGATGTGGAACCCGGAGAGTGATGATCTTGCCTTCAATACGGTAACGAGCCCGGAACTGACGACGCTGTATGAAGGGGATGTTACGCCTACCAAACGTCAAGTGTTGCGCTGCGTTATGTCACTGTTCGATCCGTTAGGCTTACTTGCGACCTTCATCATCCATGGGAAGATTCTGATACAGGACCTCTGGCGTACCGGAACTGGATGGGACGATGAGATCAGGGACATTCAGTTAGTTGACTGGCGACGGTGGATAAAGATGTTCCCATGCATCAGAGACCTGCGGATACCGCGCTGCTACTTCTCGCGAGCCACAGAGCAGTCTTACGCGAGTGGGGAACTTCATGTGTTCGTCGATGCCAGCCCTCTGGCCTATTCATGTGTCGTCTACTTAAGGATTGTCGACTCACAAGGACTACCACGATGCACGCTGATCGCCGGGAAAGCTAAGGTGGCACCCCTGAAACCGGTGACCATCCCTAAAATGGAGCTGCAAGCCTGCATCATGGGAGCGAGAATGATGAAGTTTGCGATCGAATACCACCCCATACCCATTGTACGAAGAACCCTGTGGACTGATAGCTCAGTTGCGTTGTCCTGGATACGAGCGGACCCGCGAAATTATCGTCCATATGTTGCGCATCGAGTCGCGGAAATTCAGGATATCACCACGGTGGAGGAATGGCGATGGGTGCCTACGCTCATGAACCCGGCAGACGAGGCAACAAAGTGGGGAAGCGGTCCATACTTCAAAGAAGAGAGCAAATGGTTTCACGGGCCGACCTTCCTTCTCTCACCAGAAGCTGATTGGCCAACGACACCGCGAGCTCTCGGAAGCCCTACCGAGGAAATGAGGGCGACGCTTCTGCTACTTGTCGAATGGGTACCCCTATTGAAGTACGAAAGATTCTCCAAATGGGAGCGTTTGTTGAGGACCATGGCATATGTACGACGGTTTGCCAGTAATATTCAGCCAGGGCGTGCTCGTAAGATCGGTCCACTCACCCAGGAAGAGCTGATGATGGCTAGGGTTGAATTATTGAGACAGGTACAGAACGAGGCATTCCCAGATGAGGTCGCTGAGCTCATGACTGACTCGCCGACCATCGAAAGACAAGCAGTATACACACTTACTGCCCCATAATGGACGAAAGAGGATTGATAAGGCAGCAAAGTCGACTCGCAACAGCAGACCACTTGGAATATGATGTGCGTTTCCCGATCATTCTACCAAGGCAACATCCCTGTACAACGTTACTGGTCGAGAAGCTGCATCGCAAGTATCGTCATGCGCATTCGGAGACAGTAGTGAACGAAATTCGGCAGGAGTACGCCATACCCAAGTTAAGGCCGTTGGTTAAGCGAATTATCCGGAACTGCTGCTATTGTAAAGTACGTCGAACTATTCCGGCGCCTCCCAGAATGGCAGCTTTGCCAAAGGCGCGACTCGCCATCTTCGAGCCACCTTTCAGCCGAACAGGAGTCGACTACTTTGGTCCCTTTCTGATTAAACAGGGACGAGCGAATGTAAAGAGGTGGGTAGCGCTCTTTACGTGCCTCACGACCCGCGCCGTTCATCTTGAAGTGGCTTGCGATCTATCGACCGCTTCTCTCATTCTGTGCGTGCGAAGGTTTGTTTGCCGAAGAGGTCCGCCGAAAGAGATCTACAGCGACAACGGCACGAATTTCCAGGGAGCAGCGCGTATTCTGCGGAACGAAATCAGCCAGGGGATGCTGGAAACATTCACCGATGAGAACACCAGATGGCAGTTCATCCCTCCCGGAGCGCCACATATGGGGGGCGCTTGGGAACGTCTAGTGAGGTCCGTGAAAGCTGCGATTGGAGACGCCTATACGGAGGGCAAATTGTCGCACGAGGAGTTTGAGACGATGTTGGCGGAAGCGGAAGCCATCGTGAATTCCCACCCGCTAACATACCTGCCATTGGACTCGGCGGAATCAGAAGCCTTGACGCCGAACCATTTTCTGTTGGGTAGCTCGAGCGGCCGCAAATCATGGGATGAGACCCCTTTGACCAGACGGGGCGCGTCGAAGGAAGCTTGGGCCGGGATCCAACTACACATCGCCAGAATGTGGCAACGCTGGCTGAAGGAATACCTGCCAGAGTTGCGTAAGCAGACGAAATGGTTTGAGGAGACAAGACCCCTACAGGAAGGCAACGTGGTATTGATCGCGGATGAAAATAGGAGGAACAGATGGGTCAGAGGGCGAGTTACGGAACCAATCACGGGGGCGGACGGACGAATACGCCAGGCCTACGTGAAGACGACGCATGGTATACTGCGGCGGCCCGTGACAAAGCTGGTGGTTCTTGACATTGGACCATAAGGTGCGATTCATTCGCAGTAACCGCACCCGGGGGAGAATGTAACGAGCGAAATTTCGCCCGTGCGAATGACACTAGGCGCTACTGAGAAGCCAGGCGAACTGTCATTCAGGAGCGCGAGTAATTGGTAGCAAGTGGTTCCGGCATCCCTTTGACAACGAGCAACGGTCGCGCACGGACGTACTCGCCGGACGTCCACTCGTTCTTAAAGTCATTTATTACCTTTCTTTTTCTTAATAAAATTAAGCTAAGTAAAACTAAAAAACCCGAGTGAAACCACACTTTCTTTACACAGTTCTAATTTGTGCGAGTCCTTACTATGTGGGCGATTTTTTTATATGGCCGACCTTTTTTTTTTCTTCAATTTGCGATTCTTCAATGGAGTGGCTGCTGCTCAATGGAGTGCCGTCAATGTTTGGGAAACCCTGTCTTGGTTGGGCGATTTATTTCGGACGTTGGCAAACGCTGTAGGTGCGACGGAGCGAGGTGGCGGAGCCTGTTGGGGAGCCTGTTGGTGGCAGGACGATGTGGGAACGATTGTCGGTCGAGGCAGATGGAGTTTGTTTGTTTTTTTTTTTTGTCATTCACCAACGTGTAGCATAAGCCGGACATTGTAATGAAGTTCTTCACAGCCTCCAGGAGGGTTTAGACAGGAAAGGAAGCGAAGAGTGGTGAGACGTTGCGGAGGTTATCTCATGGAATGGTGAAGCGAGTGTGGTCTATAGAAAGGTGATTGAATTGTTAGGTATACACATATAGCAACTCTCCTCTTTGCCACTGCTCCAAAAGGTGCTGCCCATCAGCATACCCGTTCCGGGTCCATCATTTCAGTCGTCATCCGTCGGCAACCGAAAAATTTATTTATCGTGTGCAGCGTATTCGCACGGCAGAACGCCAGACACAATCGAAACCGCACCGGCGCAGTATACATATAGGTGTACTTGACACGCTTCCCAAAACACGTACGCTCCTGACTTTCTCGCGGAAGCGGAAAGCGAAATACCAACAAGCGGAAAATAAAACACAAGCTCGGCGTGGCGCTTCAGGCGTACGTAAACAAACGGTCGACCGAGACCGACCGAAATCCGGCTCACACTGGAGCTTCCCCGGGGTCGTCTGGGTCAATCCACGGGAGTCGTCCACATGCATGTCACATTCCCTCTCCTCTACTCCCGCGCAGAGTCTCGAGTGTCCGCGTCACACACCGATTGGCGCTGTCGATAATCGCGAATCGCGCCATGTGTGATTGCGGGAAAAAAAGAAAAGGGAAGAAGAACAAATAAAGTCCGAAGTGCAACGACATTCCCAAAGGGATGCACACAATTGAGAATTTAACAGCCTGCGTTAAAAAACCACACGCTGGTTCGATTTCCAATTTTTAGGTTAATAAAATTTTTGTGCTGTTTGTGCAGGATGCAGTATGGAAAATGAACATTTTTTCCTCTAATTTTACTGCTTTCTTTCTCTATTTCTCTTTCTCTCTCCCTTTTTTCTCCTACACACACACACAAACATACTCTTCCCCGATCGTGCACGTGCAGGAGTACACTTTGGGTTTTCTTGTATGCCATCTAGCCCCGTTTAACTTTGTCACTTTTAATTTCAACTTTTTTCAAATTAATTTCAGCTCACAATTTTGTGTTTGTGTTCGTCGTGCTTAAGAAGGTTCCGTGCTAGGCCTTTGCCTCTCTGCTTTTGGCAGTGCAAATCCCGCCGTCGCCTCATCCGGACACTGGCAGCACTAGAGCCACCCATGCAAACTCATTTCAGGAGATCCGGACAGAACAGAATCGTCGAAAGCAAGAGTTTTGTTGCAGGGTGTAATACCAATTCTGCTCCTGATCCTTTCAAAGGAACTGTGTTCGGGGAGGGGTGGCTTGTGTTTTATGAGTCTTCTAGCCTGTTCTAGTGGTATCTGTTTAGCACTATGACGATTTGACGCAGGTACGGAGCAATATGAGAATTTAGTTTGTTTTCAGATGGTTTTTATGTATTTAAAATAAATATGCCGACTATAAACTGGTGCTACTTCCACGATTTGCAACTAACAATAGAGATTCTCATCGAGTTTCAATCGTTTCAAAGTAACGCAAATATAAACAAATTCCAGTGCTCAGCAAGGTTGCAAATATATAGCCTAGGGGGATAGAAATGTCCATATGAAACGATAATGTTGTAACTCCTCAGGTTGCATAAGTTCAATCTTCGTGATTGATGTCTTGCGTTAAAGGTCAACTTCATCTGTAACGAGCAACGCACCCAAAAAGAAACCAGAACTTCCCCGTGAACATCGACTGGGCACGAAAAAAAAAACTCCATCCTGGACGATCATTCTGTTCCCTTTGCAGAGGAGCCTTTGCGTCGGAACAACATCAGTAGAAGATGAGAAGAAAAAGGTCGAACTATGAGAAAAAAGGGTGCGCAATATGTTCAGATCAGCTCGGTTTGGGTCGGATGAACTTCGGCATTCCCGTTGCTGGAGCGATCAAGAAGATAATTAATTGTCAATAACAATATTGTTGTAAACCTCAGAAGGAAATTTGCGCATGATTTTTGTGACGAAATGTGTCTCCAAGTAACGGGAGCCCAGATCCCACCAGGAGGCAGCTTCACCGTGCGTTGATCGTGCCGTGCTACCTCCTGAGTGAGTCTTCTACCCTGTTACAGGCGTACTATTCACGTACGTTAAAGGGGGAAAAGTATCGTAATCCCTTAATGGGTAGAGTTCTCCAAATGATAGTCGTTACGGCAGGATGAAGAGGATGCGAAATGCGAGATAGATTCCTCTAGATTCTTCTTTTCAACACCCTTAAACCTTAATCTTGTGCCTTAAACCCTGCACATATTGCGTTGTGTGGAAGACCATTGTCGCTGACGGAAAGAATCCAAAATAAACGCTAGTAAGCAAAACGCATGTACGCAGCAAAACCAAGCAATGCTTGGCACGCCGACAACGGCGCATACAAATGTAGGAAATATGCACATGCTGGTAAAAAGTCGCCGACAGCGGTGACCAACACGGACACATACATGTAAGCAATTATGTCGACTAAGGAAAATTTGTCAATCAGAATTACTATATAAGAATCGAAAATTGAACCAATAAATCAGTAGTTGATGAAAACCCAAATAGTTGACTACTCTTGGAATTCTCCAACATTGCCCTCAAGTCGGTGTTCAATACGCCTGTCTCGAGGAGTGCTCCGAGGTTAATCTTCGTGTGCACAACAAATGGTGGCTCCAGAGAGGACTTAACCCCTCACAACGGAGAATTCCTATACATTGCGCCCCGCTCCGAGGTTAATCTTCGTGTGCGTCGCACCAGAACTCCGAGGTGAATCCTCGTGTGTTTGCAACACGGCAAGTACCGCTCCGAGGTGAATCCTCGTGTGCACCACAAGCCGCATCGAGAAAGAACGCAAGAACTCCGAGGTAAATCTTCGTGTGTTCACAACACGGCTAACCGCTCCGAGGTTAACCCTCGTGTGCACCACCAGCCCAGCGTTCCATCGAACAACGGTTGAGGAGCGACGGACGGTCGCAGGTAACGGACGGTTGCCCAGCCGATATCGGAAACGCCCAACGCACACCAGCTCAAGGGTTGGCGCAAGACGTCAGCTCCCGGCGGTGAGAAGCGAGGAAAGCAGAGCCGGAGCGCGCAAGCTCCCGGCGTGATATTGGAGATAGACGCACACCAGCTCAAGGGCCGGCGCAAGACGCCAGCTCCCGGCGGTGGAAGGCGAGGAAGGCAAGGTCGGAGCGCGCAAGCTCGGCCTGATCAACTCTGCAAGGCAAGCAGAACGGAAGTTTGGAAGCCGCGGACGATCACCCCAGCCTGACCCTTTCGGATCAACGGACGATCGCGACAGCCGAAGCAGGTGGTAGGTGGTAACTCCGCGCACCAGCCAAAATATAGTGCAACGCTCCACAAGTGCATCAGTTAGAAGTGCGTAAAAGAGACGGAATTTTAGTGCGACAAAGTGAGCGCGAACGGTAAAAAACAGTGGTCAGAAACGGCGTCTGACAAAAATACACGGCGACATAACGCAAAACGTGTAAAAAACATTCCGCCGAAACATTAACAGTGAAGCCAACGAGTAGCCAGAAATCAGTGCCAGATCAGCAAGTTTACCAGCAGTGTGTGCGACGAGGTGCGTGCCCAGCAACTCCAGGACAGCGAGTGAGGAAGCAGGTAGCAGCGTCAGCAGCGAGGAAGAGAGCGCGCAAGCTGACGGCATCGGAATCGACGGACGGTCGAAACTCATCAGCTCAAGGGCCGGCGCGAGACGTCAGCTCCCGGCGGTGGTCAACGAAGAGCAGCGAGTGACGTCATCAAGGCAAGGTCACCATTTCTAGCAGTGTAACGAATCGTAAGTAATATGGAGTTCGTTTTTAAGCACAATCCCAACGGGAATTGTAAGATATGCACGCAGGCTGATAGCACAGGGAAAATGGTTCACTGCATAGAATGCGATAGATTTCTCCATCAAGCGTGCCTAAGCTTGAGAGTAATTCCTAAGAACTATGTTTGCCCTAAGTGTAAATTGATAGAAACTGAGAAAAATGAAAGCAGGGAAGCGCTTCAGCAAACGCAGAAGTTGCTTCAAGATAGGTCAGAAAAAGAGAAAAAAGAAAGGGAGCAGAAACTTAAAATAGAAGAAGAGCTAGGGAAGCTCCAAGACGAAATTAAGAGACAACAAGAACAGGCCAATATGAGCCTTCTAAATGAATCGGAGAGATATTGTCAAATGCCATCTGCAACCGAGGACGTAAAGCTTTTAACGGAGAGTATTAAACAAATGATAGATTCATGGTCGCTAAAGAACGACAAAACAACCCTTTCCGAGCTTCCAGAGTTTAACGGTAATTACAACATGTGGCCTCGATTTAAAAGCATTTACGAGAAAACCACACGCGAAGGTAACTTTTCGGATTTGGAGAACTTGAACAGGCTCCAAAAATACTTAAAGGGGGATGCGCTACGCTCAGTCAGCGGACTGATGCTAAACCCAGATAATGTAGGGAAAATTATTGAACGTCTTGAAAGATTATACGGAAACACGGACAACATTTACACTTCGTTGTTGAACGAACTACTGGCCGTGAAAAATCCGTCCTTAGAAAACCCGGCATCATTTATTAGATTTTCAAATGCCTTCCACGATCTGATAGATAACATGACGATGCTCAATCAGGGAGAGTATCTCAACGATCAGAGACTCTTGAAAGATCTTGTTGCTAGGCTGCCGGTCGATTTGAGGAACAAATGGTTATCCGATTCCCTTCTGGAAGAGGCAAAACCAAAGACACTTATAAAATTTGCGGAGTGGTTAAAACCAACAGAAGATTTAGCAACGCTATTGGTAGCTAACGAAGGAGGGTTCAAAAGTAGTACCCATCACGTGAATCCGCATCACGCACAGGGCAGAATCAACCAACGAGGAAAAAAATGCATGCTATGCGGTCTTCCCCATGACACGCTGCATTGCAAATATTTAAATGGCAAGACAGTCGGTGAGAAATTGCGCACACTGTCACAAAACAACATTTGTATTAATTGCTGTGCACTTAAAAATCACAACGCACAAAATTGTCGGCTACCCCCACAATGCAGGGTATACGGGTGTGGGAAAAAACATAACACCGCCCTGCACAGGAATGAAACCGCCGAGTGGCAAGCGCGAGAGGCTCCGCGCAGAGTGAATCACCACCACGGCAGGCATCAGCTGTTCTATCAAATTATCCCTGTAAGCCTACGAGGCAACGGTAAAACAGAGCACACATACGCTTTCATCGATCCCGGTTCTTCTACCAGTCTGATTTTAGATAGCGTAAGAGAAAAATTGAATATCACCGGGCCAAAAAAACCACTAACTTTGTCGTGGACTAACGGAAACGTTCAGGAAGAATCAAATAGCCAAACGATTCACCTGAAGCTCGAGGGCACAAATAAACGCGTTTTCGATGTAAAGGGCCTACGAAGCGTGAAGGAACTTGATCTTCCGCGGCAAACAGTTGACGCCAAGGAACTTAAAAAGAAGTACAAGCACTTACGCGGGCTGAACTTTGCGGGATATAAAAATGCAATCCCCACAGTTTTACTTGGATTGCCGCATTCTTACCTTGCGCATGGATTTGACTTCCGCGAGGGTGAAGAATATGAGCCGATTGCTCAAGAAACCCGACTTGGGTGGGTAATATTTGGAGGAAGTGACGCAACAAGGGATGACTGTAACTTATTCACAATCATAGAAAAAAAGGAAGAAGAGGAAAAAACAATCGCGCAACTTATGCGTGGCTACTTTTCGACCGAGGAGTTTGGGGTCAAACCCACTCCCAACAAAGTGTCAAAACAACACGAAAGGGCCACACAAATAATGGAGAAAACAATTAAAAATACGGCACACGGCTATGAAATCGGACTACTATGGAAAAACGATGATCCGAATTTACCTAACAGTTATGCTCAAGCGCTTCGCCGTCTAAAGAGCCAGGAGAAGAAAATGGAAGGTGATAAAAAACTAAAGGAGTGGTATCACAAGGAGATAGCTACTTACGTTGACAAAGGGTACGCTCGCAAGGCCACGCCGAAGGAATTGCTCGATTTGACAGGAAACATAAACTACATTCCGCATTTCGCAGTAATTAACTATAACAAACAAATACCTAAACCTCGGCTAGTTTTTGATGCCGCTGCGAAAAATGAAGGGATATCACTCAATTCCCAATTGTTGCCAGGACCGGACGCAACAACCTCTCTTTTTGGCGTATTAATCCGATTTAGAGAGCACGAAATTGCATGCTCCGGGGACATCAAGGAAATGTTCCATCAGGTAAAAATAAGGAACGAAGACCAGAAAGCACAGAGATTCCTTTTTAGAAATTCGCCACAAGACGTGCCGCAAGTGTTTGTAATGCAGGTCATGACATTCGGAGCCACATGCTCTCCCGCATGTGCCCAATTCGTTAAAAACCAAAATGCCTTAGGCTATAAGGAAACGCACCCCATCGCCTTGAAGGCTATAATTGACAATCATTACGTAGACGACTATCTAGATAGTTTTCCAAATGTCCAAGCAGCACTTAAAACAATCGAGGATGTTTGCAAGATTCACGACAATGCAAATTTTTTCATGAGGAATTTCGTTTCAAATTCCAAGGAGGTCGAACTTAGCATCCCAGAAAACAGACGTTCAGCACAAAACGTACTGCAATTTAACAACAAAGATCAAAACTTTGAAAAGGTTTTAGGGCTCGTTTGGGACAAAGACAACGACGTCTTTAAATTCAAATTGAATGAGACCAATATCAACAAGCTCACAAAGAGAGAAATGCTCTCCTTTGTTATGAAAATATATGATCCGCTAGGATATTTAGCTAATTATACGGTCGAGAGCAAGATACTTATGCAGGATCTGTGGAGAACAGGCCTTGATTGGGACGATGAAGTACCCGAAGAAATTAAACTTAAATGGGAAGCTTGTCTAAAAAGAATCAAAGAAGTAACCAACGTGGCTATCCCCAGATGCCTCTCGCCAGGCAATGATGTGATTAGCAGAGAGATGCATACGTTCGTGGATGCATCGGAAAAGGCTTTCGCAGCCGTTACATATTTGCGGACGATTCATGAATCTAGCATTGACGTACGTATCATTGCTGCGAAATCTAGAATCGCTCCTATCAAGCCGCTATCTATTCCACGGCTCGAACTCCAAGGTGCAATACTTGGCACAAGGCTTCATGAAGCCATTAAAAAGGAGCTAAGGCTGGAAATACATCGCGAATATTTCTGGACCGACTCCAAAACGGTACTCGCATGGCTTAATTCAGAAGCACGCAACTATCAGCAATTTGTAGCGCTGAGAATCGGAGAAATTTTAGAACATTCCACATCAGCACAGTGGAAATGGGTACCGTCAGCTGAAAATCCAGCCGACGAAGCCACGAAGACATGTCAAGGCCAATCAAAATGGCTCCTTGGCCCCGATTTTTTAAGAGAACGGGACATCGTAGCAAAAAACCCCGAACTCTTAGTAACATTTGAGGAAATAAGACCAGTGCACACAGTAAAGACGCTAGAAAAAAAAGACTGGAGCGTCATTAACGTCGACTGGTGCTCCGACTGGAACAAGCTCAAACGAGCATTAGCAATAGGTATGAAATATATTGAATGGCTAAGAGCGAAAGCAACAGGATCGAACTTTAGTGCAACGATCACTACCGATGACCTAAACAATGCAGAAGTTCTTCTTCTGAAGAAAACCCAGTGGGAACATTATACCACGGAAATGACACAGCTTTCATTACAAACCCCGATAAGCAACAATAGCTCGATTCGCGGTCTTTGCCCAATACTGGGAGACGAAGGAATAATGAGATCAAAGGGTAGATTAGAAAACGTAGCCTTCTTGAGGTACGATACAAAAAATCCCATCATCCTCCCTAAAGGGCACCACGTAACTAACTTAATTTTGGCCAGATACCATCAAAGATATATCCATCAAAAGACAGAATCTGTATTAGCAGCTCTACGTCAAAAATACTGGATAATCGATATACAAGCAGCTTTGAAACATGTCGTAATGAAATGCCAGTTTTGTAAAATAAAAAGAGCTAAACCGACACCACCAATGATGGCAGACTTGCCAGAGTGTAGAACCGCTGTGTATCAGAAACCATTCACTCATACAGGAGTTGATTATTTTGGTCCTTTATTAGTGACAATTGGAAGACGATCAGAGAAAAAGTGGGGCGTGGTATTTACGTGTCTTACGACCAGAGCCATCCACATCGAAATTGCGTCTGATCTTAGTTCCGACGCATTCATACGCTGCCTTAAAAATATGCAGCATAGAAGAGGAAAAGTGTCCTCGCTATATAGCGATAACGGCACCAATTTCGTAGGTGCTGATAATGAAATTCGACGACTTCAAGGAAGATGCGCCTCCGAGAGCATCAATTGGATATTCAATCCTCCAGGCGCACCCCACTTTGGTGGCTCGTGGGAAAGAATGGTAGCCGAAATAAAAAGTCTTCTTCCGATCGCCGACAGCTACAGGGAGGACGTGCTTAGAGCCGTCTTGACAGAGATAGAATTTCTGACTAATAACAGGCCTCTAACGCATATCCCATTGAATAGAGAAGATGACGAGCCTTTAACACCTGCTCATTTCTTGCTAGGCTGTTCCGGGGAAGCTGAACCAAACATTTCAGACATCACGAAAGCTGAAGCAACCAGATCTGACTGGAAAAAGGCGCAAGCAATTGTGCAGGAATATTGGAAACGGTGGATAACAGAGTATCTTCCGAAACTCTCCAAACGGGAAAAGTGGAGAGACCCCGCCAAGCCATTGGCCATAGGTGACGTTGTTACCTTCCCAGACGAACAACGAAAGGGAAGGTGGATCAAAGGCATAATTTGCGAGGTATTCCCAGGAAAAGATGGACAAACGCGTTCAGCACGCATTAAAGTAGGAAAGAGTGAGATTACCAAGCCCACCGTGAAGCTAGCGGTACTCGAGGTTCGAGGCGATAAGACCTCTCTATCCGTAGAAAAACATATTACCGTTGAAGGAGCTAACTTCACCAAGACTGTCGATCGCGCAGTGAAAAAGAAAACCGAAATTCCTCACAACCCACACTGGGGGAAGAAGCGAAGCCTTGATATAAAGGCAATCCAAAGCAGGGCCGCTGATCTTACAGCCAATAATAAAAACAAAAGGCAAAAAATATCAATTCGACCCGTAACATGGAAGCTTGGAAAGTAGTATTCGTTCTTGCTTTGATAAATAGGATTTACTGTTTATCCATCTCACCCATAGCAGAGCCAGGGTTATTTTTCGATCATTTGGGAACACTTTTACTTAAAAAAGGAACATGGGACACAACCCTACATACAAACACATTCCCAGACAATGACACACAGACGATACTGAAAATAGAAGAGAATTTGGATACAGCATTTAGTCTAATGAACGAAACCGACGCGAGACTACTTCAATTAAGAACAACTTTAAAAAGAGAATGCGACTATGTCCTACAATTGATACGCGATACGAAACACGCGAGAGTTAAGAGATCAGGTGGAGTCTTCGGATTTCTAAAGGACTTTCTTTTTGGTGGAAATGAATTTGACGAATCACTAGCACTACTCCGAGCAGACGAGGATCAGAAAATTGTACACGTAGCTGAGAACCTTGCAAAGGTAAATATAAGACATAACACGCTGACAAACGAACTGTCCGCTAAAATAAGTAGAGTCAACGACGGCGTTAATCAACTTCAAGAGCGATTTAGTGAGAATAAAAGGAACACATTATCAAAGTTCATGCAGGAAACCATAATATTAGCAAACGCCTTAGTACAGGAAATGAACAGTAAATACAAGGCGATAAAATATGATCCGATCGACACCGACGAAAATTCAAGAATCGCAGCGAAAATAAATAAGAAGTTGATAGAAGGGAGCGTTATTCAAGATCGACCCAGAGTTATAGGAAAAACCATTCTCAATGGAGAGCTAGTTCTTAACGTAGAAAATTCTATCGTATCAAATATCAAGTTCGAAATCTTCGATGTTTTTCCAATACCTAATTTTAAGGAATCCACAATAATCGGCATAGATAAAACAACTATTGCCATCAACGATGATAACTTCTTGTACCCAAGGGACATGGCGAAAGTAAACTCTACGCACTATATCTCAGCAGAAACGACAATACTAAGAAAACGAGATTGCGTAGCATCTATATTTTTTCACTCACAGAACAATCAGTCTTGTCCTACATGGGAATTCAAAGGAAATACCACTGAATTCTTCAAGCTTAAACAATCAAATAGTATTCTGTACTACACATCGCTACCAAGTGAAATCCTTATAAAGTGTAACAAAACTTTAACAAACCCCACTCACAAAGCAGGAATCATAAATCTGTCCCAGGACTGCAAAATTCAAACAAAAACACTTGAAATACTCCCAACATTCAAGGGAAAGTTTGAAACGTTCAGAACGTATTTCAAACCATCACGTGAAGATCTATCCGACAAAGCAAAAGAAGAGAGAAAAGAAGTGGAAAAAGGAGATAATGTAACGCTTAAGATAATTATAACATGCATTATTGGCACAATTTGTGTTGCAATTATAGCGGCATATGTAGCAATCAGGATGAAAGAAAGAGCGAGCCATACGTTAGACCCACCACCGTTTAGGCCCACTGAAGAACACGAATTGTAACCCCTCTGCGAGGAATTACGGGGGCGGGGATGTCGCTGACGGAAAGAATCCAAAATAAACGCTAGTAAGCAAAACGCATGTACGCAGCAAAACCAAGCAATGCTTGGCACGCCGACAACGGCGCATACAAATGTAGGAAATATGCACATGCTGGTAAAAAGTCGCCGACAGCGGTGACCAACACGGACACATACATGTAAGCAATTATGTCGACTAAGGAAAATTTGTCAATCAGAATTACTATATAAGAATCGAAAATTGAACCAATAAATCAGTAGTTGATGAAAACCCAAATAGTTGACTACTCTTGGAATTCTCCAACATTGCCCTCAAGTCGGTGTTCAATACGCCTGTCTCGAGGAGTGCTCCGAGGTTAATCTTCGTGTGCACAACAACCATTCATTCCATTAATTTCATGTTACATAGAGCTTCTAGCTTTCCTTCTTGGGGTAATTCACTACTAAAGACAGAGTCCAATGTGTATCAGTAGATATGCTTTATGAGCTCAATGAAATGTAATACAGGAAAATAAAAAAAGATACTTTTCACAGCAATCACACACCCGTTGACTTCATTCGTAACAACGCATTTGTCTTGTAAACTGCTTTAGCGCCTAAATGTAAGAATACATGTAAACTCTGGGCAACCTGGCCGTCCTGTGTTTGTGCCTGAATGTAGGCAACCGGAATGTAGACCTACCTGTTTTCTATGTTTTGCGTTTTGCGTATTTCTCTTCATTTGCCCATTGCCTGCACTCACTGCTTGCATTTCGCCTCTGCACAGTCGCATTCTCCGATCCGCTTTTACCGCTCCACGTTAACCACAAACACACGCGAGCGAGAAGCGTCTGATTTCCCGTCGGGAAAAGCGCAGAAAAAATCGCACACCCTCGGGAAACAGTAGGAAAAAAATCCACCAGAGGACTCTGGTGGCGGTCGGCGAAAAAAATGTAGTCAGCGACCTCTGGTGGGAACGCGGCGGTACAACAGACTTGCATGCGATGGTGTGACGCGCGCGGTATCGCGGATTTCGCTGAGTCCTGGCAACACCGGTTCAAATGAAAAAAAAAAAGAAAGCGAGGGACGTAAAAATGTAGGAAAGAAAGAAATGGTGAGGAGGAGAAACAGGTGCGGTGTACAGTGGGAACGATGGTTAGGCTGTGTTCCAAGGGGTGGTGCTTGTGGGAGGGATTGATGTTCGATTGTCTGTGGGTGATGGGAAGCGATGATTGGCAGTTCGGGCGTAGGAGCCAGGAGCCGTGTTTTATCCTTACGCTGCGGGGAGTTCAATGCCGGCGTCCGACGGCAAGCAGTGAACCTCAGGTCCGTCGGCGAGTTGAAGGCTCGAAGCGGCAGCAGCACCAGAAGCAGGCTATATCTTCTTATGATGTACGTTCACAGTCACGTCGCACGTTGACCACACTGCACTAGCTGCACCGCACGCTATATATGGCGTGTATGTATGTACGTCTATACAAGCCACACCGGCACCGGCGCGGCCAGAGGGACGGTCCCCGACAGTCGACCGACAGCCGACCGAGCCGGCCCAACGGATTTTCCCGACTCGTTCCTTTTTTTCCTCGACACATCGTCGTTCGCCCGGACGCTCATGGCCACACCGAGGCCGAGCGGATTTCCCAACACCGAGCAGCGGTACTTTTAATTTCTTCTCTCCCTCCCTCTCTCTCTCTTTCTCTCTCTCTCTTTCTCTCTCTCTCTCTCTCGCTCTTTCTCTCTCTTTTGACCTCACTCCATTGCTCACTCCTTCCCTATCTCTTCCTCATACACGAATCCTGTGGCACCGTCCCGTTCATCAGGACCAGCAGGACGAAAGTTTAACAGTTGTTTAATAGGTGCCAACTTTCATCCTGATCCTTGCAGAAACATCCTTTCCCGAGCCGTGCTATGTCCCGGAGAGAGCAGGAGGTGGGAGGAGGAGGATTAGGAGTAGGAGGAATCAAACCCCTTTCCGCTTACAATGGGCGTTCGACATTCGGGCCCCAGATTCAGTTCAGCCGTAATTGCGATGTTGTGAATCCTTGTGAAACGCTCAGGACTCCCACTACTATAATCCCCCGCGCCTTCACCAAACAAATGCGAATGAGGAAACCGGTAAAGGATTGAGATAGAGAGAGTGCGAGAAAAAGAGAGAACCCTTCCATTGAAGATACGCCCTTCAGATTGTGGATAGCTGTTTGAGGATCCTCCTGGTCCACAGTCGAGGATCGATTAAAGATCACAACAGTCACTCGAGAGTGCCGGGGGGGAGGGGGGGGGAGTGGTCTTTAATCGATGGCGGGAATCTGTAAACATGTCCATTCATTCCCCCTCCCGCTGCACTCCTCCTGCTCATTACATTGTGACTATGCGAAGCGAAGGGGTTTTGCAGC
This sequence comes from Anopheles atroparvus, assembly GCA_914969975.1. Taxonomy (NCBI): domain Eukaryota; kingdom Metazoa; phylum Arthropoda; class Insecta; order Diptera; family Culicidae; genus Anopheles; species Anopheles atroparvus. The sequence goes on along the minus strand of CAJZCY010000005.1, from coordinate 15,333,540 downwards.
CTCAGATGTAACTTCAAATGCCAGCATCGGAGCACAGGCCAGCACCACCGCCAGTGCCATGATCTGTACCTGCAGTACCCTCCTCCCATCCACCCTCTTCTCCCACCACCCACCAATAAACCTGAGACCAGGTTATACAGGGACGCATGTTTATTGTTTTACGTCACTGAACCGAACCATGTTGCCAGGAGCGGAATGCAGAGTGTCCGTATGTGCGTCCCTGCCCGTGTGTATGTGTGTGCGCGTGTGTGTGAACTTGATGAGATGAAGCGAGAGGATCGATTCATACACGCTCGCTAATGACGTTCCGATGAGGCTGGGTGAGGCCCGTAAGAGAGATAGTCAGCTGGCGCTATGAATACGTAACACCGTGCGAAAATGAGGACGAACGAGAGAAAGAGAGAGGCAGAAACAGAGAGAGGGAACGAAGAAAGATACAGGACACCAGACATAATAGGTGAGCAGAGGGCAAAGGGAGTTGGAAAAGATACATTAAATTGAACTAATGAGTTACGAGTGCGAACGAACAGAACGTCGCGTGCGAGAGGGAGAGCGAATGTAAGCACTGTTTTAAAATCACCACACACTCTCGTAGCGTATCCTCCTCAATCTCCCCTCTCCTCCCCCTCTCAGGCCCAAACGTCTCCCCCCCATCCTCGACACGGTCCATAAACGAGCCGACAATGCGATGAAAGTGTATATGTGGCCGTATTATTATGTATAAATATAGCTCCATCCGGCAGGCGGCCAGCTTGGGCAAACGGATCGTACCGCCCAGTGGTGGCGCTATTGCTTCACTCGCGTACTCAAGCTCGGCGTACTCTGCCATCGAACGTCCGTTGCTGCTCCATTCCTCAGACCCGGCCCTCGTTTCACTTTCACCGTGGCGCTGCAGGGCCATGGTCAGCGCGTCCGGACGCTGTTGTTTCCATTCCAGTTGGATCCGGTTCGCGTCGTTCGGGTCTTCGGGACGATTTCAGAACTTTCGGCTTCATGCCTCCTCCAGTATCCAGTCCCTCCTCGCCAACCCTTCCATAGCATCAGCAACAGAAGGAGCAAGGAGCTCACGGCGAAGAGGATGCAGCATCTCATTCGACCATTCTATAGCTGATACGCTTGAAACACCAGGACATCCGACTCAAACAACCATCCCCGAACCCTCCCACCCCCTCGGGAACCTGCGACGGACTCAACAAGTTTCCTCGCCGGGGGATTTCCAACCGATTTCAGGTGGCTTGGCAGGTGGACCTCAGCGGAAGCGCGCCTTAAAACGATCCTAGAATGAGCACCTCTACCCTACCTTACCCCCCTTCGCACCCCGGGAAGGGTGTGGACTAAGTGGATGGGGCAGAAAATGGCGCGCGAAGTAACGAAGCTATCCTTCGCCCCATCCGTAACCGATGATAGGGATGACTGCCGTGGAGGGAGTGGAGGGAATTGTAGCACAACAAGAGAGATAGAAAGAGAGAGAGAGAGAGAAGGAGATAAAGAGAAGGAGAGAACGAGGATAGCAGGCGTGTATGAGCGTACGTGTGTGTGGTCTCGGTGGGTTGGATATTGCGACATGAGCCGAATCGGTTCCGAGTCCCCATCGTCGTCATCCTCGTCGTCGTCGTTAGCCGTCGGCAGGGGTTGCGATGGGTGTGGAAAAGGGTTGCGCAGCCTGTCGCAAGGGGGAGGCGAGAAGCAAGCATATCAGCTGAGCCGGAGCAACCGAGCCAGCCTAACCTGCACGCAAGCTTGCGTGGGCCGGAGGGTTCACAGTAGGAGGGGAGTGGTGGTGGGGGGTGTGGGGGGGGGAGGGAAATGTCGGTGGTACCGTCGCTGGGAGGCGGGATTTTATGGCGCAGGCACGGCAGCAGCAGCAGGCCGCCGAACAATGCTCATTAAAACGGGGTTTTAGTTCTATGCAGCTAGCCGTCGATTTCGGAAGTAGAATCGCCTGTCCGGGCTGCCGAGGGCGCGACTGATCACAGATCTGGTGGATCAGCGCTGTTTTGGAGTCCGCCTCTGGATCCTGGCCGACGCCGTCGACAACCTGCGGCACACGCACGAAGAATAAGACGCACAAACAGAACACGCAAAAGCAAAGGAAGTGAAGGGAAACCCCGGCAACCGTAAAGATAATCAAAAGAAATACTCCTGCTGCTGCTCCTCAACCTTAAACCATCGACGATCACCAGCATCACAATCGTGCGTGAAAAGAACGGGTGTGGGTGTGTGTGTGAGAGAGAAAGCGAGAAGTGAGAAGTGGTGAAGGAAAAAGAGAAAAAGAAAGCTATCGATCAAGGCGAGTGGTTGATTGAGTTACGGTGGAACTGTGAAGGCTTTTCCGGTTTCCGGACAACGAAAAACACGGTGACTTCAGGGAAGGGAGGGAAAAGTGGCGCGATCGGTGGTGTGTTGCGGAACTATGATTTAAGGCCTTTCCGATGAAGATCACCGAGTAAGAGTAAAAACAAAAACATTTTAGTAAAAAAGTAGTAAAAACAGTAAAAACAGGAGCAAATAAACGAAGAAAAGTGTTAGCAGTCGTAGCTCGCAACGGAAGTGGCATGAGAAACCCGGTGCGGTCTGCCAGCCTATAAGGATTGTGTTTGTTTGATTTGTCCGTTAAATCGTGGCTATCGCGGACGTTCCCGCATTTCGGCAAAGGATTCGCTAAGCTGCCAACCTACAATCACACATACCGGGAAGAAAGGTGAGCATGTGTGTGGTTGTGTGTGTGTTTTTTGGTGTAGTTTACATTAAGAAAGGCAAATAAAATACGCGCAAAGAAACAAACCTATTTGCACAAATGTTGTGATTATCAGCAAACCGAGCAAAGACGGAAAATGAACGAAACGATCCAATCATTGGTTGTTTGAATATCTATACATGTACATATACATTATTGCAATCACACAATCGCACCAGACACTAATGAGCCAGGGGGCACGGGGAGAGGGCATGACCACATGGTCAAAAGGAGAGCAGAGAAGGCAGCAGCAGCAGCATCACACATCATCGAAATCAACTGGGCCCATCTTTCCATATCAACCAACAGAGCCCTCAGGCCGGCCCATCGACCAGCTATCAATCTATTAGATCAAACAATTCGGACCTAACCGCAGAGCGACGACCGACAAAAAGCACAAAAAGCGGGGGTTTGCGGTGAAAAAGCGGTAGGCTTGGGTGGTGGTTTTTAGCGAAAAACAGTCACACGTCGGGGCGCAAACGAAACGCGCGCGCTGGAACTCGGGAAATCGGTGCGAAAAAACGAAAAAAGGCGAAACGAATCCCACGGGAAAAGGGCAGCGCCGCTGTGGAGGGAAACGGTGGAGGGCGGAAAGACGGGACACACAGAAAATGAAACACGGGAAATGTTCAACCACGTTCGAGGGAGGAGGTATGTTGGCTATTGGTTTTTTTCGTAGCTGTTGTAATCAAACAGCTGTAGCAGGAATCGACAAACCAAAGAAGCTGTTGACACGCTGCAGGAGAACAACGCGACGCACCTTTTTCGGGAAAGTGTGGGGAAGGAAGGGGTGTGGAAGGTTGTAAGAGACTAGGGGCCTGCCCTACTGGAGGGGTAGGGCATCATCACGCGTGTGTGGGATTGTTTTGATCATTTTTGATTTTGTTTTTCTGCCTCAAGGAAGAGGCCTCAAGGACGGAGCGTGTTCAGGCCGAGAATAGGTGGAAGTATCGTTGGTCCACCATCGCACGTTCTAAACATGGAGCGCCAAGAAGGTACACCAGGGCAGCTGTTGGAGTTGGAGCTGTGTGCCACGATTTTATGGGTAGTTTTTAATGTACATGTACATTCCCCTAATTTACCTCCACCTGCGGTTCCGGGTTCCCGGGGAGTCCGAGTGCGCTCGTGCCGTCGCTGGTGCACAGACACATCAATACAGCTCGAACGCCGTTTTTCCTTGCCAAGCAACGGCCGTTCATCCCCGACTCACCCTCCTCCCATCTCAGACCCATCTTTCCCAATGTTCGGCTGGCCAGTTGTTTATATCTTTCGCGCGCACATTTTCCCCTGGGGACGGTCCTGGTTCCCCTAGGGACGGTGTGTGTGTGTGTGTGTGTGTGTGTGTGTGTGTGGGGGGGGGGGGGGGGGGTGGGTGTGTGGGTGTACGTGTGCCTAGCTCTACACTCATGCACACTACCATCGATACACCGTGGGGCCACAGGGCTGAAATTTGTTTATTCAAAACGGTTAGTGTTACACGGTTTTGCCTATCCGAGCGCGTTGGGTGGCGTCAGGTAGCCCGGCTTCTATCTACGCACGCACAGGCTCACCTCTGAGCTGAACAGCATAATCGAGCTCGGCTGATTGGTCAGGAATTCGATAAATCACTGCGAAATCTGGAAGACCTCTACGGATAGGCAGTCGATAATGCGGGAGGCTTATATCGAACTCCCGTCGATGGCAATTGCTAGTTTTTGGTTGACTGGCAAATTGGAAAACACTGCACATGTTGGGAGCGAGGTCAAAGTATAACCGAGCAATGTCGAAGGGTACAGGATCTCAAGATTTGTAATCTTCAGCTTTGTGAAGTCTCTCTGCACGTTTCGACAAACGCGCTACAAAAATGTTTGGATGACATTCTGCTGACTCCTGGGACTCAGGTAGACGTGGAAAAGCCTCTAGCACCTGAGGAAACCCCCCAGGGAGCACGAAATACCTCCGACATTCGGGTGCGTAGCAAAGGTATGTCGCTGTCGCAGCGCGCGTGTAACATTCCATCTGCGACTTTTCTCTAATTCGCTACCGAATTCGCGGCAGGTTAATTAGTTCCTACATGTATAGCATACCCAGCCGCAGTGGGCCCGACGATTTTCGGTGAAGGTGTTTGTGCGTTTGTGCCTAGCACCCTCTAAACGAACGGCAAGCTAATGTAGCGGATCTGCTACAAAGTAGAACCCTTTCTATCGCGCTTTTCCAAAGGGGAAGGGTACATAATGGTGGCGTACACGATGTACACACGTCGTAACAGCTCGGCACACGGTGGACCTTTCCAGAGGACGCCAAAACCTCGCGCCTTTCTGCAGTCGGGCGTGGAAGGAGCGCATGGAAATCTTTCCCGACCCTCTTGGTCGCCTCTACTTCTGCGAACGCACTCGTTTGGCGGACCACCAACGGTTGGGCGATCCTTCCACGCCATTGGGTGGATTAGTTTTAAAATTAGTCACTCCACAACCGGGTAGCCGCATGCTAGCAGCGATGTGCGCGTGTGGAAATTCCCACATGGCCATCGAAACCGGCTCCCGGCCAACCGGTCAGTTCCCTAGCGGGCTGCCGAGTCGACCGGATGTATCTATTCACCGGACAGCGAGCGGCAGGAAAACGCCTCCAGCACTTTGGCCGTGGGTGGTAAACCGAAGGATTGGATGCCGAAGGCGAAGATTCAATTAAAGTACACCTTTGTTGGAAGTGGAGCAGCTTGGTATACGCAAGCAGCGCAGTAGGTGAGGTGAAATTCACTCCAAGAATGCTTAAGAAGCCCCGGGTATGCATTGATCAGTGCTCCTGTTTGCGATCTGTTAGTTGCTCCTGCTCCCGTGAACTCTTTACCAGTTGGTGGAAAGATCCATAGAAGGCTCTAGAATGGCTGCTGTCATGTATAACCACAGCTTCCTTGGAGTGTCCAACCGAAGTTATAAGATTTCCGCTAGACGCTTGCATCCATACTCCCCGTTTGTGAATTCGATGTTACTCCAAAACCTGCACTTGTGGTCTCACCTGAAACTATCGCTATGGCTATTGAAAAGTCTTGGGCTGATGCGGCAATGCACGTCCGCCCCAGTCTGGTGCAGAATATGGATGCAAATGTGCATCATCCATACACGTGGGGCACTTTACCATCGGCAGGTGAAGGGACGGCGCCAAAAGGAAGTGGTTTTACACTGCCACATCATCGCCAGGATATCCGCCGGGGGTCGCGCCAGTCCGGGTGACAACCTCGCTCCATCGGGTGCAAACACGCAACACGCCCAGCACGGAAGCACACACAATCGTGGCTTGCGCCCCGGACAGGATTTCCCACACCGAGTCCGAAAAACCGCAGATCCATCGATGCAAGTGCTTTTGTGCGGCACTTTTCCCCCATCGCGCAGTTCTCCGTCCGTTTTTCCTCTTTTTTTCCTTCATCGTCGCGTTGCTCGCGGTGACACTCGGTGCGTTTTCATCAATTATATCATCCCGCAAGGCGAGAGTACAGGCATTCGCTGGCCACGATGAACCTGCCGTGGTCCAGCGAAGCACTGTACGCCTGTGGATGCTGCTGTGTTGTGTTGTGTGTGGCCGCGTTCATATGCCGGGGCGAACGAAGGTTTCGGAAAACTCGACCAAGTGTACCAAGGGTGGCGCATAAGTGTACTGTCCCGTGTCGTAAAGTGATCGCAATGTCATTACTGTGTTTGTGCGTGTGTATCAGACACAGCATGCGTGCGTGTGTGTGATAAATTTTCTATACAATTAACCCGAATCCATACCCTGACCATCGAGCTCATCCGTTAAATTAGGTGTGCGGGCCAGGAGGTTTTTCCGAGCCACGGGAGTTTTTCGATGCTCTGGGCCTTCAAAGGTTCCACCTCACATTACACCACCTACGTACGGTGCGAGGTTAACAGACAACAGTGATATTGTGTGAACCGTACTTACTCCGTAAATAGCTCAAAGTGTCCATCTATATCTTTACAACGCTACACGACACAGCGAAAACTATGAACATCCACTTGCGAAAAACGAAATCGACACCATTAAATTCGCACAACCAATTAAATTGGACTTGAAACAAAACCATTGAAGTCTTTCACAGTATGGCGTTTAATTTGAATCATATTAGGGTTTCAGATGCCTTTTTTTTCATTAACTTGATAATTGGAGATAAAAATCAAGCCTTTGCAGAATGCACTCGTGAAAAAATAGTAGAGTTTCCAAAGCGGAGTAGAGTTTGAAAAATTCGTTTATTTTTTTTTATCATTAATATGTGCACCTAGGTAGTTTTCTTCTGTTTACTGCTTAGTAAGTGCTTATGACGTGTAGCTATTGTGGTAACTGGTGAAAAAAGCCTTTCTATTGTAAAGGCTTGTTAAAATAAAGCGAAAACATACTTCTACACAACCCTGCTGTGTCCCCAGTTAACCTACATCTTTACCTAACCTACCCCCCCCCCCCTCCCAGCACCCCCCCCCCCCTGCCCCACACGTCCAAATCTTTTATAAATCGGGCTAGGGAAATTAGGCACGAAGCAAAACATGTGTTCGACAATAATACGTTTGTCTATATGATTTCAGGAACGAATTTCAGTGTAAAAGTAATTTGTTGAATTTAGATTAAAACAATATTGATTTTAGTTACCTTTCCTCGCTGTGTTTTCATTTCATTCATACCTTTTCAAGAATATACAAAATGTAATTGATCCGAAACAAAATGACGGTTTTCGCTGGTGTGTTTGCTTAATTCTTTCGTGTTTGCTGAGCAGTTTGCGATTCATGTAAACCGGTCGTAAGGGTTGCAATTTTCGATGTGCGTGAAGTCATAAGTAGTGTTGAGTGATAAACAGGTGTACAGAACTGTAGAGCGCATATGTACAAACAAATGCTGGCTATAATGTGGTGCAGCATGTAGTGTAAGATAATATATGTTTTCACGTTGACCTGCCATCAGTACACACATCATTCAGAAAGATCACCAGATCTCATCAGTTAACACTCACTCACTCATTCTACGAAGTCTTTCCTAGCGATTTTTTCATTACCAACCATTTGCTTGGAGGATTCAAGAGCCAAATCGTTATGGTGGCTCCCAAAACGATGGAATTCACATCAGTTTTGGTCGTATTTGATCCTAGTTTGATGAACGGCGATCACTTTACGACTGAGCAGTGATTTTCCCAATCGACATATTTACCAGAAAAATCAATTCATGTTACATGTGGACATCTCTCACTTCTGTTTAAAGTATTGAATGCTTTTAATACATTTCATTTGTTTTATAATACACCTGTTAAAAAAAAACCTTGTACAGATGAACTAGAAGGCGAGCATTTAAATTCTGTAGGTACTACCACACCAAACCATTAACCAACAAATGCGTTCATTTATTCCCCTTCTGCTTCGTTCCTCATAACTTCACTGATCGCGTTTCTCACTCGTAGTAATTATTCTCCTCTTCTGGATCCTTCCTTCTATGCCTGGCTCTTTCTTCGCTGTTCAAACGACGATCAGATAAAGTGACTGCGGTCGTAGACGGTTGCGTAGGTAAACATTGCAATGTTTACCAGCAACGCCACTTACGGATGTCAGATTGTTGAATTGGAAGATGTTCATGTGTCAGTGTCATTGCTGGGTGATCCTGAAGCAAAAATCAGGACGGTGAAGCCGTGATAAAAAGCCATTAGTTCCATTCCATTCCAGACAGCAGTAGTGACGGACTGACGGATACTCTTCTTTTCTTGTTTTACTCTCAATGCAGGACTCGCATTCCCGCCCGAAGGATGCATCTCACAATCAACAGTGCACCGACGCTGAGCAACGGAGGTGGCGGAGGGGGTGGCAGCACAGTTTCTGGTGGCCCATCGAATGGCGGCGGTGGCGGCTCAGGTGGACTGGGTTGCGCTCCGTCCGGCAACGGACACGGAGCCCACGGAGGAGGCGGTGGTAATGGCGGTGGCGGTGGTGGTGGTGGTGGTGGCGGCGCAGGTGGTTCCGGCGGCAACGGCACCGGCACCGGCACCGGCAATGGCGGCGGCGGCGGCGGCGGTGGCGGTGGTGGCGGCGGCGGTGGCGGCGGCACCGGCAACACCGGTGGCACCGCGAGCAACGGCAACGGATCGAGCGCGGGTGCCGGCGGCGAAAGTGGCCCACCGTCGGCGGCCAGCATCCTGAACGACACGTACACCAAGATGACGTCGGACATCCTGGCGGAACGGACGCTGGGCGACTTTCTGTCCGAGCACCCGGGCGAGCTGATCCGAACCGGGAGTCCTCTGTTTGTTTGCACAGTGCTGCCCCCGCACTGGCGCTCGAATAAAACACTTCCGGTTGCGTTCAAGGTCGTCGCGCTCGGCGACGTCGGCGACGGCACGATGGTGACGGTGCGGGCCGGCAACGACGAGAACTACTGCGCCGAGCTGCGCAACTGCACCGCGGTCATGAAGAATCAGGTGGCCAAGTTTAACGATCTCCGATTCGTCGGCCGCAGCGGCCGTGGTGAGTATGCTTCTCTTCGCTAAAAACTCACTCCAATTTCCTGCCCGGTTTTCAAGCGCGATCGACAGCTTCAGCCACTTCCGGCCATCGCAGCCGATCGCAGTAGCGCAGGTCAGGGTGCATTAAGGAGCTTGTTCACCTGGCACCACAAATTACTCCGATACTACAGAGGCCAAACAGATACAGCCTCTTCAGCGCTTACTTTCACCTGCATGTAACCTCCGATTTTTAAACAATGTCTTTCACCTTTCAACCTTCACACAGTGCAGTTAAGGACAGCAATGGCCAATTGAATACTTACTTAATCCTTGTAATACTAATAATTTATGTCAGAAAATCCTAGAAGCGCACCTGTGGTGTGAAACCCGTTGCATCATCTCCAACCGCAAGGCTTGTTTTCTTTTGTAATTCCATTACAACAGTGGTGGAATATAACTGCTGCATGTATGCAATTCTGAATGTATGCAACTATTCTCTTGTATGCACGATAGTTGAACGATCTCAGAGGGACGATTGATCTGAAAATCTGGAGATAAAAGTCTCAAACACAAGCAGTTTGGCATTGCATTAGTACCACTTGCGAAAGACGTGATGGGCAAATAAGTTGTTTTTTAGGGGTCCTCGATATCGCCAGGAAGTCTGGAAAACCCGTGGCAAGAATTTTCATTGGTGAAGGAAAGCAAGCTACATGGGTTCGTGATCTGCAGTCTGAGGATCACCTGTAGTTCTTCTAGAATAATGCATACCCAAATTGTTTCAATGGAGAAACGACCCTTGGAAAGAATTCTGGGGAAATTGATGGCCAAACTAAGCAATAGAATTGATTTGGTTTTGCTTAAAGTATTGGAGTAAAACTAGAATGATATTGTGCTTATAGACGTTTCCGGCATAAATTATTCGGTTAACTAGCATCGATTTCGACAATCTGCTGGGCCCACATCTGAAGGAAAGCATTGATTTAACATGAAAGCATTGATCTTACCTGCAATAGATCGAACAAACGCTGATGGACGCACAGATTTTGTTTGGGTTCTCACGTCTAAAGACGATCTCGGAGAATCAAACGCAATCTGCTCAAACGATTGAACGAACGAACTGCTAGGCATCCGGAGTATGAGGACGTGTTGAAAGCTTTAATTTGCAATCGGGAACCCATGCTCGAAAAAGGCGAACGATCCTTGTAACACCTTTCTTATCACATACCATTTTCTTAATGCTGTAAATGCATTTCGAGGAATATTCAGTTTCCGACGAAGATTTAGTTTATTCCCATTCATTTCTTGCCTGAGCACTGAGACGCATTTTTGAGATAAAAGGTAGAAAGAAACGTTAATTAATTGTTAATTGTTAACGTTGTTAATCACGTTGCTTCTCAGGGTCTATGTTTCAAAGTTAATGGTGCTGCGATCAGTTACGCTCCATCGAAGGACCATTCCCATAAAGATTTCGATCTTCTTACATACACGACGTAATGGATTCATCTAAGACGAGTTTAGTGCTTTTCTAATTATGCACGTCGTTTTGTGCATTTTCGGGTGCTTGTTCAATTTCCTACTGTCTTAACAACTGTACATGACTGTACCTGCTTCTTCCTTTCTAGAGCGGTGTACTACTTACGAAGAAGATGGATGTATCTGTACACGATTGCTCCGTGCCGTTGCATACATGAGAGTGTACACGCTAGCTAGTGTGGGTACAGTTCCCGGTCGTGTATGCCCACATACATCAGGAAAATTTGCCCCACATCCGCGGGCGGATTGATCGAATCAACGGGTTAAGCGTTCCAGTTTTTGCTTCCCATCACCAGACCTGGCATCGGCTTTTCCGCGTTTGTTCAACATCGCAATTTTTTCCACCTCACGAATGTGAACACTGCGCTTCCCTTCCTTCGGGTTAACCCTTCGATGCCACTGGCACTGGAAAATGCTCGTTGAGAGCACGGGTTTCCTCCAGCTCCAACGTGCGATTCGCGTGTTTGATTTAGGAGTTTTACCTATCGCCTTTGATTTGCTAACTTTTTATTCCATCCAGCGCAATCTGTAAGGTGAATCTGATGGCCTTGGTGCTGTTACCCGATGCATGCTATTAAGCATGCAGACAGTTGTACTTCCTCCACCTTGCCGCACCGGATAGGGTTTGGGGATACTGTACAAAAAGCCGATTTGTTGGAATAACCATAATCCTATCGAATAAAACAATGTCTACCCCATGTTTTTCCCTCGATTTTGCACGTGGATTTCGCTGTGTTGGTGGGTGGATTTTTGTGTTTTGTTCCGGTTTTTTTTTGCTTGCTTGTTGCTGCCGACAAACACACACTTTTTTCCACCCGAAAATCCCGATCGAAAAGCCTTGTACACCCACAATTTGGTGGTTTACGTACCGTTTCATCGTTCGCTACGGCGTGTTGATTGATGGGAATGTTTTTGTTTTGTTTTCAAACATACTTTTGTTTTGATTTGTGTGTTTGACATCGCCGAAACGGTCAAACACACCGCGGTTCCCACCAAGGTATTTCATTCTTTTGTTTTTCATGTGTGAATACGTTTAGATTGAATTATCATCACCATCTTCCAGCCGCCCCAGGAGCGCAGTTGTTGCCGGGATTCTGCAGCGATCTCGTAGCTTGTTATAGGAGGAATGTAAACATATTTTCCATTCCCTCAACACACTCATACCCACTTTCTCTTTCGTTCTCTTTTTCGCCCGCTATCTTGCGAGTAGGTAGATTCTTGTTTTCGCTCCAACACTTATTAGAAGTTCAACTTCCGTCGCTTGGAACAATTGGTGAGGGCCCCTTCCTCACACGGCGACAAAATCAGAATACATCAGGACGCATTTTCCGGGTACCATTTCCGCAGGTGCCCTCCGGGTTTTTCGTTCCCCCAGCCCCCTCGCGGCAGACTGAGGCAGATTGCTCCTGAAATGATGTGCCGGAGCAGATGGAGTACGCACGCCCAGCGCCGATTGCCGTATGGTTCACAAATGGCTTGCAGGTTGCGGGTGCGGTTGCCGGAGCGTTAAGTAGCTCTGGTGTTAAGCCTGTGCTTAAAAGTGTATTACAAAGCTACGGCCTGATGGTGCGCCCTTAGCGAAGACACGGAGCGGATGGGGCTGGGACTGTGGCCCTGCGTGCCCTGGATCGCCCGGCTTAGAAGCATTGATGAGTTGATTTCCGGCGAATTCGCTCGAAGGGCTCGTGGCAGGTTGTTGTTTGTCGCCAGTAGGCGACTCGCCGTCTTTTCGGAGCGGCCTTGAAAGAATACAGGAAGCCCAAGCTATGATGAAGCGGGGAAGCGTCTTACGCGGCGCCGAACCGGAGCTCAAGCCGCAATCGAAACATGGTTCAGAATTTCATGTTTTTGATGAATAATCTGTTTGCGAGAGGTTCTAGTTTGCACGCTCACAATTCCTAGGAATGTCTATTCCTTCGACGGGGCAATTGTTTATCCTTTCTTATCTTTTCTCGGACTGCAAATTATCAAATACAGGAAACCAGTCAGCCGAATCAATTATTAATTACCAAAAATCGTCGTAGACAGATGTTTAGATCACGTCTCAGTGCGAATTTGAAACAAATTGAGTGTCTTATTTTCATTTTATTTATATTTCCTATAAATAGCTACAAAGCAAGATTTACATTCTATGGACACATGTCCTGCATAATATTATTTTTAAGGTTAATTTTTCCGATTCTACTTGACGACGATGGAAGTCTGTAGAGCATTTGCTGTGGGTTCCTTCTGACTTTAGGCTTAGACTACGAGATGATCCAAATCGCACCGGTACCAAATCGCACCTTAGCGAGCATTTTCTCAGCTATCGAAAACAGTCCGGTGTACCTAGTTTTGCAACCATTAATTTAAAGAGCGTCCTTCAGGAAAGGAAACAACATCGTAAACCCTTCTTCCATCTCCTATATCTCGGGCCCTATTGTCTTTTAAAATAAATTGCTAAGCTTCGTCGAAAGGCGAAACAAAAGAGTGGCTTATAAATTGGCGTTGACGCATCGGAAGAGGATGGGCAAACCAAATGGGAAGGGAAGGAGCTACTCTAGCAACTGCTGGAAAGAGCAACTCGGCTCTGAAACCTTCCTTCGGGCGGGGGATTTCGAAAGTTTGCGGAAATGGAATACGGAATGAGCATGGGAACTAATACGTACGTCTAGTGCAAGGTATGCCACTACACTACTTTTTAGCTGCTTTCGGATCGCCGGGCGTCTAGATCTGTCCATCTATTCTTCGCAACCCTTTCTACAACTCTAACCCGGTACCCCAACCCTCCCCGCAACCACTTACCACGGCTTGGCCATGGGCCAGCATACGTTCCCGTTCCCGTCGAGCCCGACCTTTGCTGCCTTTCCGGTGTTCCGTTTTAATGATGCGAATATCTCAGAAAATTTTCATTAAACAACTCTCCCAGCAACTCTCATCCAGGCATCCTTGACGACCGCACCCGGCGGTCGTACTCACTGTACATGCGTGTGTGTGTCTGTGTGTGTATTGGGATCAAAAATACGAAGTGCACGCATACGCATTAAAACAACACCAGCCCGACTGGTGTTTCGGTCCACCCGGGGAAAGCGATTTATTACTTTGTAGCCAAGTTTACCCCCGCGCCTGTAATCATCCGCTTCTACACCGTACGGTGTGCGCCGTGGGTGGGCATTACATACTCGAGTACACACACTGATGGGTGTAATTATAACCAGCACCATTCACTCGGGCAGCACATGCTCTACCGATTTACTTCTTAGATTTAGCTGTGCTTTACGTAACAGCACGAAGAATAAAACATAACATTTGCAAGCATGTGGAAATTGGAGCATATTTTTGAATTGTTTAGTAACTCTTTCACTAAATAAAATAAAGCAAATGGTGTGAAACTTGTTTAAGAAAACGATAGTCGTGGCACCGGTGAATTAGACAGAAGATGGAGGATTGTAGAGGTCACGAGAGGTTCTTCTTCTTTGCTTAACGACTGTCATGTGGCCTACCAATTTCAGGGCAAATAAGACTTTTTTCCCTCTTTAACTTCTTGTCCAGTTTGGATTTGAAGCCGTGGGTCATGTTCTAGCCGACGTACGCGCTCTGCTATTCAGGACCCCCCGAGAGATTAGACAAACAAATTAAAATATTAGTCTACGAGTTTGTGTCGAAATTCGCAAGGGTTTGAAGTAAACGAATAATTTCTCCTAGCACTGTGCACAGCCCTACCGCAGTCGCCTAGACGCAACAGAATGCGTGGATCGCTCGACTGCTAATAGAATTGAGGTGTAAATAACATGTGATTCAATCCAAATCGCACAGCTATAAAGACTTTTCCTGTTCCTCCAGGTAGTGGGCTGAATGGCCGGGAGTCACCTAATTTTCTGAAAACCTGTTCCCCCCGTTCCGTTCCCTGGTTGGCTTCAATCATGAGCGCTCATCATCGCGGCAGCGCACAGGATATGTGGGTTATGAATATTGGATATTAGAACATCCATCTCCAACACTTACACGGTTGCCGTAACGACGGCTCGAGGAAAACAAGCACAAGCTCGCGCCGGAAGGGTTGACGTACGTGTATGATGATGGGGAGGATGATGCACGCCAATAGCCGCCACCTTTGTTCCACCCGGGGTCTCCGGAGAGAGGTTTGTTTTGCTTTCAATTAACACCCCTTTTTATCAGCTTCAATCGCAACCCATCCCAACCGGCACCGGCTTCCGGGCGCGTATCCGGGGCATCCTCGTTCGGCCGGGCGGAACCAGATCACTCCTCTAATGTTGCCAACATACGCACCATAAATGCGCACATAAGAGATGGGGTGTCCCTTCGCCTCCGCTCCCGGCCTGGCCACCTAAGCGTTAACACGAGCTCTTGGTGAGGCGGTGGCCTCAAGCTGCCGCAGAATCATTCTACCAAAGTCTGGTAAAAACTGAATATCATGCAGTCTACCATTCAGGTTCCTCAGGGGAGCTGTTGGATGGTAAAAATAAAGCTTTAAAGTGAATTTGCTATAACACTTACTCCTGTATCAAGTCAGTCGAGATCTTTGCATACGCTGTTGATGCTTGTAACACCTACGACTACTTTAGGGACTACTAAACGTTACCTTTTGTCTACAAAACCGGCTACGGTGTCTACAGAATGACAAAACTCACGTCATCTGTCAACACGGTCGAAGCTATCACTGAAAAATTTACATTCGAGGGGAAAGTTGTTTATAGGGGTTTTGTTGCTGACCCTATTGGAGGAGCCTTTGCTAGAGTCGATCCTTCAGTCCCGTGAATGATGCTACCGGACGGACGGATCGTGTGGAAGACCTAAATTAAAACGAAAGAATGTCGTGATAAACCTGATTCATTTAATTGGACACCTCAGCAGATTAGAAGATGTTAACTTACCTATTCAGATGTTTGTACGGCTGGTATTTTGAAAACAACGAACCGTTCAGCGCAGAAAGCGTTCGTATCGATTCTGTTAAGCTTTGTTTCCATGTCAAACTCAGATGCGTTAAATTCTCAGGTACAAATGGTTTTTCGGGAGGAGTTTCTATGTAATATTACAAAACGTTATAGACCGGAGCGGACTTTTCGATCGTTTCGCAGGACATTTCGTCCTGGGTGTACGTGCTTTCATCAGTAAACAAATTATCACTAATCCCTCCACCCTATCTGTCTTTTTCTTTCGTTCTTCGTTTTTTTTTTTTTTGCGGCTATCCGGCGTCTCGGGATCCCTCTGCATTAAAAAACAACAAACAAACACGCAATCGAACATCGTACACCAGGCAAAAGCTTCACGCTAACCATCACTATATCAACAAGTCCGCCTCAGGTGGCCACCTACAACAAAGCGATCAAGGTGACGGTGGACGGGCCGCGGGAGCCCAGATCCAAAACAAGTAAGTATGCAACTCCCGTACTTCCCTTCCTGGTTTCCTTTCCCTTCGCCGCTCCATCGGTGCATCAACGCAGCTTGGTTCGCACGTATTAGGCACGGCTCGTTTGCGGCTGATGCGTTTCCGATTTGTCCCCAAAACGGGTCGGCCGGAACCAGAGGGGGGCCGAGTGTTACCGGCGACGTAGGACATCCCCGCTGGGAAATTCTTTATCCCTCAAGCAGATCGCCCCTTCAGACGCATCCACTCGCTTCCTCGATGTTAGGCCAAGCGTTTATCTGTGAAGAGACTTCAGCAGTGGAGGTTTCTGAGGCGGGGCCGAGAAGCAACAGAAACACGGAAGCAGTGCATGCAGTGCAGTCCCCGGATCCGGGAGAGGAGTCTGCGGAGAAGCCGAGACATACATTTCGTTCAGTTATGCGAGCAATTTGGACGGCTCTGGGCAATCTCTGGGTAGAGTGATGGATAGAGGAGCCAACCTTGCCTCGTCGACTATGACCGGGCGAGAATAATTGAATAATAAGCAAGGGATTGGGCATTGAGCCGTTAATCGATTCGAATCGGGAGGGTTCATCTGTTGCCTCCGTTGTTTGTTCCTTCCGAGTAGTATATTGTCACGCTCCAGCTTCCCATACTATCGTTTTTTGTGTGTTGCATTATGCAACAGGGGAAACTAATATTTTAATTTGTCTCTTGTTAGTCCAATTGTAGGACAGTGTGTAGACAGTGCTCCCTGCTGTTGCAACATGAGATGCAGCTTAAGAGTGATCGAGAAGTTTTTTTTTTCATGCTATTCAGATTTTCGCACAATCATGTGTTATTTTAATTTGAACACCCTCCTGCCCCATCCCGTTTTATTCCTTCTCCTTCCACCTCACCCCCCCCCCCTTTCCCCTATAAGACGGTCACCATCCCACCGAATCAAGGCTCACGGCTGGGACGAAACATTCGAGCTAGACAAGTAATTTTCTGAAGCATCTTTCGTAGGACAGCAGCAGCAGTTTCACTTCGCGTTCGGACAACGGCCATTCCATTTCCCGACCGACCCGCTATCCAGCTTCCGGATGCCGCCTCTAGGTAATTGTCAGAGTAAGTTTGTCCCAATGTGTGTGTATGTATGTTTGCACTGGTGATTGGGTAAGTGAGGTAAGCGCAGAGAGGTTGCATAACCGAAGACAGCGAGTGCAGGTAAAGTATATGAACCAAATTCATCTCGATCGACGTAGCCATTCTTTATGATGTATCATCATGTAGTTGTAGCTTTCCAATGGTAAAAAACAGAGCTACATCAGACGCAGGAAGTCATTGTGTCGACAAAGCTAAAAAACGGCCATATTATTAATGTTTGCTTACGTGAATCGCGAACACAATTTTGAAAACACAGTAGTACTGCCAGCTGATGACGCGAATTACGTTCAGCTGTCAAACCGTCGCAAAATTGTTGATCTTGTCGGGTTAGAGAAAAACACGAGCGAAAGCTGGTTTTGCTTGTTTATGATAACGGCCGCGAGCAGGTAATGAAATTTTAACTATTATGTATCGAGATTTCTTCGATTTAGTCTAAAACGCTTCTAATTTCTGTTAAACACTTCCTATCTGCTGTTTTTTTGTTTTTGTTTTAATAAATGCCGGCGCAGGAATATGGCGTGTCTACGTGATCGGAAAAAATACAGTTTTCGCTGTTACAGTTCGTTACAGTTCGGTTTTTTTTAGGTAGAACATGGGTTTCCATAAAATATCATCACAATCAAAGCAGTCGGAGAATTAGGAGCACACTTTCATTCGGAAGCTATGGAAGCCAAACATTTGAATGATCAATGTCTACACTTCAGGCTATTCGTGTCATCATAGGCTCCCAAATCTAGCTATAGTTCGCCAGTGGACCTTGATCATTTTGGACTGTGGAGGCGCCTCTATCAAACGCTTCCGATCTGGGTTCCTTTGTTTTAGTGTATCAGCTTGGACCTACTGTTCCAAGGGTTTTAGGACCGTCTAGTTAAGGTAAGGTGCCTGCAATCTCTGACCAATGCTGTGAGGAACTATGAACTCTTGATCGGGTTTTGAAACTATCCTGTAGTGAAAGCACATTTGTGATTTGTTGTGCATTTCACAGCTAATATTATTTTCCAATGAAAGCATCACCTGTTCAGCCTCGTAAATTTATAATTGTGTAATTGTGTAATTTTATGTTGGCGACGTGCGCAGCGTAAAAAATGTAGATTCGAATAGTCAACTGTCGTTTGCGCTCTTTCGCAGTTGTATATATATATACATGCATCCAACGTACGCGGTCGGGTGTGGGCCCGACTTTCTCCAGCAGCCCAAAGGGTCATAAATGGGTGGTATCAATGTTTTCCCGAGTCGCAACGAAAACACGAAGACGAGGCAAAAGGAAAAAAGGCTCGCCGCTGCGACCCGAACACCAGAAAGTGCTGCGAACCGAAACGGGGGAGAAAAATCTTATCGCAAGAAAAATTTCCCACGCGCAGGAAAAGGGGGAACCGAGCTTTACCGCGCCGGGGAAAGCGCAACGCACGAAGGTGGCTGACAGTTTCCATTGGACCGGTGCGGTAATGAGCCCGAAAGGCGAAGCATAACTCCCGCGCTCACCATGTTCCTCCCGTCCCGGCACCCGGAGGTTCGCAAATGCCGTCACAGGAGCGCTCGGAAAATGCCAAGGAAAAGTGCGCGCGTGAAAGTGAGACGAGCCGGTGCTCTTGCTGTCCTTTCGCCGAGCGGGCGCGAAAGGGTCGACAACATACAGTCGGCCTGTGCGCCTTTCGATTCGAACGCCGGCGTCTTCAGCGAGAGTTTTCTTAGAAATGCTGGTGTGCAGAATGGGCGTGGCCTTTTGGGTGGAAACTCGCAAGATTAGCGATGGGGCCACGAAAACAGCAAAACATGGATGCCGTCCAGGTGAGGGTGGAATTTGCGGTGCCTACAGTGCGGACCAACTTTTTCGCCGAACGAATTCGGTACTCTGGGATGCACATTGAATGACACAACTAGCTCTAAACAATGTTTTTTTTCCTTTTCAAATTATAATCGCATTATGAAACCTTACTTCGCATACGAAAAGGTGTAGACTATTGAAATGAGCAAAACATATTTTAAACAACCGAGTGTAAATTTGAAGTTAAAACCCGGTGCATTAAACGAAGCTTTATTAACATCTAAATTGCTACTTTTTTTCTTTAGTTTTTATTGGACCCAAACACTTTTTCAAATCTACCTGTCCTCACAATTATTTTACCACGGTGAGTGAATTACAGAAACCTTTGATTAAATCTCAAATTGTTTCGAAAATCCAAATTTTTTCAAATTAGCATCCAAGTGACCACATCTTCTGCATGAGGGCTTGTACCTAGTCTCAGTCGAAATCACTGCTAGGATCGAATTGGCTTGCTTAAGGAGTCAGTCGAACGTAATAATCTAACAGACGCATTAAAATGCATGCTCCTCTGGTGCGTCTATTTAACATTCTATGATTTTGTGATTTTGATTTTGGTTAATAAAGTATAAAAAATGTTTGTTAAATTGGCTGAGCCAAAGGCTCAAAGTTTGCAGCTTTGCTCGCGCACAGGCATAGCTTAGCTGACGTCGTCCGTGAGTTTTGCGCTTTCTTTACTTCCTAGCCATTAACTCTTCAAAAGATCAATTAAATCCGGTGGTTCCGCATGGTGGCAAATAGCAAAATTAATTTGACGCCGAAGAATCTTCTTCTTCGCCTTCGCAGCCAGCGTAGCAGTTCGTCTGATCCTACCTAGCCATTTCCCAAGATGCGCAACCTCGAAGAAATCCTTAACAAACAATTGATTTAATTCGGCAACCACCCGAAAAATGGCGTTGGAATGCTGTAACATTAGGACCAGAAAATAGGATTAGAACGCAGAATTATTGAATTGCGAAACCATCATTATTGAAAACTCACTATCAAGAATAGTTTTATATTGAATGCAACAAACATCGAAACAATGTGTGAAACGATTAACGACTCCTTCGATCATTTTGGGAAACTACATAACAAGTTCTGGAAAACTTGTGTGGAAAAAAAAATTTGGAACTATTATGAACTATTAAAACTATTTTTGGGTCGGTATGAATGAAATATCGGGGTCCTGGATAGCCGAGTGCGTACGACGACTTAAAACACGATCCACGAGCGGCGTGGGTTCGACCAAACCGGACCTCCCCCGGTACGCAGGATTGATTATCCACATACGTAAGTAACCCTAAAATGGGTAGGCTTGCCCAAATGACGGTCGTCACGCCAAGAAGAAGCATAAAATTTACAAACAAACGGCAGATAGATAGTGTGTAACCAAAACGTAATAGAGTTTTAATTCAAATTCAAGAAATGACAATATATACGTAGTTGAAATAAACGCTTAAGACCTACTCTCGTCTGCATTCAATAACGCTAGGAACGATTTGGACATTTCAGGGTTGAAATTGGGGTTCGTGTAATAGTGTGTTTTTGCTTCATGTAAAAAAGCCGCGACAGTGATCACGTTCGCCAGGATTCTTTCGCGGCATTTATTTAAGAGTAACACCCAGATATTTCAGGCGTTCGATCCCATTATTGCCACAGGAGCAACGTTTGATAATATCATTTTCCAGCATCTCTTACGAGTTTTTAATTAATCATATTCTGTACAACCCTGCGAAATATTGCATGAAAATAGAAATAAAAAACAGGCTCTGATTTTGAGGAGCAGCGAGGAAAACATGAAGGTCCTACGATGGAAACAATTTGCGCATCTTGGCCAGGGCCGAACAACCCGGGCATTCCTGCGCTATCTGGAAACAGGTACGTTCGGATTCACCTCATCGGTAGCCTGGTATTTGCTGGGGTCTAGCCAACATTCACCCTCCCACGGCGCTATGCTCGGTTATTAGTTGTTTTAATACCAAGCAGGCCGAGCCAGGCGTCGGTGGTGCGAGGATACATTTAAGGAATAGTCTGGCCGGCTGCCTGGTTTCGATTTGCTTTCAAGTTGCCTGCCGTCCGCAATCCCTAGGACTGATTAGACACATGCTCGGAATACGTGGCGCAAAGGGCCAGCACCGGTTGTTGCCTTTTCTCGGCAGCTCGGTGGGCAAAGGCGAGAGACGCGATTCTTCTGGCCATCGCTCTTACGTCGGTGTCTATAAATTACGATTGAACGTTCGTAAATACTTTAAATGCGCGCCGGCACTCTTCCACTCGCCGTCGTCGTCGTAGTCGCTTGCGTTTCACATAAAAAGGCCTTCGGACGGTCGGTAGGAAAAAGTCCTACATTACCTTCCCCCCACCATCGCCCCCGTCCCGCCCTTGGCGGTTAGTTTAACCTAGACCAGACAGGATCGCGGCAGGAACACGGGTTCCAGTCCCACTCCGAGGTCGAAGAAAAAGGTGAAAAATTACTTTTCCCTTGCAGGCCAAGAGCACACCACACGGAAGATAGAGGAATAGAGCGATAAAGATAGAGAGAGAGAGAGAGAGAGAGAGGGAGAGAGAGAGGGAGAAAGAGAGAGAGAGAGAGAGAGAGAGAGAGAGAAGACGAACAGAACGAAAGGGATGCCGGCGGTTGCCAATACGATGGAAAATTAAAACTAAACCAACGCCTGGCCGGGATGGCCTGGAGTCGGCAAAAATTCCCTTGATGAAAATTTACAGATAAAAAGGACTCGGGCTCGGGGCCGTGGCCGTGGTCACCCCTCCCTGGGTTGACCCTTTTTTCCCCTCTGGTGCGTACATTGTTCCCCGATGGCAATTGTGTGTCCCGACGCTTGACCGGTTGCCGTTCCGAAAAGGGTTGAACGGAAAAGGCGCCACGGTCCGGCGTTTTTTAAGGCCTGCTTTTCTTTACATTTCCCTAATGAAAGACTTTTGCCGTAAAATCAAGTGCACATGTTGTACGCTCACTGTGTGTGTGTGTGTGTATGTTTCAGGTCGGCGATGTGTGTATCTTAAAGTGGCGCAGGCAAATGCGGCATAATGTTAAGTAACGCCAAGGACACGAGCGGGACCGATGAGCCAGTCTGGAAAGGAGGCAAATAAATGCCGGAATTGGGAGCTTAATGAAGCAAATGAATATTTCATTCCGAATTTCATTAAAATCCGCACATCCGTAACCGGCACCGCTTTTTGGCAGACAAGTTTCTCGAATCGATCTACGACATCGACGAACTATCCTCATCCCATAGTTTTTTTTATCGACAGCCAATTGTTCACCCCAAGAGAAATTAAGACGGTATCGTATGTGTCGTGCAGGGATATGTACACATGCAAAAATCGGAAAACACTACAAGTCTGAAAGACCTGTCTGTACATAATAATGTACAGTAACTGAAACTGTATAATAACTCCTATGAGCGCACATCATTTTTTTTTTTTCGGGAATGAGTTTCTGCGAATTTGTAGAGCTGAAGGCAGTTGCATAATCATGCTTTGGTGACTGTTGCACTTCGGATGTGTGGAAGGGAAACCGAAGGTGAGCTGGAAGTGACGAAGTGCCCGAAGCCTTCAAAGCCTTAGGAGCCTATAGAAGCCCTGTCTATAGCATCATGATGAACCACTAGCCACCAAACGCATGTACGTCTCATCTCCAGTTTTGGTTTTTGCATGGTTTGGGTGTTTCACTGCGATCTCACGGAGTTCTAAAGCTACATTTCACAGCTAGTGTTATGTAATTTCACGTAGTCTAGCACAAATGCAGTGGTCATGATGACTTTTTATCCAAGCAATCTTGCTTTGTTATTGCATCCATGTTTTGAAGAAATAGTAAGCTGACATAACAATGTTTGCGCTATGCAGATAGAGCATGGCTAACACATTGTATGCAGTACTGCGAAATGAACTGTGGTAATTCCAAGAAGAAAAAAAAAACGTTATCGTCCGCTCGGTAGGCACATGGGACACACAAGCTTATAATCATTGGCCAGTCGAGATGACTCGACATTCTGATGCACACGGCAATATATATATATACGTAGACCGATATATATAATATTTATATGTACGTAGACCGTGGTCCTGGTCCATAGTACCGCTGGCCAAGCGCCATACGGAGAACGCAGCCTTGATTTCCTTCTGCAGCCACACTGCTGCCCTCCGCTTTGCCCTCTGCATTCCACCAATGTTTGCCCTTTATGCACTGCTCCATTTTTGCCGGGGCTAGTAAATATAGTTCCACCGCCTGTGTGTTGCAGGTGGACCGCACTCACGCTCACACACCGGACGAGCACCGGGAATGCAAAATGCATGCAATAAAACGCCCGACCGGCCAGCGAGCCAAATCGGTTTCGCAACTGCATCAGCAGGATGCGGTTTCGGTTTGTAATAAACCAATATCTGCACCGCCTCCTCCCCCCTCCTCCTCACTCCTCTTCCCCCGTTGCCTCGTCGCTGGCATTGGAGCACGTTGTGGCCACCCGCGAAGGGAGAGGCAAGGGGGGTTTCTATTGCGAAATTGCCACCCAATAGTCGATGAAGTGGAGAAGATGGCGTGTGGTAGGAGTCCGAAGGGGGGGGGGGGGGGGGGGGGTGTGGCTTGGGTGCTGGTGGGCAACGGGAAAACGCGGAAAAGGATAATTAATTGAATAAAATTAAGCACAAAGAACAAACACCAATCAATATTGCATTTGTTTTCCGCGTCCCTGGCCACGAGCTGGGTTTGGTCAAGCGCAAGGGAAGGAGGAGAGTGGGATAATGCAGGGGAACGCATTAGAACGCATAGAAAATTAGGAAAAAATGTTTAATTTTCACATAAAAGTTGGGAAAGCGCTGTGGTTTGGACGCTGCTTCAGCGTCTGATACGCTTTATTCGCTAAATTGTGCTGCATAATTATGTATGTATTGCTCTGCAATCTTGCTATTCGGATAACCGTTGATATTTTGAGCAACAAGCTCTGGAAAAAGCAGACGATGAGGTGGCTGCAAAGAAGGGGCAGGAAAGAGAACTGAACTTATAACGGTAAGAACGAGAGATCCGACAAAACTGCGCGACCACATTCCTTAAACTCCCCCTCGCTGGATGCTGGTTTTCTCTCAAGTTACTCGTGAGAACGCTGGCGCACCATGGCCGCCAGTAGACCTCCAGTAGAGACATGCTGCCCTGTTGAGCTGAGCGGTCATGGGTCAAAAGCAGTCAATATAAAACACTTCTCCTATGACGCTGACGCACCAAGCTCAATGACACAATGGCTTACACGCTTAACGTTTATTTTTCTACTAAGAGATTGAACCTAGCGTCGATGTGTTAACGCAACCAGTTGCCTATGAATAAGGTGCAGGAAAGGGAGAGAGAAAGAAAATCGTTTTGCATCGATGCATGGATGGATTGGGTGCTCGTATTTGGTCACAAGAAAGAAGAACTTTACTGAAGGATGGCGAATAGCAAGATTGCAGAGCAATAGGAATGTTTGCGGAAAGTGCGCTGAGAGCTTATTCCTGCGTGGGCAAGAGAGAGAAAGAAACAATTGGTACACGCATCTCAATGGAACCAGCTGATAACTTTTGCCTCCATGTGGTGCTGTTCTCCTGATACAAATGGACGTATTTTGAGCCACTAGGCTCATGAGGTTGCACTCAATTGAAGGCTTTTTGATCAGGTGAGCAGCGGCACGAGGAGGCACAAGTTATCAGCTGCCTATTGGGTACGTGTGCCGATCGTATCTTTCCATCTCGTGCCCACGCAATAAGCTCTTAGCGCAATTCTCTCCAAACTACATATGCACCGTGGTCTTTTGACTCTTTGACAATACATCCACGTCAGCATTGAGTTTTCCTAAGTTATTCCAGGATCGCGAGTAAAGTGAGGGAAAACAAGGAAAGTTTTCCGAATACACATGGAAGGCATTTTGAAAGCCAATTTTCAAGCATTTAAATCATTGGAATTGAGTACACTTAAGTAAATTACCTTTGATGTTGGTAAGTGTCAAAAACACCGATGGACCATCTTAAATCCAGCGCAGCTCATACAAGCAATATTGGTTTAAATATTGTCTATCCTCCTTTCGATGTTCATTCTTTCTAGGACCTATAGGACCTGAAAGCATCTGTTATATACCAAAAATGTCAAAAACCTTTTATTTATTTATGCTCAAATTGTCACACTTTCAGATTTTTGAGACTGTTGTACAATGCAATGTGTTTTTACATTGACGTTTATGTTATGGCATTTCTGTTTATCTCCCTCCCCCTACTATTATTGTTTAAGTAATGGCAATTTACAAGGTTTTTTTTTCAATCTGTGAGGAAAAATCAGCCAACTCAAATTGATAAATGGATCGCCTATAGGTTCTATGAAAAACGACTCGCAGCGATTAGTACGAGAATCTAACAACCTGTTTGGTGAACCGTCAGATGTGGTTTATTTACGTTACTCTCGGTCGGATAATGAAGCGACGGAAGGCACCGCTATGAAGCTGTAGCACTCTGCGTTCGTCGGATTCGTTTCAGAATGTTCTCTATTCACCCTTCGTCTCGCCCACAGATATGTCCCAGTTCGGGCTGAGCTCCACCAACTCGCACTGGAGCTACAGTTCCACCGGTCCGTACTCGCCCTATCTGACCTCCTGCACCACACCGACCGCATCGCAGTTCAACAATCCAGCCCTAGGATTCACCTGCAGCGCGGGCGAGCAGAACGGCGGTCAGGACTTCTCCGCATCGGCACGCGATTGCGTCACAAGTAAGTGTTCGGATGGCATTTAACTCCCACCAGCGCAATCCAGCACGACTCCGCGATGGGAGGATACAGCCTTGGCTTGGCCAGTTGGACGCTGTTGCGAGAATAGTTTGCTGGACCTTGCTAGCTTAGCAGGATCTCTTCCATAATGCAGCGTTCTAAGAAATGCACCATAGCCCAACGAATCCTCCGATGTAAAAGTTCAAATCGTTGGACTCCAATCTAAAGTGCGAAAGCTAGGGGGATTGTGACTCTTCATTTGGTGAAACTAAACTTGCGTGCGGCGATAGTTCGAAACCGGCTCTGTCTCGCACTGACGCTGGCAAACTGATAGTTTTGAAAGGAAAGCCGTGATTTCTGCACATGAAGGCGTAGTTGACAAAAGTTTCTCGCAGAACCAGAATCAATACCAAATTCTATACCTAACAACGTACAATTAAAGAAATAAACTAGTATAAACTACTGTATAGGTGTTTTGAGCTCTGTGATTACATTCGTCTCTTGCTGCTCTCGGTTGCCCTGGAGAGATGTTTCCCCTGGAGAGATGGGGTTATCCCAATTACCGCGGGCCGCTCCCTTGACCGACTTACTGTAAAGTAACATTCTCACGCATTTGTTTTGCTTCTCAAGTAGACAATGGCTGATGTGTGCATCTCCAACAGTGCTCCCGGCGTAATGCTCCCGGTTTTCTCTCACTTCGCAGTGCTCCCGGACTCGACGGCGGCCGATCTAGACCAGCACCTGAGCAGCCTGGTGGGAGCGACGCAGCAAGCGACAAACCACATGGTGCAGACGAACATCATGACCGGCGGTGGCGGCGTCACAGGAACGGTGGGCAACGGCCCTGGCAATGGCGGAGGCAACGGTAACAACGGCAACGGCCTCACCACGCAGATCCCAACGCACATCTCCAACGGGCTGATCGTGCCGCGGTACGCGCAGACGGGAGCCGGCACCAACAGCCACGCGGACGCGTACGGCCTCACCAGCAGCCAGAGCGGCCCGCGCAGCCTGAGCGACTCCTCGCAGGCGGAGTCGCCCGTGCAGGACGACCTGCTCTCCTCGAACACACCCAATCTCGGCAGCAGCGGCCCCAGCTCGACCACCGGCCCCGGTGGTGGCGGTGGTGGGGGTGGTGGTGGCGGTGGCGGCGGCGGCGGTGTTGCCACCGGGCACCATCAGAACTTCTCCAACATCGTGATGAACCAGAGCAACGCGGGCTCGAACGCGTCGGCCGCCTCCAACTATGTCGGCTCGAACGGCACGGGCAGCTGCAACGGGTCCCCGCTGTACCCCGTCCTACCCGCCAGTCTGCTCTACTCGCAGCTCTACACGGCGGCCAACCAGTCGGTCGGCGGCTTCGGGCACTCGGTTAACCATCACCACCACATCCAGTCGCCGCACGGTGCGGCGGCGGCGGCGGCGGCGGCCGCGGTGGCCAACGGAGGCAGCACGGACAGCGCATCGGCGGCCGCCGCTGCCACAGCAGCCGCCGCCGCCATGCACGCCGGCGAGCTGCAAAGCGTGATGGACCACCTGACGGCGGGCGGCAACCAGGCGGCGGCGGTAGCGGCGGCGGCCGTTTCGCACCGGCACCATCATCACCACCACCATCACCATCAGGCCGGCGCCAACCTGCTCGGGCACGGCGGCCAGGGGGGCGGCGGTGGCGGAGGCGGCGGCGGTGGCGGCAACGGCCATCCGGACCTGTCGCTGATCGGCAACTGCGGGACGATGGCACGCGGCGCGCTAGAGGATGCCGGCCACCGGGTGCTTGGCGGCGGTGGCGTTGGAGGCGTCCGGCTGGGCGGACCGCCGGGCGGCCAGGGGCAGGTGGGCCAGGCGGCTGACAACGGCAACGCGGTCTGGCGACCGTACTGAAACCGGACGGCCGGAGCGGCCGAAGCGGCCGGGGCGGCCGCATCCCTGGCGATCTTCGACTCACACTCCAACGGCACCCCATCGCCTTCCCTCTCGACCGCTGCGACGTACTTCGTCTAACTTCCCTTCGACAGCACTTGCACTCGAAGACCAGGACACGGCTAGGAGCAACTAGGGCTAGTAGCTGCAGACAGAAACAGCGCATCAAATAACTAAAAATAAGCAACCACAGCATAGGTGTATGCTACGCAAGTGTTTGGCGGAATACTCTACCCGAGGCCGACGCCAGGTCGTCTCCCAAAGTGTTGAACTCTTTTACCGTTGCTGCTTTTACTATATGCATGTTCACTCACAACTACGCCAGGGGAAAACCAGGGTGCAATCCTGGTACCTAAGGTAGGCAACTACAGCATCCTACCGGCATCGAGGCATCGAACATCGATGTTCGATGCAAAACAGCTGATCCATATGCATACGCGTGTTGTTCGAGACACATTGTAAAAGCAAAATCCGAGCATCAGCACGTAAAGCCCCTTCTTTGTGTGGACAAACAGAGAACTATTGGTGGTAGAAATGTAAAGGTTGGCAAGGATATAGTCATCAGCAGTATGATTGGATGTAGTGCACTCGCACGGGGATTCCCGGGTAAACCCGGGCACACAAGACCCCCAAATGTTCCGCAATAGAACTTCTACCTGTTACCACACACTTCAAACAGAACATGATGGAACTGTGGCTAATGGGAGCTAGAAAGGTCAGAAATGTTCAGCTGATCGAAGGAATCTTCTATTGGAACATGTGTCAAAGAAAGCTAACGACAGTAATGAACTTTTCCTCTGCACTCCGCAATAGCGGAACAATGCGTTTCCCCCATCTATTTGCTCAAAACAACAGCGACACGGTGACAGTTACCTCGGTTAACCAGCTGATTTTGTGTAGCTCAATTCACAAACGGACGATAGCAGAACTACGTTCTACGAGTAGTAAAAAAAAAACGGTTGAAATGTGTTGAAGCTTTTGTTCATTTTTGAATTATGTACTTTAGTTTGAACCGTGGAAGTAACTACACTAAGGATTTAATTTAAATGTACGATGAAATATTAATAAATAAACTAGAAACCATATCCAAATGCCTCTCGTTCTCTGCCTCGACTGCTCGTGGTGCATTGATATCTTCCACTATGAAATCGTAAGTCGGGTCCTTCAATAGCTGCTCAAAATGCCGTGGGAGAATCAATCATCCAGGTACATCCATTTAAACAAAGTGTGTTTCCAGATATCGGATACCGGTCACCAGTTGCATGCAACCCAAGCTGCACCGCCATCTGGCATGTAAAAGCTGTTCGCTGCGAGTTACCGATCACCCGCCGGCCGACCCGCAGACTTCGCAGCGGCATCTCTGAGCAATGTTGAGAAACTTTAGTTTCACGCCCAACCGTACAACAGCAGGCACTGTCGGTTGAAAATCACCGAAGAGGAAGCTTTGGCGATAATCCTGCAAAACGGCGCTTCGATCGCTAGGAAGAATGGAGCGAAATCGAGGCGAAATATATCCTTTTACAACCACTTGGGCTTTTAGTCCTTCCGATATGGACACAAATATGACGTCACGCTGCAAACTACAGCGTGTTCAACAAGAGCAAGCAATGATGTTTTTCTTTAAGGCTAGAAGTGCAATGTACTTATTTTTATATGTAACTTAAATTACTGCCCGTAAACATGCATCCGTCAATTTTTCAACTATATCTGAAATATTAAAATATGAAAAGTTTGTTTTAATACAAGAAATAAATCCAACATGGGCAGTGCAGTGTTTTTTTTTTTGCATTTACTCCACCAAACACAATTTTCATCGTTTGCATTCGTTGTTTGCATACATATCCACAGCATAATATGAGGCAACTACTTTACAGATCGGAACAAGAATTGAACTTCGTCGCATTCATGTTTATTATAGGTTGTTAGTTTTATTCCGCACTTGTTTTTGGTTTATGTTTAAGTACAACAAACATTACATAAAACTGTTGAACGGATCACACAACACTTAGATCCATTATCAATGGCAAAGGTTTTGCAAAATGTTATCAAAAATAGGGCCTGTGTTCTGTTCCAGTTTCTTTAGCTATTCGACTTTGCAAAATATGCCTATTTTTACTACTGTTGTTTGCTAAAGGATTTTAAAAATCATCATTCAATGTGTATCGTTGGTGTATTGAAGTGAGACGTCTAAAAACGATACTAGTTCCTTTTTGCTTAATTATTAACATTCATCCTGTTCCAAACTCTCGTAGCAAATACATCATATCTAGCTATACAAACAAGTACGCTAGAAAATCACACTTCCTTTTATGTTTGTAGAATTCACGTTACACAGCTGGTGGGTTTCGGCTCGATACTTTTATTGTTTGTACAAATATTATAGCTGCTATCTACACTTCATCGTAAGTACATCGTATCGTATCATTTTCTCTCGTATATTGTCCTATCGTCTCACGGAGAATAATCCTTGCGAAGGAAAACCAAATGCTACTAACAGCTTTTCATTAAACCTACTGGCTGCTTTCAAGGCTCCCACTTTGTAGGAGTCATCGTAGTGGACAGTTTCGCCTTACAAAGATCAGTCGGGTTGCAGAACAGAACATCAGGATGATGCCAGACCAGAACAGACTGCCAAAGCATGTTCAACTGGACAGGAGGGTAACTTCGCCTACTGGTCCTGTTCTCCATCTCGTGGCAACTGCAGACAGCCATCTGGGGTATTTGTGTGGGTTGTTTGTTCCTGTTGCTGCGACACGGCAGTATAATAATCATTAGTGTTTCATTGCGAAGAAAGAGATTGAAATTATATGCAACAACATGCCATACGTTGATTCATTTACTATGAAGGAGTCATACATTTTCACACATCAGTTGCAGCTTATTAGTATCAGTTTATAAATGAGAAAAATCATGGGATAATCATTTCAAGCCGAAGCCTAAACGCCCGATGATTTTTTCATCTATAAATTCTAACTATGCAACATTTGGTCGTTTTTTTTTATTAGGACTTCGTGTATCTTAGATAGTAAGAAATGTTATTGAAAAGAAGCAGCAGTACCGTAACAACTGGTTCTTTTACCCTATGGGTGAAATGAATAATCCTAAAGGCATGTGAATGTCTAGTATGTGTTGCATATAATGCAATCTAGACGCAATACAATCTAAATCATAATTAATAGATCAACACATATTTTATTCTATACAATTCATATACAAACGCGCTCAACTCACAAGGGTTGTCTCAGTTTCAAGTGTAAATTCAGGGCCATAAGAGTTCATCAGTACGAACAACTGTGTCCTAATCTAGGTGGCCTTTAAAAAAAAAAACATTCACTGAGCTACTTTATCTATTCGATCATAACACTCGTACACATAAATGTTCTATAGATTCTATTCATCTGTTTCTACGGGAAGATCCGCTATAATATCAAAACTATAATATCAAAACTATAAACATACGTAGAAATAGTACCAACACTGCTCGAATGGTTGTTTTTGAAGGCATATCGATTGGATATTCATAAGATCCAATCCGAATGCCTAGATCAGTTCCATGCACTGGCTAGTGAAGCTGACGTTCCTTCCGGCTTGAATTCGCTTTTGATAGCGGAACTTAGCTTAGCACGCTGGTATTCGCGACGTTTATGTCGGCCGCAGTGCTCTGTTGTTTGCGAATAGTACTTACGTGATCTAGGTAGCTTAAAATTGCTGAAGAGCTGTTGCTGAGCAGCTCAGCGGCTCGAGATGACGCAATCCGGTCCTGTTGGATTCTGCTTACAATATCCGAAATGTTGACATTACTGCTATTCGTGTGCCACATATCTTGCATTCGCGTACCGGCCGTCATAAATGACCCTCTGGATGGACGAAAGGATGCAAGAAAAATCCTGGATCATTGGAAGCACCAACCGGTTACAGTGGCATGTGCATATAGTGGGCAATGACGCTTACTTGTTCGGGTGCTTCAGACAGCCGTACGTTTCTCGATACCGGCCGTAAAGCGTACCATACGATACACCTAGAATCTTCGCTGCCTTTTTCATCTCCAGAGTTTTGCTGTTGATGCCATCCATAACACGTCTGGTGAATGGTTCCTCCCAGAACTGCGGCCGCCGTCCTCTCGCTAGATAATCGCTCATCTTAACGACGTCCTTCCACAGCTCCTGCTCTGTGGGTGTCAGCAGGACCGATTCGTTCAAACTACCTGGAGTTGGCTCGTCGAAGTTATCGTAAGCCGACGGTCGTACGGACTCGGACATGCGATTCGCTGTTAGTTTAGAGGTGATCTTCGTTTCCCAGGCATGCTGGATGAAGCTTTCGTCACTGCTTGATGGAGTTACCGAACGCTTCCCCGCTAGTGGCATACTTGGTGGCACCGAAGAAGGTGCGCCAAATTGCTCGGCAAACCGGTCGCGGACTCCGGTCGGGTCTTCCCCGTGCGGAACGATCGCGACGGAACCAATGTTGGTATCGAAGGGGGCAAAATTGGTACGTTCGATCTGCGCCAGCTTCGGCCTGCAACAAACGAAAATAATTAGCGAAAAATCACAACATACGCATGATTTGGCGATGACTACTTACAATGGCTGAAACGTCTTGTATTCCTTGTCAAGCGGAGGGCGTCCGCGCTTTTTCTTGACGCTTACAAGAGTGTTGCTCGAAGAATGCTTTGATATCGAAGTGCACCCTGATGCCGACTGGGGCGCAGGACTTGGGGTTTCTGCACTTCTGAAGAAGCCCAGGTTGCGTATTGGTACCGGCGTATGGTGCATTTCTTGATTTTGCAGTCGACTGTTCCCTACTATTCTGGCGCTAAGACTAAGTTTATTATCGCTACTATTATCACTATTCACTACGCTACTCTGTATACTGCATGCACGATCTGTATTTCTACCGCTACTACTGTCGTAAGTATTCTTATGGATGCCGTCTTGTGAATTACTGATACAAACTCCGTTACAACCTCCAGCATTATTCGGTGAGAAGCTTCGTGGTTTCTCGTCCGGTGCCGGGCTTGGTGTGCTGGAAAGGACGGTCGCCACGCTTTCGAATGCTTCGCAGGGTTCGTTTTGGTGCAGGTTGGACATTTCTATAATCGCCGCACTACTGCTACTGCTAGCAGCACCGTCGGTAACGCTGACTCGCCCATTACTGCTCGCACCATAGTCGAACGAATCGTCGTATCCTTCCTGCCAGGACACCTCCGCCAAGCCTTTGATGCGCAGATCCTCGGCGGTCTTCAGCAACGACGTGAGGGCACCGTGCTCGACGTTGATCTCGCCCTTGTACATAAACTCGATCAAACACTTGACGTCCTCGTACCGGACGTCGTGCATGATGATAATCGGATCTTTCTCCTCGCTGTAGCAGTTGGTTAGCAGGTTCTCGAAGTAGGTGCTGCAGGCGCACAGGACGACCCGGTGGGCGCGAATGGTTTGTCCCTCGCACGCCAACGTGACATCGCAGAAGCACCCGCGGCCCAGCAACTGCGAGAACATAACCTGCAGGTTGCTACGGTGGTACTTCCACCGCAGGCAGTAATGCTGTTGGTCCATGTTATCTAGGGAGTGACGAGGGTGGTGGTGAGTAAAGGAATTGACTAAGTCAAATTGTAAGGATAAGTGCAACATGTTATACAGGCATGATCATCATCATAATTACAGCACGACTATTCCGGTTCCTGTACGTTATTAATCCTTTCTAGCCCAGGTCAATATTAATTAGTTTAATC
Source organism: Anopheles atroparvus (assembly GCA_914969975.1). NCBI lineage: Eukaryota > Metazoa > Arthropoda > Insecta > Diptera > Culicidae > Anopheles > Anopheles atroparvus. Next base: position 15,300,132 of record CAJZCY010000005.1, on the reverse strand, counting down.
ATTACTTTGTAGTTAATCAAATGTCACACAAGCAAAAAGAGCTTGAACCCTCCTTGAAGCAGGTCTTCCAGAGCAACGTTTCCAAAATACTTATGAGCCCCATTTGAATCCTAAATAAGCAAATTTCCATTCGTGTACGAGACACATGTGAACATTCATAGACAACTGCTCTCGGACTGATAAAAAAATGTGTCAAGCATTTCTCTTTTTGTTTCACCCGTTTAATAAGTACATCACACACACATCGGCCTAATTTTCGTTTGCTTGTTTACTTTTTAAAAAACAGTTTGTTTTATGAATATTTACCAAACGCTTTATGTTTTTCATTGTTGCAAGTTGTACCTATTGTTCCAAGTGTTGTTTGTAACTTTCATTTCTCTAACCCTCCAACCACCATGTCCTTTAATAGTATGCCGTGCCTTCTTAAACAACTCATGTTTCAATGTTCGACGCAATTCACGTTCGCCAGAAGCGTGGAGCGGAACTAGTGCGACCCAGTCCGTTGTGTTATACAAGTGTAAGCACACTTTGAAAACATCCTACCCCAGGTTTAGGTCAGACATTCCCTTGGTTTCTTCTATTTTGTATTTTTTTTTTTCGAAACACACACGCACAGCTTGCGACAAGCTCAACACGTTGGAAAACAGTGGTTCAAGCAAAACATTTTCAAAATTTAAAAACAACGTACATTCTCAACATGTACAGAACAAGCTTAAAGTGCAACGCAGTAGCTGCAGAACGTGAAGCATGATTACAAAAAAGGTGCAGGCGTAACTGCGTACATGTGGAAACCGTTTTTCTCGTGCCTCAGCCAACAGGGAAACAATAACAGGAAACAACAAAGAGAGTGTGAACAAATAAGACGGTTGCAGGGTAGCAGTTTTATCGTTATAACTTTCAAAAAGATTAAGGCGTCTCAAGGATTCATTTGAATTAATTGGAGTAATGGAAGTGTGCTTGGGGAAAGTGTGGCAGTTGTTTCGTTACAGCTTTGTTCAAAGAAAAAAAAGCGTCTTAAGAGATTCATTGAAATTAATTAAGTAATGGAAGCGCATGCAATGTTTTAAAGGCTTCATAGAATCTTAGTTAAGTTGCGACCAAGGATCTATTTTTTCCTGATCCCTTTTATCGTGCGTTCGAGTGCAAAGAAGTTTTATCCGAGAGTTTTAAACAGTTGTACAGTTGAACTTTTACTTCCAGCACCGTAATAACTCAGATATGAATGTTGCTGACTCACAAAATGCTTTGAACAGAAATAGGCAAAGCTTTCTTAACGTTTTTATCGATGTAGACGATCGATTGAGGACTGCATTGAAGAACCACTGCCCACCGTTGGCAAGTTTTTCTAGGCGTACTGCAAACCTTCAAAACACTGGATTTTTTGGATGAGAAGTTTTACCACCGAAAAAAAAAACACCTTCCCACAAAACATGCCACAAGTGAACCTTCAACAAAGCCGTCCAATACCATGTCGCGCAGTATTGTGTGTTGGCCAGCGAAAATAGGTTGTAGCTTGCAGCAAAGCAAAAAATTACAAAATATAAATTAACGATAACAACAACAAAAAATCAAAATGGTTACCCTGGGCCCAGGCGCTGCGCTAGCAGCAAGCAGGATTGTTAGTAAAAAATGCGCTATTCTAAATGCTATTTTTTTTCTCCTTTTTGTGGGACAAACTGACGTATTTGAAACCCGCAGCCAAGGCAACCGCACCGCAAAAAGATGCGATTTATTTAATGGCCCCCGCGCGGATACAGAGACCTAATGGTATGGGTTCAGTTGAAGGAACATAGGGAAAAACTAAGGAGATAAAATCGTGGAGCATTACAGACAAAAATATTGCAAACAGCATGGCTTTGGAGCGTGGTTGAGAGGAAGAGAGACAAACTAAGACTCAGAGAGAAATGGACGGAGCGGAGGGGGGGGGGGGGGGGGGGTAGTCATGTCTAGGAATCCAAGAAATACGTAAAGCTGACGATGGGGATGGGGAGAGTGTAGCGAAAGCAAAGCCTCACAAAAACAAAATATCAAACAACAAAAAATAACGATAGCGAGGAGATACGAGGAAGCTATATTTTCTATAGTTCCCTAGATGGAAAAGCAAATACCTGAAGCTTCATATCGTAAAAGGAATAGTACAAAGTTTTTCCCTACTGTTCATTTCTATCAACGCAACATAGAAATAGAGCCAATAAAAAGCAGTATACCAAATATAAGGAAAGAAATGATCAATAAATATCATTATATTATTCCAAGGCTTGTTTACTGACTTCAGAGTTGAAACGACAGTGAAGTCAGGGGAGAGCTACGCGAGAAATCCCTAGTTTACGAATTAACAACCAAGTTGTTACATAGTTGGTAACCTCAGCCTGATACGTTATTTTAATGACTGCTAGGAAACCTTTTTGTAAGCCAAAGGAAAAATTCTCGGCAAAACCGTCCGTGACCCATCGAACTCGATTTATTCCTTAGTGCAATAAATCGCCATTGTGGTAGTCCGACACATTCTGCACCTACGAAGTCCGTGGCCATCGTCGGAACAGCAACCAGCAAAAGAAGCCTCCCCGTGGCCTTGTCGTCTGTGAGAGCGAGTAACAATAAACTCTAAAGGAAAAACAAGACAATCCACAAGGTGGGAGGGAAAAGTACGCAAAAAAGGCTAAAGGCAAGATTGCGATGCTGCGCGCCAGAGCTGGCGGGAGGGGGCAATCATAAGTTTGGGATCGTAGGCGCGTTTGCTGAGCGTCGCTAATAACCAGATGAATCGGGGCTGGCCTGGGCCTGGAGAGAAGAAAGAGCACAAACTATGTCGTGCCACTCGAAAGCGGTCAGAAATGGCAGGTTTTTGTTTGTTGTTTTAAGGTACCGTTTTTACGACCGGGGATAACCCAAGTCCTTGGCGTTACCATGGAGCAGCCAAGGTCCGTTTTATGCCGAGATATTGCATAGTGCCATCATGAACCAAACAGGGTGATCGAGCAATCAGAGCGCGATGTCGTTGTTATAACACAATAAAAAAAACCACACACTCGCACACGCGACTTAAACCCGATTGCCAACGGAGATAGCATGAGTTTCCTGAGCATCGGAATGTTGATCATACCATATATTCAATAGCAAGGTCAACGAAATAAATTAACAACACTCCTCCATCTTTCGCTCCAACGTTCCTCTCGCCGCATGTTTCGACTTTCCACGGTTCCTCGATCCTCGTTCGTGGTTTCTGCGGGCGCAAACATCGATCCTGCTCCATCTTACCTACTAAATCTGGCTCGGTTGACACTATCAGGATTCTGCCGGTGCACTCATATACGGCGCACAAGGTGTCCCTTCCGAATAAAAGGGTCGGCCTGGCGCAATCCTCGCCGGGCAGCAGCTTTGCTCGGTGCGGTGTTGAACTGTGCTCCAATTGTTGAATGCTGAGAGGACCGATTGCTAACACCTGTCCACTGCTCCTCACTATACTGGCACGGTTGGTTGGTGGGAATACTGCAACAGTCCAGGCCACTAGCGCGGCACACACTCGCAAGTCTCGGTAAGTCGCGGAATGCTAGTTCCAATCGCGGCCACAGTCAGGAAGGGAACGGTCCTTCTGCGACAACTGTTGCTTATGCAATGACTGCCTCAACTGTCACTGGGGGAAGAGCAACCTAGAGAATCGTGCTATACGGCGCAATTGCGCTCCCTTCGCGCCTCCCGGCGGTTATACTGCACGAGCGCGCACTTTCGAAGCCCTCTCTCTCTCGTGCCGTGAAAGCTCTCTCCATCTCTCTCCCTCTCTCTTTCTCTGTTCTGCGAAGCTAAAGCTCAGTAGCTGCATCGGTGCAGCATGCAACGGTGCGCTTTCGCTCTAGCCCTAGACAAAAAAAAACTGCAGCTATCCAGAATTTGCACACGCGACTTCCATCGCAGCCTTTCTCTCTCTCTCTCTCTTTCTCTCCCTCTCCCTCTCTCTCTCTCTCTCTCTCTTTCCCTCTCTGAGTAAAGACACCCATACAGACACGCACACAACATGCACAAACGATTGGCGGACAATGTGAAGTTGTAATTTGATTGATAAATTTAAAGGTACGGTGTATTTTAAAAAATCAACAAACGGTGGCAGTTCGCTCTTCTCCGATAGCAGCGCATTCTTCGAATTGTTCCCAGTGAAACAGTACACACATTCCATGAGCTGCTTTTCACCAATGATACAAATCCTATGAGCAACGATATAGCTCTACCTAGCAAACAATTCGCGACCAGAATTAAAGCAGCAGTTTATTCCCCTGATGTATATTGCTTTGGACAAATTGACTGGGTTGGTGCTCAAATCACCACGAATTGTTTAATTCATTTTCGAATTGATGTTCAGGCTTTAAGAACTAACTAAGAAAAAATCAGAATCAGAGAGAAAACTAATATCTTAAAACAATCACAAGCCGGGTACAGACGGGTTTTAGTACCGGAAACCGGTTTAAAAAAAAGTTCCGGAAACCGTACCGTGCTTGGAGCAACCGGAATCGCTTACTCGTCACAAATAAGTTAATAAGACCTTGGCATTTTTGCCAAATTTTGCGATGATCTAGACACTTTAAAAACCAACAATCTCAACTTCTGTCATGGTATTCCCAGGCGAGATTGGATTAGGAGTTGTGGAAGAGGGGATGTAATAATATTAATTTTTAATAAAAAGATTTCGTCACCGATGCGTCCCTCTTTTCAGCTATCAGCACAGCCATTTAAAAACATATGGGGATTGGGAAACATTGAGGAAGGTAATTTTGATCGATTTAGGAACTGCAAAAGCTTTGTCATAAGATTGAAGAAGATCTCACAAAGATGTTAGAAGACGCCGTAAATTGAATGCACAATCGACTGCACGACACTATTTGGCGTTAGGGAAAACAGACCAAGAACTAGATTTAATTATTGGTGCTTAACATACTTATTTATTTATTTGTCGTCAAACAAGTAGACCAAACAAAAACTTAAAGATAACTTATTTCTAGGTTTGGTTAAAAACAGTTAAAGTAAAAATGTTCATTACCGATGATTGGCTTTAACATAATTTTTAAGCATTGATTTTGACATTGTAAAATCTATGGATTCGGAATGCTTGTTATAGCTAGTAATCATTTGATTAAGAGGTCCGAATCTTGCATAATCCGTACGGTAATTGTAGGTTGCAAATAAGTATCTGTTTCTTAGTTGTCGAGACGGTACATAAAAGTTTAGTTTGGACAAAATCTCTGGTGCATCTATGCGTTGTGAGACAATATCCTTAACGAAAGACACCGTGGCAAATTCGCGGCGTTCCTTCAATGTTTGCAAGTCTATTAGCTTGCAACGGGTTTCGTATGAGGGAAGGGGATAATGTGTCCAGCCTAATTTACGGAGAGCAAATAATAAAAATTGTTTTTGGACTGATTCAATTAAATTTTGTCGGGAGGATGTATACGGTGACCAAACAATACTACAGTATTCAAGAATAGATCTGACGTAGGCATTGTAACGTTTTTAATGTATATGGATCTTGGAAACTGAGACTAAAACGTTTTATAAATGCAAGCATGCTGCTAGCCCTGCCTTTTATCACATTGTTATGCGAAATGAATGTGAGCTTGGAGTCAACGATGACCCCCAAGTCCCTTACTTTATCGCATCTACCTACTACTTGGGTTCCTAAATAAATTGAAATTGTAGTGGTGTTACGTTTCCTGCTTAGAGTGAGAGAGTGGCACTTTCCTATGTTCAGTTGTAACAAGCTTTTATTGCACCAAGTGTAGAATTTATTGATTTCTTCCTGAAATAGCTCGATATCATTAACGTTTTTGATCTCTAGAAAGAGTTTCATATCAACAGCGTACATAAGCATTTTTACATCCTGGAGAACATAGGAAATATCATTAACAAACAGGATGAAAAGAAGCGTGCCAAGATGCGAGCCTTGAGGTACTCCGGAAGTGACTTCTGTAAAATAAAAATGATGCTGCGCTTGAAGGGATGTGCTGCTAAGTTATAGTTGTTTATAGTTGTTTTATTTTTAATGCAGCTGGCATTGAATTTCTTGGGTATAATGAGCAGTTTAAAAATAAGTTATCTTTGAAATTTAAAGCATGCAATCAATAGATAGTGAAACGATTCGCGACTCAATCGAGTAAGCATAATGCTGCGATTTCTAGCTCGCCTGCGACCAGACGATGAGAAAAGGTTAATGTGATGTGCGCATTGTTAGGCGGCATCAGCTCAAGACTGCCTGACCCTCGAACCGTCCCTGACTCCCAGGACGCTGGAACCATTCCGTCCACGACACCTTTGACATCCTATTAGATAATGACCACATTGAATCGTAACGAACTTTCGCATCGCCCCGCGTGTCCCCTCGGTCGCTCATGAGGCATCGTGTGAATCGCATTCGAAGATAATATTTTTTATTAGTTCAATTTCAAGAAAAAAAAAAAATCCCAAACCCATCCTACTTTCCCTTGGCAAAACACATGCGAAACCGAAAACCGAAAAGAATTCTAAAAAAGAAAACGACTCGTGAACGGTAAAGGATTTCCAAACTTCCTCCCAGCAGGGTCGACTGGCATTTGCACTGGGGCAAAGATGCGCCACGGATGCATGCGATAATTAGGGTCACGATCCTTTCGCCCTGAGAAGAGGAACGGAAGAAGCTGCGTAGAGAGGACCTTTTTTTCCTCGACCCGGTCGTTCCCCTTTTCCTCGCGGTGTCTCGTGCTGTCTCTGTTCGATTTTGGTTTTTTTTTTGGTTTTCGTTTTTTTAGGGTTTTTTTGTCAACTCGTTCGCTGCATTTTTGATAGTTTTTTTTTTGTGTTGGTCGTCTTGGCATTAAGAAAAAACCAACATCCTTGGAAATACGATCCAGGATACACCGAGTACGGAATTGTGTGTGCTATTTTCTGTTTGCGTTAATTAAAAAATTGTCACCCTTTCCAAATAAATGCTAGACATAGGACACCGTTGAGAGAAAGAGAAAAAAAAACTAGACAAAATGTTTTAAACATATTTTTCACACACATACACTCGAGCTGTGCTAGCAAAATTTGAAGTTCACGTAAGCCTTTGATACTCCGATGCGTATCAACTTCCAAAGCCGTTACGTTGTCCTGGAAGGCGGCAAGGGATCGTGGGATCGTAGAAACATAAATCAAATATCTTCAGGAAATATCAAATTCGAAAAAGAAGGAGTGGAAGTTGATGAGCCGAGGTGTAGCAAGATGTGCGAAAAACTTCTTACCCTGTTGGTTAGCAGATAATATAAAATATTTTGTTTAATTCTACTTCAAGTGCTTCTTCTCAAACTTTTTCCAAAAAATAAAACTTGCTTACTGTTCATATTTTTAACAATATGTGTTGCCATACATGCACCCCAAAGGAAAAGAGCAATGGGAGACACGAGGATTCGAATTGCCTTTTTTTTTTGTCGCTGCTGCTACTCCTCGGTCGTTAATAGGGAACTATGAGGTTCCGACTTTGACCTTTTCTTGCCTTTTACTGCCGGTCCACTGGTCACACTTTGGCAAAGCGCACGAGGGGTCGTTCAAATGGGAGAGAATGGAAGGAAGCGGAAAAGAAATTGCGATGCGCCGATAACCACGGGGCCAATTGGTCAAGCGTGTTCCACCCAAGGGTCATTTAGCGAATCCTGAGGTTGTGGTGCAGCGTGCAAACAGATTAAGACGTGTGGCTGGCATGTTGGAAGGAAGCAAACGATAAGATTGCATCCGTGGGGGTTCCTGCGTTGCGTCTAGTATTGTATTCTAGTGTCAGGGATCTGCCGTTCGTTGCATGAAAAAGGCTGCTCATAAGGAAGTAGATGCGGATTACATTTTAGACTCGATTTGTAACAGCCTATTCGTGCTAACACTATGAATGAGTTAGGTAGACAACAAATGGCTATTGGCCTTAGCTTTTTTATTTGCTATTCTTCAAGATCGCACCAGAATTTGTTCAGTTAAAAAAACCCAAATCACTTTATCCTTTCAGTTGTCGCAAAAGGATTCAATAAAGCGTGAGAACTTAAAGCGATTGCTAGATGCTGCCCGTTGGACTATGTACCGAAAAAGTCGAGTCATTAGCACCGCCAAACTACGACAGACGGAAAGGACGAACGAACACTGCAATGCGATACCTTCTAATGGATGAATTTGAAAAATGTATCGATTTATTCTCCCCCCCCCCCCCCCCCCATTCCCTGCGCTACGACTGGTTTAAAAAGAAAAAATAAACCGAAAGAAAACTACAAGGGACCGTGTAACTTGAGCTTTCAATTTGAGCCGTCTGCGAGAGTGCACTGAAAAAGAGAAAGGGAAAAAAGGAAACCAGCAACTAGGACTTGCACTTCCGCGATGATGAGTTTTTGGCAACCCTTGCATGGATTTCCAAAATCACTAATGAACGGAACAATCAATACCATCAGTATTGCCGGAAACCAGAGACGGTTCTCGCGACAGCCACGTTGAATTCATCGATCTTCTGGCGTAAGTCAAAGAAGAACGTTGGTTAAGGAACTCTAGCCAAGCCCGTTCTGCCCGTACCCCTTTTCGATATCGATCAACTGTAGCAACAGTCAGTTGTGATTTTTTTTTACGAACTATAATTTTCCATTAATAACAGCCAACAAACCGAGTCCGTTTTGCTTGGTTCTCGGCTGCCGTCGGATCGAAGGAAATCGAAGCGCAACAAAAACAAAAAAAAATTTCAAAATAAAATCAAATCCTTCACGCACAAAATACGCTGCACACAAATGTTCGCTAGTCGTGGTGCGGCCAAAATAAAAAAAAGGGAAATACCAAAAATCCTGTCCTTCTTTATTGCACAATATCATCTGGCTTGAAAAAAAGAGTTCTATCCCTTACCCTTCACCTGGTGCTGGAGGGGTTTTTTTTTTATCTTAAGGAAATAAGTTGAAACTTTCTAAATGGAAGAAAATCGAAACCCAAAAAAAAACGACCCAAAGTCACTGTGAAAAAAAAGCGAAACCCGAAATGAAAAACGATTTATAAAACACAGCAAGGGTGCGCAAGGGGCATCTTTGCTCCGGTCACGACCAACCATCAAAGGGGTTAAAAGATGACGACCTTATGCCTCGCAGCCGAGCTCCCGATGACTGTGGCAGCGACAGTGAGAGAATGCGTCTCGAGGTAATTGTAGATTTGGTAAGGGTTCATCAATTGCCTTCACCATCGCGCAAGAGGCTAGACCGAAGGGTTCGAGGGTTGCGTGAACTTTGGATTTTATTTTCGAGTTTTTCTCGCATTTTTTGTGTGTGGATTTTGCTTTTTTTTTACATTTTAGCTCGCCTTTCCTTCGCAACCTTTTTTGGCGCAGCTATGCACACTGGCGAACTACAAACATCCTTTCTGATCCCTTCAGCAGTGTGTCTACGTATTTTGATAAATGTAATCGAGCATTTAGGGTTGTTAATGCTTTTTTCCCCTTTTTCACTTCCTGTCCAAGAATCTTCCGCACATCTTAAACAGCTTTCTGGAGGCTGTGTTTTGTGTGTGTGTGTGTGTGTGTGTGTGTGTATGTCTGGTTGAAAGTAATAGTCTTAAAAATGCTATAACATTGATGGGAATCATTTACTGTGCAGTTTTCTCACAACTTGCACAACACTGGAAGAATGTATCCACGTCGAAAACCGTTGTGAATCAACAAAGCAAGCCGCTAATATTTAAATTGTTAAACGAACTAGATCCAAAAATCTTCTATGTAATTTGATTTATCTAAACAAAACTTCGTACGATGACGCGTATCAAGCGCTCAGCACATTAGATCATCGGGACCGTCAAGGCAACGAGGAATCACTCTCCATAGAGCAGAAAGAACATTCACCCTGTTTGTAGGGCAACCGCCAAAGAACGTGTAATAGAAAACTCATGAACATCAGCACCATGGGCGGTTCAATCCTTTCCGAGACCCCAAGCGGTGGGATAATCTAGGGCCCTCTAGACCGTCCCATCAGCCAAAGTTCACAAATATGTGCTACAGACGACGACTAAAAAGAAACTTACTAAGCAAAAACTTCGATACCCCATCAATCCGAAAGACATCGCTACAAATCATTGCAAACTCCACAATAGTTCTTAAAAACCCAAAGAATAAGTATAAGCTCGGCGCTGGACGTCTCGTGATTATCATTTACCCAGTGGTGTGTAGGAAATTTGGCCAAACGCTTCAGGCACTTCAGCTTCAGGATTGTATCTCCGTTTTAATAAAGCTTTGATAATGAAAATGATAAAGCAATAGCAAAGTTTGTCAAAAATCTGTCATAACGTCTGTCGAAAGTAAAATATCAGTCGTTCCTGCTGACGCTGTCTTGTCGAAAGAACATAAAGTTGAAATAATTCAATGGGAAACAAAAGCGAACAATTGTTTCAGTGGTCACTTTTTAAGTCTTTGTTGCCCAAGCGGCCGCTTAGTCCGCTCATAGGAAGATCCGCCTCTGATTCAGCACAACCCTTTTCACATGCATGACACACCGGCGTATCCAATCGAAATATGTAATCCCACTTCCCTTTCTCGAAAGGAACGCCGGTCACTACCCACAATGATATTTAGTTTCTTACTAGCCGCCTACTTTTCTCATAAACAATCGGTGTATCAGTTTAAAGAAGTTAATTTATTTACCTTCATCTACTCCTACTTACCGCTACGATTAATTTTCTAGGTTTTTTTTCTAAATTTTATTCTATAAATCAAACTTAGCACTACGTTGGTATTTCTTTTTTGTTTGGTTTTTCTACTTTCTTCATATCGTTAGATTTACATTATCATAACTACCTATCGTCCACTTTCACAGTAATAGAGTCTCTGATATCAATTACCAGGTCTTCTTTTTTTTCTATCCGCCCTTATCTGCGCTCGCAGCAAACTGCGTCCTTCTGAAATCCATTTCCCTGTCCACTTGACTAAAAATGCAATTAAATGTTACCCACATTTTGCTTTCTAACGATTGAATCTAACAGTTCTTCAACCTACCTACTTTGCTTGATATAATCTTATGTTTTATTAGATATATTTTTAAGATGCATAATTATACACAACTACCTGGATAAACCCAAACTCGTATGAAAGAGAAACTATATCAACAAGCACTACTGTCAATCAGTGGTAAAGTTACGATTATTAAATATGTTGGTTAAATTTGCTGTCTCGAGCTGAGTTTCCCGTAAAAAAATAGAAAAAAGATGCAAAACATAGGAGTAAATTTAGAAATAAAGTTAGATTCATTAATGTATAGTTGACAAGGAACGCTATTCTTCCAACAATTTGATCTGCGCTAAAACCCTTCTTCGCTGTAGCCATTCATAAAGCTTTTTTGCTGAACGTAAAAAAAAAAGGTATCAGGCTTTCAGCTGCCTTGTTCAGTAATCTCCATTGTACGAGTCAGGGTTATCCAGATTTCATTGTATTTACATGTTTATATAGCTATATATAGTATTACATTTCTATGAACATTATATTGGTAGATTTGTGTCCATCTGCATTCTCACTTCTGCTTTCTTCCAATTGCAAATCAGCAGAGTCCTCGCCGTCGCACACTCATTGATACGCTTTTAAATATTTTTTGATAATATCAGAGCAGTAAATTTTTGCCAGTTTTGCATCTTACTAACTAGTTGAAAACATGTTTAATTCAAACAAGTGACTTTCGTGCGTTCGACGAAAAAAGACATTTTCCATTTCATTTTAAATATATTTCTCATTCGGCAAAGTACTAAAGTCTGGAAACACTCAAGATTTCCTCTAAAACCGTTGATCCCATCCCATCTTGCCCGGATTCGCTGTTGTATGTTTAGTTATAGTAAATATGTAAGTTATTTTGATAAAATAATTTATAAATTGATTAGAAATCTTTAAGGCAAACAAAACTATCGAATGAATACAAAATTTCGGACTCGGAGTTTAGAGTAAGCTTGTAAAGTAACCGAACGTAAAGCCGTCAGGCGCTCAATGCACTTGATTTAGGCAAGAAGAAATGTATAATTGCCGTGTTCCGAGTTTGCTCGAAGGGATCGAACTAGCATGAATAAACAATCGTCACCATACTAGTTAAAAAAAATACTTGTCGTAGAGAACATTCAGAGGGGCAATGGCGAAAAATCGGAAGACTTGTATATCTTTTTGACGCTGCATGTAGCTCGTGTGATAAAACTCGTTCTTATGCCATAGTATTACAGTCTATAGACTATAGGACCACTGTAAAAGAATGTAAGAAATTCCTTCAATGTAAATCCTAAATTTGGAGATGGGATTTTTATGTTATCTAACGATAGACGATCGCATCGCACTAAGGAAAAAGTGCCTAAGCTCATTTTCATAAAGCAACGAAATGCACTAGAATTTAAAAATTAAATACAGCAAACCTCACTCATACATTCACAAAATTTTCAAATTAGCTCGCGTAATAGCCGTTTAGTTTACGGTTTCGATTATGCGTACGTTCGATGCGCGACGAACGAGGAAGAATAAGAGGCTAATAATACCTAAACACAAACTGATGGTATGCAAACTACACTGTCTGCTTGTATGCTACACACGCTATTTAAATGAATGTTGGAGCTCTAAAACAAAAACACCACGTGAAAAAACCATACATTTGTAATGGGCGACAAATTGTAACCGGGGTGCTGGCAGTGTATGTTGTGTTGATTATTGATCACAGGCAACGGCCATAGGGAATGATGGATTACAAGGCACGTCACGAAAAATTGAAACAATGTGCCGCGTGATGGAGGAAAGTGAACCGTTAGTTCCTTCTCATTGGCCTGGTGCTGTCATTGCTATTTTCTATGGACAAAATTGAAATAGTTTGTGATCAGTGCGTACATCAGTGGTCAGAATAATTCTCGCATTTTTATTTTTTGGATTGTAAACTCACAACCATGAACAACTCACACCACCAAGGGCATTTTGATTCAATATTAACGCTTCAATATTTAACGTTCAGTGTCGTGTAACACAACGCATCGTTTATCGAACGTAGCGCATAATCGAAGCCAATTGTCTTGAGCTTCACGAATGTTTATGTTAGTCTTGCTCTATTACACTTTCTACCAACTTTTAAGGCGAGTGCTACAATATATCTTGTGAATCCATTCAAAGAGGCAGTTTCGGAGCACCTTGTAATGCAACACAAACGATGAACTACGCTCGTATTACATTAAACATGTTCGCTCTATTTCTTCACATCAATTCACTTCACGGTGCAGCAATCCCTTTAAAGGTGGTAAAAAGCGTATTAAAAGCTACAGGTAGGTACCAGTGTATGCATAGCCTAGTTTATGGAGACGAGAGACAATTTAGGTTACTATCACAACGCCATATTTTTCATTACACCACGCGTCAGATCTCGCAAAAACTGTTTTTTCGCCACAACGTCCAGAGGAACGTAATATCGATTGCTTGTTCCACGCGGCGCTAATAATAATTAGTTGTAAAAATTGGAACCCGTTATGAGTGCAGATGATTTTCTATTGCTGTGTTTCTTATCATTCATTTGTGTATTACATTTTCTATCAAACCAGTCGTTTAATGACTTTCTCATCGGTTTGGCTAGGGATTTCCTAAAATAGAACATATTACATGTGCAACTCTGGTTAAACATAAGCATCGTCGTTTTTTCTATTACTTCTACCAGAAGCTCTACAATGGTTGTATTAATCTTGAAATCGTTGCCATTCCATACATAACCTACCCAGGTGCGGTAGTGTAGATTGATGAGTTCAACATGAAACAAATGTCTGTTTTGTGTTGAGTTCGCGCAACAATTTTGTTAAAATATTTATTTTTAAAACGGATGTACTCACATATGACAAACCGGTTTGTTTTCGGTTTAACATGGGCCCTACATAATTTTTCGACGAATTCCTAACCCCGTTTTTCTATGCTGTACATGTGACGAGCCTGCAGTTGGCACATTACACTTCAAATTAAATATTTCATTCTCGTTGACACTCTCGGCTTTCACCTTCCCTCATTCAGCTTAGCTGTATAACACGCTTGTAAGGATCACTCTCAAATCACACACAGGCTAGGGAGCTCCCATGAAACCAAAGGAGATACCGTACCGGGTGATTACCTTAATTACATCTGGTTACTCTTGATTGCTCATTTTCTTGACCTAATGCGGTATAAACTTATTCTTTCCTCTGCTACTCAAGGTTGCAGGCGTATTTTGCTACTTCTACTGTATATTGCCCACAATGTTTGTTCAGAGATAAACAGGGCGTGCTTTTGCGTTACATGATTGTTCACGGTTTTGTTATCGAGAGAAGGAAGAAAGTAAATCTTATCTAAAAGGATGTAGAATCTGCTCCGATATGTTCCGTGCCGATTCAGGTGCTAAGTGGGTTTTGCATCAATAGAGTTCGTTTTTCTTTTTTTTTTTTTTTTTTTATCGTTGCGAGTAGTTACTGGTTCTATTGCTGTGGCTACTTTATTAAAGGTTAACATTTCTCCTACTCTTTCCTTATTTTCCACGATCTGGCAGATTAAGGCGAGCTGGATACGGCAGCTGGCCGGTACATTGGGTTGCGGTCTTTCACCGGGAGAGGGTGCGCCTCTGTGTTAAACACCCACTCGTCCAGCGGTAGTAAGGAATCATCAGAAAACAGGAGATACAGATACTGCGATTTCATATTAAAAAAAAAAAGTTATGATCACACCCAAATGACAAAACACACGTCCCTTACCTTTAATGTCTCGGCGAGAAAGAAACTCTGTTGCACATCATCCTTGACTGGTTCGGTGTGATAAACATTTTTAAGTCCAGAGTAACCTGTCGGTGTGCGGCAATGTTTTTCGAGTGCCTGCAATGAAGATAAGTGGTCGAGTGATCGCTGGAACATGGTGGCGCTCTTTTTTAGCGCAGCGTCATATTGACGCAATGTAAGTCAACAAAATGGCAGGGAAGAGATTGTCATTGAGCAAAACAATTTCATGGATAGCGTACCTGCACAGCATCCCAGCCCCAGTCCCGATACTTTTGATCATGCGTCAATCGCCACATGATGAAGTAGCTTTCAAATGTTTCAGGCCGAAGGATATAGTACTTCTCTTGAGCTTTCAGCGCCTTTGCTTCCACGCCGTCATTGAAACGGAAGGATTCCGGCCCAAGTCGCGTGTACGTGCGGATGTAGCTCTCGTGACAGGTGTTAGTTAGACCTTCGCCGATCTGCATGTACTGTTGAGAGTATTGATTTGGTAATGTGGTGCTACCGAGCCCAAACAGTCCTCCTGCAATTCCACAATAAGGATACATTACTTTAATATCTTCCTTTACCTCATGTCAGCTTATCACGCTTATCATCTTACCAGCAAAGCATGCCAGATGGTCCATCTTATGCTCCAGCCGATCGAATTTCATATCCGAAACGTACACCAGGCCATTAGTCGAACGGCGGATCATGTGTTGGATGATGGCTTGCATCGCCTCGTCATACATCTCACGTGCCTCTTCGTCCTCGTGCCCAGACTGGATCCACGCCTTCAACAGGTACTCGTAGAAGCTGTCCCCGAGTGCGCCAAGCGACATGTGCTGCTGGCCCCATTTGCCCGTCTTCGGGTTCAGGTAGTTCGGGTACAGGCCTTTCGGTTTGTCGATGTCTTTTAATACCGCCCGGATAGTCTGCACCCGATCTCTGTACACAGCGTCACCGGTGATGTCGCTCAAATATGAGAACTCCAGATGGAGGGTACCGAACTCTGACAGGATACTACTGCCGCCGCTCGCCCATCCATAATTTTTGCTCACCTATACGAAATAACGGACAATAACGTGAGAAATCTTGTATTACCAGTCTTTTTTATCGCCGCAATAGGCTGTGCTTTGCGGAGCATACTGAGTGCAGTAATAAATTGAATAACGTAAAAACTGAAAAGAGCGCCAGTGGTTATTTTGACATAAATCAATCGACAAATGTTAGGGACTAGCGCGGTTGTGAAGCTTTCAACGACAATGAAGGTAACTTCAAACTATAGGTCGTTCTGGAAATAGGAAAAATCACAATAAGCTGAGTAGCCAGATGCAGAGCAGTAAACAACAATGCTGTATGGAAGGATCACTGTGTGTTACATTAGCTTAATGAAAACAGTTAGGAACTATTATCGAGCAGCAGCCAATAAAATTAAGCACATTTATATATACATGAATATATTCCAGGCATGGCCACGCGCGAGCCATACATTTGTTCTTGGTAGAAATATAGTTTTTAACAGATTTACTTCCTCGTCCAACATTTAAAGGGCCCACCATGGAATGGAATGAGTAAAGTAAGCGTGTTCTCTACCGTTCTCGATAAGCCCTATTGCTATGTGCAATATATTTACTACTACTTTTACTATCTACTGCATCCAGTGTCGAGAATATTGAAACAATAAATTCAAATGCAGCACAAAAGGACAAATGTAGATCACGTGTTCTGGTTTTGTAGAACGCTCCTCACGTGTCTACCTTCTCGGATTCCAACTTGTGATCATACTCGTCTACTACTATGTTACTGCTGTAAAATTGTATTGTTTTACTAACCTTATAGAACAGAGTGGTAAAGAAAAGCTCTAAGTGGATAACTAAACGATCAAATAGGCTTTCAGGCTTTTCCCGACATTTTTCCACGTGGTTCAGTTATAGGCAGTTTGGTAGGAATTATTTACGTTCAATTTAGTAAGCAATATGTTTGGAAGTTAATATGAACAATGTGTACGTTACAACGTTACGAACACAGTATATCATTACACACGCACACACAGCATACGAGCAGAAGGCGATTGTTGTTCGATTAAATGGAAATTCGCACGCACATAAAATACATTGTAAATGTATTCAAGCATGCAGACGCACATCAAATCATTTTGTTTTGTTTTGTAAATTTAACAATAGTCCATAAAATGCACGAATATAACACCATTTTGTATGAGGTCAAACAACCGAAAAATAGGGAATCAAATTTTCGATAACAGGAGAGAAAAGATACGGGGAGAAGGGTTGGGTAAGAGAGAAAGAGAGAGAGAGAGAAGAAAGAGAACAAATTATCGGTTGGGTACCAGGTTCCCTGTGAAACACTTGCAGTTTATTGATGACACAACATTTTCTACGAAGCAAGAAGGTTATGCCAAACGGTTGGGAAGAGCGAGATTCATTAATGTTTGTAAACTCCGTTTGTAAGTAAAGCATAACTAATGATGGACAAACATGGATGAGGCATGCTTGCGTTGGTTTGTATTTCAAGTAATACGTATCGTCCTTTGTTCGAGACAATGTGTTTGGAGCATACTGCAATATGCTTGATTCAATGCCAACCTTAGTGCCAATTTTAACTGCAGACAGAAATGTTAAACATACAATGAAACTCGTTTCGTTTATTTAAGAATAATGCTTTTTGGACTAAATTCTAATTAGTGTTTCGTTTTTGTTTTTGTACCCAATGTGCATGACGGGAAATGTGGGCAAGGGACATAGGGATTTTTTTGGATTTTGAAGAAAAAAAAACCGACATTTGCATGAACACTTCTCAACCACTTACAGCCTCTAAGCATATAATCTACAAAGCAACAGGTGCAATGCAATGAGCAAACCAGGAGACATTGGTTTGGGTTTGAAAGGGGAAATGAAGGCATCTCCGAAGGACGCAACATCACATCCTCTGTTCTACTACCCCGACGGTATATCTTCTACCGGCAGTGCTGCTGATTCAAGCTGGCGCCAGTATCGAACCACTTACCCCATTGCGGACGTTCACCAGTGCATACGGGATGCCGGTCGGTGTCTGGAACGCGGGCAGCAGCTTGTCGGCGACATACTTTGCCTTTTCGAGGAACAGTTGGTCCCCGGTGAAGGCGTAGCAGGTGAGAAACCCGCCGACGAAGCGAATATTCGTCTCGAACACGGACAAGTCGGCATCGACATTGTCGAGCGTAAACTTGCGCTCGACCCAGTCGCGACCTTCGTCGAACTCCTTGTGAAGCCCCATCAAGTACAGCGTGTCCAGCCCATCGACGATCGTAGCTCCGAGATCAAATGAGCCGAATATGCTGTTGCTGTGTCCGCGCTTCGATAGTGGTCGTAATTCGTTCTTACCCCACGCGTACAGCTTGTAGTTGCTCCAGGCGTGCATCATCATCTAGGGAAAAAAAATAAAATAAAATTCTTCATTACTATGGCCAGAAGTTCAATCGGGATAAGGAGATACTAAAAAGAAAGAGGTTAGGTTACAATAGATTGCCTTTGTTTTTCCGACACCGTTGAGCTTTGAACGTATCGCATATCACGTTTGAAAGTTTTTAAAATTGGAATCCAAATCCGGAAAGATATTTTCTTCGTTTATGGCAAATTTAATCAAATCTTTGAATGGAAGAACGTGACATAATAGATGCATGCAGAAGCCTGCAGTTAAGCAATTAAAGTCAATTAAAACTGTTCGTAGCTTTCCTAAGCAGCTATCGTAGCACACAATTGGCCCAATCGTTGTGCTAGATCGTTCTTCATTACGAAACGATAACATTAACAAACGGCTTTCGCAGGAATATTTAAATGGGGACGAGTAAACATAAACTAGAACCACTCCACCGCACTTTGTGCGATCAAGCGGCTGGAGGCAATACGCAAACGCAGCAGGCTCTACCAGCAACATGTGCTTAACTCTGATCCGTTAAAAATAATATTTTCCATTTTAAATTTGACCTGATTAAAGCCTTCAATGGCGAAGGGCTGACACCCTTACTATCAAAGACGTTTTGGAAATCACCGTAAACGGTCGTAAGCACCAAACAGACCTGCCGTACGTAGTCCCGCTTGTCATGATCAATCGAGCCGCCAACACCGACACTGTCACTAGGAACCACATCTTCGATCCGCAACCAGCTAGTTGCGTTCCTGTACCGCGGAACGTAGGCATCGCTGTCGAACGGGGATCGACGCAGGCGTAGCTCAAGTGCATCGTCGGCGGCCGACGGCATCAAAGTCGTATTATCCATCGCTCGCCTCTCACGCTGGCTGCTGTAGTAGTAGGAGCTTTCCGGCGTTTCTGGAATGCCGGAAGCGGTCAACCCTTGCTGCTCGCTTCCGTCACGGACGTGGTGGTCGGGCGCTAGGAATCGTTCCTGGTGACGAAACTGCTGCGAATCGTGCGGGTCTATCGTGTCGCGCTGTTGGCGCACGACCAGCGTCACCCCGGTAATCGCCACCAAGAACATGGCTGTGACAACTGTACTCATCTTACTACTCGTGTCGTGCCTAGAAGATCGTTCGCAAAGCCTACTCCACCAATGCTTCCGGGCGTACCGAGGGCACGATTCCACTGATGGAACACACTTAGTCTTAGTCTACGCGCTTATTGGCAATGATTACTTCTCCTCAGGTACTAGAACCACCCTTGACTGGCCTTAGCACTGGTCGGAAGTTTTCTAGCTTTTCTTCGAAAGATTGCCAGTTAATGCAGCAGCAAGCAATCTAACTACACCGCACAGCGACGATCGATAGAGGGACTGGCCTCAAAAGAATGACCACGCCACACAGTACGTGACGACCACTGGCGATAGCATTGGTTGATAGCGGCCCAGCTGAAACCATTCGGTGGTGGTGTGATGATCGCCCAGCTGTTCCCCGGCACTGACCGCTCTTCGACCTTTTCAAGTCACCAGTGCACAACACCGCCATCACGGGGGAGCACTCGCTCACAGCAGCCTCGCCATCCGTGGAACCAGCCACCTAGTGTCCGAAGCGTTCCGATAAGTCCACGGCTGGTGACTCCAGTGACGCGCGCGCGAATAGTACTACACTTCAGTGGCATTCAAAAATGTCCATAGACCGATCGGCTACTAGCCGATGGGGGCCAGGCTAGTTCTTCGGAAATTGGAGCACGATTTCATGTGGAGTACTACCAACTCACAAACTTCCTACAGATGATGACCGCCGCACGTCATGCTCGATCGATCGACTGATTGAACTTCAGCTCCCCCCCATTCGCATTCACTCACAGACTTAAACCCAACGCTGTTGCTATTCACTGTGTGCTCTCTTCCGTGTGAGTTGAGCCAAGGCTGCACTGCCGTCTAGCGGTGTTTGCCAACAGGTTCCGCACAGCTTCCGCTCTCGCGCAGCCTTATCTGCTGGTCCATTTGATTACCGATTCGTTTTCCGGCACCGCACCGTACGACGCCTCGGATTTTCGAACCAATGCCCAGCCAAATGACATGCGCAAGGCGGCCTACGTGGATCATCAGCAACAGGACCGGTTGCGCGCGCCGATATTTTCTTCGCGATTATTTTGGCCTCCAGGTTGCTTTTGCTGGTGCGGCTTCTTCGGTCCTTTCTAGATCACCACATTGGTTGGGGTTGGGGGGGGGGCTGGAGCTTGGTTTACGCGGCAACCGGTTTGATCGGGTCGTTACACCGCAATGGGCAGCCCTGACGCTGCCAAGGCAGCCTGCGATCGGATGCACGATGGTGTCACAATACACCAACACGTTACTCACGGTCCAGCAATGAGCGCCGGAGTCGATGGTCGAAGATGCTTTAACTTCGATCAGCAGCTGCTCTATTTCCCACACCAAATTTCATTCAAGAAACGATGAGAGGCGCCTTTTTCGCTAGTATCATCGCTCTGCCAGCCGCACACTTCGCACCTCGACCGAAGCGAATACACAAGGCATGTACAAACAATCCAACCACATGGATCCGCACTGGTTCGATGGCACACAAAACGGACGAGTGTGCAATAATGCGCCGAAACAACACGGAAAACGGCTACGGCCGTGTGTTGCCCCGATGGCAAAACGTTTGATACTGGCAGACCCCGGCACCAATGCGCCTACAATAACGATCGGTACAAGATTTCTAGCTGAGCCCGCAACCCTGGTGGAGATCGCGGCGGGTGGTGCTGGGAAGGGGGCGGGGGGGGGGTTGGTTCTTTCGTCGGTGGTGGTGGTTTTATTCTGCGGACTGCGACCGTTCTCCGAGTTACCAAAATGGTTTGAACCGGAACACTGCAGCGAAGAAAATAGCATTTGCCTACAATCATACCATTGTTCAGTTAAAAACGAACCAAGCAGTAGATTTTCAAACGCTATCATAATCGCTTCTTCGACGACAAATGTGCCAGACCTTGGGGTAAGCCTAGCCAAAATCAAAGTCGCATGGAGCCGACTCCATGGCATCGCTTGGCGGAAAAAGTTACGACATCGTGGCTGCGGATGCGTGACTGCTGCGTGCCCCAAAAATCGACGAGCGGAAATGATTGCCAAAAGTGAAAAGAAGCACGTATGACTCGCCAGCCTGGACACACACGCTGGCCAAGGTCAATGTTTTCCAATCTGTAACTTATTACCCCATCACGGTCAGGCCACACTTCATGCACGGCTTCATAGTCGGCCGACAACGACCGATGGAAGGGGGCAATCTATGGCACGTGATCCGTTCTGCGAAAGCAACCCTCGTTTACCCTTTAGCAAAATTTCGGCATATCAGCGCCAAGCCGATAGACATTGGTAACTCCTTTACATAGTAAAATCTATCCATAACGAACGTATCATCACGCGCGTTGCCGAGGGGAGGTCAAAAGGAAAATAGGTACTGCACGGAATGAAATACATGCTCCCCGACTCACGTTACCGCCAGCTATATTAGTTTAAAATTCCAACAAGAAGAAAATGCCACATCCCTCGCACTTACCTCTTTCACCTTGTTGCGCTTATCCCGCGCACTCGGGTCCCGATCCTCACCGGTTGACGAGTTGAACATCATGGGTGCACCGCCGAGCGCTCCTACCCGCGGCCGATGACCGGCAGATTCTCGTTCCTGCTCCCCTTCCTCCTGGCCGTTCTGCGGGGGTTGTACGACCCCCGCTGGTCCTTCCATGCCCGGCCCGGCACCTTCAGGCACCTGGTTCGGTAGGAGTTGCTGCTCCTGGTTGTTCGTTTCTTGGTCGTCCGGTGCCGGTACGATTGCAGCCACGTTCCGGCTGTGCTCGTCGTCTTCGCCGGCCTCCAGCTCTACACCACCTCCTCCAGCACCTGCGGCGATGCCGCCACCGCCGCCTTCACCACCGCCGGTGTCAGGTTTTTCGAGAAACTCGTCCGGCAGCTCTCGGCGAATTTTCTCCTGTAGCTTCTCGCGATCGTCTAGCTTGTGGAAGTCCTCTTCCCCATTCCGCCCGTGCGCTGGCGGTGGAGGCGGAATGAAAATTTCCGGCCCAGCTCGCTGGAACTGCTTGTACGCCTTCAGCACCCGATCGGCGCCAAAATTGTCGGGCAGGAAGAAGAACCCACCGAAGCACACGAAGCCAAAGGTGGAGAGGACTAGCAGGATCAGACACTTCTCACGCGATCGGAACGACCTCCGGCCGAGCAGGGGATTGACGGACCCGGACGTGGACGGTCCTCCGCTTGCGCCGACGCGCTGGTATGTTGGCAGCATACTTTAGGGCAAGTATAACTTAATGTAACTTCTCTTTAGTATTCGCAGGCAGGGCAATACCGGCTCAGCAGGGCAATACCGGGAACTCGTTCCCGTTACTCGTGCTTGTTAGGAGTTTCTACTAATGACATCGAACCAAAAATTCTCTAAAGTGTTAACGTCTCGGTTGGCTTGACCTATTTCGTACCCGCATTGGTTATCTAAATTTGCCTTCGCATAAGAAGCGAGGAATTTGCGTCGTGAGTTATTTAATGTCCGATGGCGTTGACTCGAGGATGGGGGATCGAGGTGGTTTGGTTTACCCACCGCTCAGTAAAGATCGGATGCTGTGCTTCTTCTCAAGAGTATTTGCAGTCCACAGTCGTGCGCTGTTCAGTTCTTGCCTTCGTTTGCATTCACCTGACATTCGCACTTCCGTTATCACAGTGCAAACTTGTAAAAAAACATTGAACTTTTCTGCTCTTCGTCAACTGAATGTCCAATCTTTCTGCGGAGGTTACCGTTCCATTTTCCTACTTCCGGTTAATGTTCTTAATTAATAGTAGTCAAGTTTTGCACTTCAGTCACATACATTGTTCCTGACCTTCCCGAGAGCAGGGTATTATGTGTTATGAACAATACCCTTCTTCGATGTTACTTTCACGCATTGCTTTGACGATATTGCTTTCACGCTACTGTTCCAGGTTAGCAAGTATTACTTTGGTTAGCACGATTTTCGTGTCTAGCGAACGATCAGTACATTATGGCATAGCCGTGGTATTGGTGGAAGGGCATAACTCATATGCGAGGGTACGACACACTTCGGACACTGATTTTTACGGCACTCGATGCACACGAAAACACATCAAACCGAATCATAAATTCTCCTCCGATTCAACGATCCGCCATCACAGCGCAAATTCGCAGAATGCTCAGCAGGCATCGAGGTTTTGCAGTTTCACAACGAATAGTAGTGCCCTTTTTGTTGAAGGAACGGACAATGTTTTCGAAACCGGTCGGCAGTGGTGGGGGTGTAATTTCCACTTATTCCGCAGTGTTAGTTAGCAGCTAGCCCGTATCACGCTTGCGCTTGCGAATGTGTAGGTGTGACGGTTCCTATCTTGCATGGAACGAACGTCAACGGAATATGCTCGCCTCAATTTGACCGTGTTTTTGGCCCAGAATCAGAAGAGATTAGCCTTGCTTCTATCACCCATTCAACCATGTCGCTAAGATAGTGGGCCGAAATTGCTGGATGATTGCTGATTGGTGTACGGTGTATAATGCTTTCAGTCGGTTGATTGCGCGGTTTCGTTCGTGGATTTTCCAAGGATAGACCTGCGTCATACCTCTTGCGAAGGCATTTTTTTTTTTGTTGAGAGTTGACGTGAGGAATAGATACAGAGCGCAGAAATGAAGGCCACGGCTTTGTGACAATATTCACCATTCAGGCAATGTGAAGTTTGCTACCGCCGATATAGCTTTTTATGCGGAAGAGAAAACGGGAAACATGTTGTGTTGATAAAAAGACGAAATGAGTTTAGAAGCAGCCACTGTATCGCAGAGCAATGACAAAAAACCAAAGTTTTTCCATAAAATAAACCCACCAAATGAGTTCGACTGCAGCATAACACACGATCAACGATCCACTAGACATACACTAATATAACAATACGCGACCCAATAATCGTATCATACCGCACCGCCGCAATTCACGTCCAGCGTAGAGAAAAATATAATGTTCTGCTTACACTGATTCGCTTTCTCCCTATTGGTAAGCGCGGATCCCTTACGTGGTAAACTCTCCGACCACTACCGTGACATCTTGTGTAAGCACCCCAGGGTATCGGGCGAAATTCACTTGACAGTAACGTCAAACAACATTTGAATATGCTGTTGGGCATTCGCACGCTCTGCAGGGCGTTTCGTGTGGATAACCCAAGTGGCTGATCAGGTCGATTTTGGAGCCTTAAGATTTCTATACGCGCACGATCTACCAGATACGAAACTTGTAAAGTGCAATTGTATAATTGAAAAGGGGACTTGGAGGACAATCTTACGACAAATATAGACTTTTGTTTACATTTTTAGAGTCAGCTGTTCGAATAGAAACGTCAACATGAGCGTGCGGCGAAAACCGTTGGAAGCATAGTTTAGCCGCGTTCCCATTCAGGCAACCAAACCTACGCAACTCATGTTGTCCGCTGGTTGCACGCGTGTGAACGAGGATTGCACGGCTTTAGCTGGGCAGAAACGAAAATAGGATCAATCCTATTTTGCGTGCAACCAACATGGCCGCCACTGTCAAACCTGGATGTGTGAGTAGGGCAATGAAAGAAAAGTTGTTTGTGTCAACAAGATTTTTGTCAACAAGATTTTTGTTAACAAGACCTGTTTGAAAACGTTTTTTGTTAATACCGGTTCGTTGGTTTCGAAATTCTTTTTTCAAAACCTTTTTTATTTCATGTAGGAGTTCAATTTAATACTGAGAAATGGATCGCTGGTCTACCAATCAGACGATTATATTTCTCCCGGCATTTTAGAGAGTTTTGCGTTGAAATGGGCTGCGGCGCGTTGCCGGTGCGCGTTGAAGGTGCCGGGCCGGGCATGGAAGGACCAGCGGGGGTCGTACAACCCCCGCAGAACGGCCAGGAGGAAGGGGAGCAGGAACGAGAATCTGCCGGTCATCGGCCGCGGGTACGAGCGCTCGGCGGTGCACCCATGATGTTCAACTCGTCAACCGATGAGGATCGGGACCCGAGTGCGCGGGATATCATAATGACATATACAGTTTGTCAAACAGTAAGGCCGGTGTCATTGCTCCGTCGGACACTTTTTAAATCGGACGACATGTCAAATTTTTGTATGGGATTTGACAGATGGCAAAATCGGCCGATAAAAATCGGCCGATTTAATAAAAAAAAATTGATTCAAATCCCATATAAAATTTGACATATTGTCCGATTTAAAAAGTGTCCGACGGAGCAATGACACCGGCCTAAATGTGTAGATGTGTGAGTACGAAAATTGAGCAACTAATGTGAACGGGTACCATCGCCGGTTGCGGGATTTTGTAACAAACCTGGGCAACTACACGCGTCAATGGGAACACACCTTTTTATACACATTTGTTAAAACTGTCGATTATTTGGTCGTAACACATTTGCAAACAATGTGTTACAAAAACATGCCAATTATTATATTTATTGTTCGTACGTAAGCAGGAAAATTTACTGATTTGTGCTGTAATTGCTTTGTTCATTTAAATTACCCGTATCCTTGCATTGTGGCAACATTAGTATGGCATGCCGAAGTGAAACTGTCAAATAACCGCACAGGTGCATTGTTTGCACAACACAAAACAGCATTTTTAATTAAGTTGTTGTCGGCTAAGGTTTATAATGGAAAATACAAACGAAAACGAGGATAAGAACGAGCATCCGCGTGTTGAAATTGAATATTGGTGAGTTAACGACAGAAACGCAACGGCTCGCATTCATTGCTTTATTTGCATAATATTCGATTTAACTTTCTTCCAGTAACATATGCAACTCGAAACCACAGTGCCTGCAGCTAGCAACCATCATTCGCCAACGAGTACCAGAGGCGGAAGTCGTTTGCCGTACTGGGCGGCGCGGTTCGTTTGAAGTGCACATAAACGATACGCTGGTGCACTCCAAACTAAACTCTCTCGCGTTCCCAGACTATGAGCAGGTGGTAGAAAACGTGCAGAACGCAAAAGAGGGTCGTCCAGTGCACACTGTGGCCGAGCAACCAATCACTGAATGCGTCTTGCAATAGTGCGATAGTAAACAGCTTGTGTAGCAATATTTTTATCATCTGTTACCTGCTGTTGATAAACTTCAAGGTGATCTTCGTTCATTTGCGAACAAGGTGTGATTGTTTATTGTTATGATTGTTTTGTTGCCATCTAATGAAATCTAATGAAGCACAATGAAAGCAAATACACTTGAGGTACTACTTAATATATCCTAAGGATATCAAGGTTTTCTACTCGATTATACCCGTTACCAAGTCTCCACAGGTGAGCGTCGTACTTGTCCCACAATGCGCATGGGACAAGTACATACCAAAGCGAATTTTCCCTCCGAATTCGCGGCTAATCGTCCGCAATGGTTCTGCCGTTCGCTTCCCGGTTGCTTGATCAATGCAGATCATTTGGCAGCGAGTGCACGGACCATCCACGGTGAATAGGCATTCTCCGATTACTACTCGCTCCCAATCCATTTCTTCTAACGGACGACTCGTCTCAATGATCAGATTGCCCCGGAAACGATCAACTAATGCGTCCAATGGTGGCGCATCCTCGAGCTCATCCCACTCGTCCACCTTTTCCGCGAGCCATCGCACGGACGTGCGGTTGACGAGCAGCAACTGCGCTTGGTTATTTAACGATAACTCTTTTGCCGTGCGTCGTTGAAGACGAGTTTCGTATGGTGACTGGCGCAGTAACCTTAGTCCGGAGACGCCAAGCGTAAGGCAAATCCACTCGGCGGCTTGATCACCACAGTCTACACCATTCACCGCGTCCGTACAAACTTTGGTCTGGCAGAGACGAATTGGCTGCTTGCCACTGGCAGCCTCGCGTCCTCCATTCTCCAAATCCAAAACGAGGCAGCCTTCTGCGTCGGGATGCTGCAGGGTTAACTGGTAGAGCTGGAGATCAATCGTAGGTCGAATGCGACATAGCTCTGGCAGTTTCTTTTGCGTCATTGCTGTGCCGTGATCGTCAACGATGACAAATTCTCGGTCATAGCGCAATCCAGTCGCTGATAACGGCCAGCTCAGCTGCGTGTTAACGCTTCCATCACCGCTACCATTTCCGACGTGGAACGCACCGCACGATTTCACCGGATAAAGGCAAATCTCTACCAATCGTGGCCTGTCGTAGCTTTTGTACATGGCAACGATGCTTGCGCGTGACGCTGATGGGCTGTTGGGCGAGCGACGGATGTAGCACCCTGCTACCATGGCCACCAGCCGGTCAACGTCGGCCAGCTGCGTACAGTATCCAAACGAGACACGTATGGAGCCTGTTGGTTGACCGTCTATGAGGTCGTTTGCGTCACCGCATACGTGCCCTGCCAGGTACTGGCGCAGGATGTCATCGTCGGATTGACGCAGGTGGCGCTGGCAGGCTCCCGGGTTGCAGAAGCATCCGGTGCGCAGGTAGATGCTGTGGTTGGCTGCCATACAAGAGACCTCGGCATACCCCACGTAACTGCCGTCTTCATTGCGCACGTTAAAATTCACGATGGCGCCCTGCAAGTTCGCATCGTCAAAAGTTGTGTCGTGGTACAATTCGACCACAGGTCTGCCGTTGGCATGCTCGAGTGCCAGCAACCGTTGGTGGCAATACCGTGCGAGCATAAACGTGTGCCGCTGGATGCGCTCCATCGTCGACGGGCCGATGAGCCGCTCAAGAGTGTCCATGCACGGAAGCAGCGAGGCAATGGCAAGGAAGTTGATTGTGCCGTCCTCGAAACGCTCGGCCAGTCTATCGCGTTTCACGTGGAACCTGCCCATTCCGCTCATAGCGATCTTGACCGTACCACCGCCGTAGTAACGCTTTCCGGGCAGTAAGAGGTGTTCGACGTCCTTGCGTACCAGAAGCGCTCCAAGACCGGTGGGATACCTTAGAAGACAAACATTGTTGATCGATTAATTCCACCAATCGGTGCGTTGAAAAAGACTTAAATGCAATGAATGTGAGGCAACAGGGGTTAAATAGTTAATGTCTTTCCAACGTGCGTACATAAATTGATTAATAATATATTCCGTGATACAAGATAACACTAACATCTTACCCGAATATTTTGTAGAACGAAAGGCACACGAAGCTGGGCTTGTGGAGTGCAAGATTCAGCGGACTTGTCGAAACGTAGCTGGCCGCATCAAGGCACACGTGAAACTGGTCCTTGGCGTATCCATGCAGGCCGTACCGTTCCACCTGCTCGCATAACTGCAGTGGATACTTTGTCCCATTGAAGTTGCATTGTGCCGGATACACAAGTAGCGAGGGGCGCTTCCGGTCGTGTTCCTGGGCGCAATTCTTGGAAGCTAATCCGTTCGCATGATTGAGCGCCAGTAGCAAATCGGATCGCTCAATCGGATGGATTCGATCGGTTTGTACGATCTCGCGCATACCGAGTACAGACGTGTGACTTTCGCGCAAAAACACAAACGCACCAGGTTCTGTCGCTTCGGTGGGCGATGCGCCGAATGTAAATGAGTCACCGATGAGCCTCAATGCCCCTGTCGTGCCGGACGTGAAAACTACCTCATACTCTGAAAAGCGCGTATTGAACCAACGCAATATGCGATAGCGCACCAAATCGACCATGTCCTCCATCGTCCGGCTAGTGTGTGGATTACAGAATAAGTCGCTTGCTAGCAGATCATGGATGGCCCGGAGTTGTGATTCACCGTAGAGTGCCGTTCCAGCATGATCGAGGTAGCATTTATCTGCAAGTGACAACAAAATACGGAAGGAAAAGTAATGTGTCAAATGAACTCGCTTAGTCGGCTCTCAATTAACAATGTTCGAACCTCTTAGTCGATATCTTAGCTAACTATTACTTGATACTTGCGACATACTTTTTAGGCGAGAAAACTCCTGCTCAATCTTCAGCAGTTCTTCCGCGGTAAACTCGTTGGCGCACTCCATTGCTCGTGCAAGAAAGCAAATCCAAGCTAAACTGATGATGGATTTTTCCTTTATCACTGGTGCTCCCTCTTTTCACAACGAATCACCTGATAACTTTGCCGATAATACACAACGCCAGCGGTTGTTGTTCTCCCTTACTATAGATGAAGTGTGGTTTTATAAACAGTCAATTCCATAAAACTGGCATCATTTACGAGATACTCTGGATTAAAATGAAGTCCGTGAGCCGAACAAAAAAGTAAATTCATCGTAGAAAAGTGGCTCTGTCATACGTGATTTGCCGATGAAGCAACCAGATAAGCTAGCAAAAAGTACGTTAGCAACCACATTGTTTAAATATAATCACAACTTCCAACTCAATACACATTACGTTCACGACCTGTCGATCAATGCGATGGTGAAATTTTGATAGATGGTTGTTGATAGATGGACTAATGATAGTTGTTTTGAAGTTAAGACACTTTTCTTATTCTGGCTTCTTCATGAACTCAGTGTGTCAGCTGTTTTTCGCCAGTAGAACTTTAAAACCCTTGTTTTTCCTGTCGTCACTAGCTTTTTGAAGGACAGATACCTAGCCCCGAGAATTTTCTAGAAGTAGTGTGTTGCCTTTTTTTATCCCCAGAGTTGTACACACAAATATTGTAGGCAGATCAAATCCAAAAGATTTTGTTTCTGTTTGCCAGATTCCTTTTAAACATGCAGTAAAAATAAACCTAGTGATTTTTCCGCAGACTTTTATGGGGGAACCGACAAGAGTGAACACAACAAAATCATCTGCATCAACCTCCTTTAGCTTGGCTCAACACCCTGCCTCGCTCGAACTAACGGGCGAAAGCGCAGCTTACACACTCTCTTCGCGACGATGCTGGCAACGAAGGACGCGAAGATGTTTGTATTTAAATTATTGAAATTATAAACTAAGCAAGTTTAAATATTTTTGCGGATTTCCGAACCGGTACCGATACATTATGATTTCAATTTTTTTCTATGCGATGATGTACGTTGCCTTCGAATACATGTTTGACGATTGCTTCAGTTTGCAATTAGAGAATATAAACAACTTCTCTCTTCGGTTGCGCAACGTTACCATGGCAGCAAACAGCTGATGTGTGGCAGGATGTCAAATGTATGTTAAGTCGACACAAGGCGGACCGTGGACGCACATTCTTGTAGTAATTTTTCGTTCTTCAAGTTAGAGTGATTCACAGATCAATACAGTCAGCACAACAAAGTTATCGCTGCCTAATTATTTAAAGATGAACCAGTGGATTCGAGAAGAACTTTCTAAATGCTTGTGCTTCGAAATTCCGGATGCGATGATCAGGTAAATATTTTATATTATACTAAAGTTTTTAGCTAGTGCGCTAAAGTTTTACTAGCCTTGCTAGCCGGTTGTCAGGGGAAAGCTTCTGTGAAAGTGTTTTTATACAAAAACTAAGACTCAGTTAAGAGTCGAACAGCAACCTAAATGCACTCGGTAGCAACTATCTTGGTTCCCTTGCATTGCGCCATAGAAGGCAACGAAAGAGCAGATGACTTGGCCAAAAGGGAGCAATCATTGGAGAAACATAAAAAGAGAAAACAATAATATATAATTTTTCTGAATAACCATAACCTTTTTAATGCTTATGTGCTTTCCTTGTTTAACAGCTACATACACACAATCCACGACAGCCATGAAATCGACGAATATTTTAGGACGTTGCTGGATTTTAGCAACCCGGAGCATGTGAAGTTTTTAAGCGAGCTGAAAAGTAAATTGCGCCACCGTAAGAATGATGCTGGACCAAACGGACAACCAATTAAACAAGGACATCCCAAGGCTTCGTCTCAGGTTGGCAAAAGTAAACGAACAAACGCTAGCGAACAGACACAGTCGAAGCTTTCCAAAGGCTCCATCAATGCAAACCCATCGATTGTTGCCGGACAGGGCGCAGGGGAACCGAGTGGCACTAAGAAGAAAACAAAGTACGTAAACCTGTATGGCCAAGACGGGGAACTGACAAACGTAATGATGTTGAAGGGTCGCCACCATTGCGATTGCCAAGCTTCCAAGCACAAGCTGATCAACAATTGCCTACACTGTGGCCGGATCGTGTGCGAGCAGGAGGGAAGTGGACCGTGCCTATTTTGCGGCAGCCTCGTCTGCAACGACGAAGAGATGCGGCTCATCGAGAGTGCGTCACGGAAGGGCGACACTTTGCGACGCACTCTAATGGAGCAGAATCGGCCTGCTGGCTGGGCTGAAGCGCTAGCGACTCGTAATCGGTTGCTCGAGTACGACCGGAACAGTGAGAAGCGCACGACCGTGATCGACGATGAGGCGGACTATTTTAAAACCAATTCGGTTTGGCTATCAGACTCCGAACGACAGAAGCTCGAGGCACTCGAGGCGGAGCTTCGTGAGAAGCGTCATGCTAGTCGACTTTCACGAAAGGTGACTCTTGATTTCACTGGCCGTCAGGTCATAGACGAGCCGCAGCTGCCAGCTGATCTGGAGGATTCGATTTTACAAACAGCGCTCAAAAACATTGAAAATACGCATGCCAATGACTGGTCGAGCAAAAACATGGACATGGACAGTGACAAAGACCTTCACCCATCTTTTCAAGGTCCCACTCCTACGGTAAGTTTTTTTTAGAAACAGTTTCTTGTATTTCGTTTTCGTGTAGATTTTGCGAATCCCGCACTACTCGTATAGCTACGATGGCATCTGAATGGTAAATGATAAATTTGTATGGTAACGATCATGTATCGATTTTCTTCCAGTTCATAAATATCGATAATCTACCTAATCAGCAAACCGTAATGAAATCAACGGTGCGCCCGAACGGTTTTGACGGCGTATACAGCAGAGTGCAGGACAAACAATTCCTGGAAAT
This sequence comes from Anopheles atroparvus, assembly GCA_914969975.1. Lineage (NCBI taxonomy): Eukaryota > Metazoa > Arthropoda > Insecta > Diptera > Culicidae > Anopheles > Anopheles atroparvus. The sequence goes on along the minus strand of CAJZCY010000005.1, from coordinate 15,268,159 downwards.
GTCTGACCTGCGACACTGCTTGTCAATGCATCAACCATGGGCTTCGTTGTTGGTGGCCGGGATTAAGCAGCACGAAGGTCGCACCTGGTACTCGTCACACCGCGGCCGACTATGGATCGCGTCAACCGCACGCCCTGCATGCCCAGACACCGTGCAGGAGCTCGAGGCGTTCTATCGGGCGCAATATGGACCGGATGAGGCAAATCTTCTCTCCTTTCCTTCCCAGTACCCGGCCGGTTGTCTGCTCGGCTGTGTGACGGTGCAAGACTGCCTGCCACAAGAAGAATACCGCAAAAAGTATCCGGCAGGCGAATCCGAAAGTCCGTTCGTGTTTGTTTGTGTAGAACCGCAGGAGCTTCCGATTCGATTTCCAGTAAAGGGAGAACATAAAATTTGTAAGTGCGATGCCCAACACATTCGAAAATTTTGATAATTAACATTGACTTTTTTTCAAATACTTTCAGACATGCTAGATTCCAACATTCACCAAGCGGCAGTAAAGGCTCTGCAGAAGAAAGCGAAACAGTGTGAGCAGCCGGTAGAGCAGTAGGACATCTAGCGAATAAATTTGCGCTTTGCATGCCAGCGTGTGTCTGTTTGTAGCCCCCCTTTCGTCTTTTTCTCCTATACATTATAATACAAACGCATTGAAACGATATCGTTGCCACTTCGTTGCCACTTGCGGTCGTCATCGGTCACAGCCTTTACCGATGCAATGGAGTGAGCGAGACACCGCTGGCTCTGTCTCATTACACTGGACAGAGCGGTATGACGCTTTGTCTCTCAGGGGGGGCTCTACCGTCGGTCGCAGCCCATACCAATACCATCGGAGTGAGCGAGACATCGCTATGTCTGCATCATTGTGCAGCTGCAGCTCCAAGAGCGGAGCGCGAGGGTGTCTTATCGTTGTTGGAGTGAGCAAGACACCGCTATGTGTCAGTATCAACATACTGGAGAGAGCGAGGCGACGCTTGGTTTAAGCTCAAAGAGTGGAGTGAGAGGGTGCCTAATCGTTGTTTTCATGGTGGACGACCATGCGCACCGGAATTTGACTACACTCCGGAAGATGCTGACGAGTTGGTCCGTTGTCGCGTTCGGTATTCGCAACCCAGTCAGCCAACCTCTGTGATTCCTTTAACGTTGGAGCAGCGTATGATGCCTGTTCTGCCTCCTATCGATGGTGATCGGTCAAAAACAAAGCACCTGTACTCCGCAATCCAAGCCGGGAAGTAGCTCCCAGTTAATACGCAGCCATAAATTTACACGGAGCGCCGGGTTTGTGAGAGGGCAACCAAGCAGTGTACTGCCGCACCGACTGCGCCCGAACCATCAGTAGTGTAAAAATGACCAATATTGCCAGTTCCAGGTACTCATGGCGAAACAGGAACCGCAGCCAGCGGATCGAAGGAGCGAGGGTTGGCGTCGGCTTTACTGCGATCAGCGGGATCGCAAAACACCCCAGGAACATGCCAAATAGTTGGCAAAGCGTCGCGCCGTCCTGACAATGCGCTTTTGTATCCATGGTCGTTTACCAGGTGTGTCCCATTGTCGTTATAATGCGTCTACGGTAGACAAAATGGCAGGTCCTTCTTTCGACCAGCCACGCGAGTGACTGATCTATTAAAGCTGAGACTTAGCGGTGTCAAGGCTTCTCCAAAATATTGGTACCCCAGGCTTCTCTTGGCAGGGTTCATGCTTGCGTTTCTTTGCGGGTTGCATTAGGAGGTTTTTATGTCCGAAAAATTCACGTGCATCTCAAATATATAAGATCCGGAATTTGGGTTACAAATACTGTTGATACCTATTTTCTTCATTCTTATTAAATCGGTTGGATTAGGCCTCTTGATGTATAGCTTTGCCAGGCGTCTATTCAACGGTCGGGATAAGTTTGATAGTTCCTGAGCAGTTTGATTTAACAAATAACTTGCTATATTTAGAAAATGTAGGGGTCATATGAAAAATATCGGGCCAGGTGTCTGGCCTACAAAAAACTAGTTGTTAGTATTAACATACAGATCCGAACGGGGATTAGAGAGCCGACAGAAGTCGGAATGGTTTTAGCCAGTTAAGTCCGGCACTACCGGGGACCTATGCCAGGAGGGGATCCGGTGTCCATAAAGATTTCCACTTCGTCAAAAAAAAGAAAAGAAGTGTGTCTGTTTGTCTGGGTCGCGGGTTCAGTTTGTTGAACTTACAATCGTTCAGCTGAACTTACAACAGTTACTAAACTCGCCATTGTGCGCAATCATGTGCAATAGATAGGCCGCTGCCACACTGACCGCGATGCGCACCGCGGTGTCAAATTTGACAACGCAAAAACTGCCCGAAGTACTCGATATGACCGCGTTTTCCGTGGCGGTCGTAGCTCTCGCTCTAATCGGCGATGTCTCGTTCTATCGAAAGCTCCACTTGAATTTTCAAAACAAGTCATTGTGTTGAAAAGAACGGATATCAAACTAAAATGGATTCATTATTAGACGTTTCCATCTTTCCAATCAGTTTACATCATTGCTTACATTCTTTTTCTTAGCTCTTGCCATGATGCCGCTGTGCTTCCAAAGTGAACCACGTTCAGTTACAGCTTCTACCACTGTCTACCGTCGTTTGACCCACTGAGTCACAACTCCGCCTCTGATGTGATCGTCGCCTAAATCACCCTTGAAAGGTGTGGCACATGCATGTCACGACAAGTTGGCTCTTCTTTCGCATCGTTATATTTTCCATTCCAGGAAAACATTCTACAGCGTCTTCTTAAAACGTTAAGCGTTAACGTTGAACCATGGACGGCGAGCGAGCAGTGCGTGCACGTTCAAACATGTCTTGGCGGTACAGAACAAGGCAGAAATAAGAAACTAAACAAAGCCTAATGTTAACATTTTGTTCGTTTCCAGACGCGTTTAAACAAATGCTTTCAATAGGGGAAGACAGACAGTGCAGAAAGAACTGTTTCAAATTGTTTCTACCAATATGTGCTTCTTCCTTCCTTTCACCATGGTCATCACAAGAATATAGAATCAAAATTGGTCGAATTATAAGTTATATACACATTACATATTTCAATAAAACATTACTTAGATAATAAAATCACAAATAAGCAAATTCCATCGTTTATTAAGAAAAAAACACTTCCACAAAAATGATTATAACGTTCATTTTTTTGAAAAATAAACAAATCTGGTGCTTGAAAAAGTGCTCGAACCCAATTTTTTGACAATAGCGCCGCGACTGTCATCCCATACAAAACGAAAAACCCACAATTACTGGGTTGACTTCTTGGGACGTTACAGAAAGCTCCGGAGCAGTAGAGCTTGAGCTAGCGCGGCCACCGCGGTCAGTGTGGCAGCGGCCATACAGTTGTTGCGGCACGTTCCGGCAAACAGGTCCCCGCGAAGGAAAGACCTCCTAGCTTGCTCGGTCCGTACACGGAACAAATGTTCCTGGAGAATCCTTGCCCTAAGCAATTGTCAAAACCTCTGGCTCTCTAATACCTTCCCGCTAGTTTGCTTTCACGTATGTCGGAAGCCTATGCCGCAGAAGGGGAGAGCTGAGCGCTTTGATCTTTCGGATGGGGTCGGGCAAGAATCCCAGGAGAGTAGCAACCTCAAAATCGTTGAAGCGAAATCTAGCAATTCTAAAAAGAAAAGACGAGACGTGCTCCGTTTGAGTCTAAGATTGATACTGATTTATTCATACAATTTAAGTTTCTTATATACTAGAAAATTGTAAACGTGTAGGTGTCATACGTACACGTATGTGCTGGTATGCGTGTGGGATGACCAATGTCGCATGCATTGATCCTGAACCATGTTTCCTAAAGATCATAAACTCGTCCTGTTTCTTTAGGTTTTCCTGTCGGTTCCCTTGATAAGGATATCTGCCTGAAACTATGGCGCGATCGCGTTTTCCCGTCGCCCGCTTGGTGCCTTATTCTTTCGCGATCCCTTTTTTATGGCTCTTGTTCTTTTACGGACCTTTCGTCGCCAGAACGTCGGACCTTTGCAAATTCGTTTATTTAGGCCAGCGATCGTTCTGGTACCAATTGGTTTACAATCTTCCTTGAACCATATTTACTATTTGCTAAACGTTCGTTTTACGTATTTGTATAGCTATACCTTTCGCTGTCGGTACGTCGGGCCTTTCTGTAAAAGTTTATTTAGGCCAACGAACGTTCCGTTGGCGATCAGTTCACATGTCGCGCGATCCTACTCGGTTGGTGCAGCAACAACAGTGCAGTGCTTATGTTTAAATTTTTGTTCAATGAAATACTTATCTTCTAGTCAAATACAGTTAAAAATCACTGCATTCGTCGAGTATATTTTATGCCAAAGCTCGATCCAGAAAAAAAGCAAACACACTGTGATATCTTCTACTCCCGATACTACACGTCACTTTATTATGCTTCCATCGCGACCCTTTGGCGCCTCTTTTTCCCAACCAGACTGACCTCCCTAACTTTGTCCCTCGTTCGCCTGCCACGGTGGGTCTCCACACGCACACATCCAGTCGCCCACACAAACACCCAATACTACCTGCCACAGTTTCCAAGTTACCTTTCATGAAACTTTCATGCGGATATTTCCTGCATCTTGCCTCACAGGAAACTTTACGTCGCCCAGGTCCCGAATATGCAATTCCCAAATGCAGCGATGCCTAAAATTCTCCAGCCAAAGGGCAGATGGCAAATCTGGTCCCGAAGCGCGATCAAATTGACCGGTACGCCACGAAGGATCTACCGATGGCGTCATACAGTCAACTGGAGGAAAGGGTTTGTTACGGAAGTCACTGTTGCAACTTTACGCTTAGTTATATCGTCAAGACGATCCTGCAGAACAGGGTAGATAGCATTTTTCATGGCGACAGACAGAAACACGTGTTCTTCACGGTATCATTCTGCTTTTGGTTGCCTTTTCAAAACTACTATCGGTACAAACTGGCGGCTTACGATAATGATCCAACTTCGCTGGGTTTGCGGACGGTCAGATTAGGACGTGTGCCATCTTTGCTTGCTCTTCGCCCGACTACAGCGATTGCTCTAGTCGGTTTGGCGAAACGGAGGCATATGACGAGGCGGTCACGTTTAACTCGATCAAAATTGTAGGCAAGTTTGCCAACAACCAGAACACGTTCGTAATACCGAACAACGTCGATACCACCATTCTGCCGCTCGATGTGTCCGAAACCGAATACAGCGTAGTGTCGAGCACTAAGTCGACACGTAAGTCGTGTGGTTCTTGTTTCTCTGTACTGTCTGCTTACAATTTGCCTTTATTTTACAGAACACCGCACAACATTGTCACCTATCAGCTAACTAGCCCTCGCTCAAATCTTTTCACGTTAGCCATATGGGCGAGGCAGTTTGAGAACTTCCCTGTCTCGCACGCAAATCGATTGGGTTCAATTTTTCCGTTAGTATTGGCCGTCGTTGGAAGTGGTTTGCTGAAGACCATCTGGAAGATTTAACCTGATTCATTATTTTCAGCGACAGCGCTCATAAAGATGAAATATAAACGTTTTGTGTCGTGCTCGTTGCGTCATTCGTTCTGTCCGATCATCATCATGCATGCAGGTGATGGATTTTTATGAAATATCTCCATCATTACATGAATCAACCACCGAATTCATCGTATCCGTTAAATATACTACATCTCAAAGCATTTAAAAGCAAAGGGCTATAATAAGCATTTATAAACTTTTCTGTTCCAACCTACATGATGACATCCTTTTTGCTTCCATCCATTCCATCCAATTCCAATTCAAATTCCAATTCCAATCCAATTCAAAAGTAATGAATTAAAACCGAATTGGTACGTGGCTGTTATTATTACGTTTTGTTTTGCTCAGTCTTTCAGAGAATCTCTATTCTGAATATTGAAGAACCCAAGACAGTTTTTGCTGTCATGCAGAATAGGTGGAAGAAATAACGAATGAGCATGCCTAAGAAAGAATGAAATAAATTTCGTAAAATTATAATTCCGATTCTTAGAAAATAAACTATTATCGGAAAATTGGTAAGAACAATTGATTAATCCCACCCTTCACAATCTTCATCCTTCAATGCAAACTCAAAATAGAAAATAAATTGTCTTTCTAGCAAAGTAGTCTCAATTACTCTGGATTGAGTAGAGCCGAATTTTATTCATACATGGCATGGCATAATTTAAGGTAACAATACAATCAATAGAAACAAAAACTTAGTCGGATTTGGAATTGGAATCGGAATCGTAATCGATGTTACGCGACTTGTTCGTGCTATTGGTTCGTTGGACACTTGTTCGATTGAACTTTCGTCACTGGGGGAGCTACCTCTGCTCGTTTTACCGGTACCGGCCCAACGAGCCCCTTGCGCGGGTTGGCTTGCCGGTGCCGGCCCGGATAGTTCGATTTATTCGATGCCTTCGAATCCAACATAGCGAGCATCTGATCGTGCAGATTGCTCTCATGCTCGTGGAACCCGGCCAACACTTCGCCAATGTTTTCCTCCGTAACATCGCTGTCTACCTGCGCTTCAAGGAACTTGACCGCTTTCTCCTCATAAAACATGAACATCTTTTCCGCATCGCAGCCATATTTATCATCGCACCTACGCAAGACTTCGATTATGCTGCGCGGGCACATACCTGCATCTTTTGGTCGGTGTCCTTGATATCTTTGAAAAAATTTCGACGATCTCTTCCACCGATTGTTTTCCTTGTTGCCCCTTCTTGAACTGCTCTTTGACAGCCGCTTCGTCGAGCATGTTCGTGGATTCGTCGTTCACGCGAGATATTTTCCTCTTGAAGATCACCATATCGATCGGATTTCCGACGCGCCCAAGGTAATTACGGCCGAACCGCATCGCGTTAAACTGCTGCTTGGTCTCCATTATCTCTAGACGGAGCCGTATCAGTGGTAGCTGAGGCTGTCGATCATCGCCGGTCAGTTGCGCCTTTCCCGTTCCATCAGAGCTTCGATTCGCTCCGCGGCGAACTCCTGTACCTTCTTCATCACATCGCCTTTGTCGAGACGCCGCTCATCCTGATAGGTGGCCAAATTTACCGATTCATAAACGAACGGGCGCACCGTCTTGTGCGGAATCAGGTGCATGGCCTCCAACAGCGACGTGGCCACGGTCGAGCCGGGCTGAATAACAAAGAACTCCTTCACCACATTCAGCTCCGGTATGATGCGGCAGTCGTGTTTGTGGCCCCCCAAAAACTTGGGTAGTTTATTCTCCGGCAGGTAGTTCTTCACTCCCCGATTGGCCCGGTTCTGATGCAGGACCATAACGTTGAACCAACCGGGCTCATCGGGTTTCTGCAGAAACACTTTCGCCTCGTCGAACATTCGGCATAGGCGCGCGTGGTGAATGTGACCGAGACCGTGGAGTGCAAGCTTTGTTTCTCCTTTCCGCAAGACTATAGGCTTAGCCTATAGGTATAGGCTTGATGCCGATCCGGCTCGGATCGAAATACTTGCCAAAGTAATTCACCTACCCATTGCTGCTAAGCAAGTCAAGCGGACTGAAACGTCTGAACCCACTCGGTTCGTTGTTGTTGCCGTGTATCGAAAACACCGGTATGTTCACATCACAGGAAATGTTCACATTGGGATACTCGTAGTTAAGCATACGGCTAAACGACTCGAATCCTTCTTCATTCTTGTCATTGAGGAACTGTAAGGCTATTGGCGTGTCTCCAAAAGTGTATGATTTCAGCAAGTCCGTGCTACGCTTCGATGTATTTAAGGGGGGATTTGCATTCTGATTTGGCAGCGTAAATCAGAATGTTGGAGTATTGAACGAATGCACGAAACAGAAACGGCGAAAACTCCCGGCAAACAAACGCGCGCAAACATAGTTGCGCGCGCTTCACGGCAATGTGGCAGCTCGAGTTTGACTAGTCGGTGGTGATTTCGAGCACCTTGAAGCTGGAGCTCACCATCGACATGGGCATGACTTCCGTGCTGCGAGCTGGAGTAGGTGGTCATGACGCCGGATCTGCAGCGTAAGACGTACCACTATACGATATCGGTGCCGGTCTGCGCCCCAAACATTGCGTTCGTCGTCTGGCCGTTCGAGATCTACTTCGATCCACACGTGTACATGCACGAGGTGACACACTTCTCCCTGCCGCAGCTGATACCGCTGCTGAAGAACATTGTGCGATATCTGCCAGAAGTGTTCGAGTTCTACAAGGAGGCGCCGTTCTCCTGCTATAAGCAGGTGTTTGTCAACGATGACGATCCTCTTGACGCACCTGCTGCAGACGATCGCCACCATCGACCAGACACTTCACTTACGCAAGGTCATGTCGAAGGCGATCTTGGAGCAGTTCTTCGTGTGTTTCATCACGATGGCAAACTGGTGCTGGCTTGTTGTGAAAATTCGGAAAGAGCAAGGTAACGCTACGCACAAAAACTACAAAGCAAATATCTACGCCGTCGCAAACCGAAGGGCCAAGGGGAAGATGCAAATTGTTGTTATTCTCAAAATATAGGATCGATAGTTTTGCATTGTTGATTACTTTACACTTTGGGTCTTTCGGCGGCAGAATTTCAAACAATGCCAAAGCACTATCAGCCTTCTATATTACTGATTTTAAGTTAACCCGGCTTTACATAATCATCATCCTTATACATTCAGTATCCAAATCGTAACGAAGTTAGTACACAATAGTACAGAGTGTACAATAATCAATGGAAATAAGCAAAAGTTCTATAATTTGTTGCCATGGAAAACCCTATGGTAATTCAAAACCAGTTTCCATTGGACACTCAGAAACAAAATGATAGGTTTGATAATAAACGTGATGCATGATGAAGATGAACAACAAAAGCAGCTATTGTGTAGAGTCGTTACAATTTATTTTTAATTCACAATTTAAATAACATGCTTGTTGCGGTCAACGGGGGGAGACGCACATCTTGAACCGGAGTGAATTATGGTATAAACATATTTTAATCATACGACACAACAGGATTTTTGGTTCGGTAACTAGTTGCGGTAATATTCTACGTTTATATGTTCCGAGTCGTCTGTCGCAGGCTCGATTTGGTTTCGATTAAACCTCTAACGGTTGTTAAAGGAAAGAGTAGCGGAAATTGCGAAAAGAACGACACTAATTGTTTACAAATAGAAATCGAACTAAATAAGATAAGCTAGGCAGCTGCTGCGCGTGGGGCTGTATGTCTGCTGTTCACCCTCAACTCGGCTTTACTCCTTGCTACGAGAGCGCAACCACAAACAGAACAACGCACCGAGACGGAACAGCACGATAAGTGCGAAGAGACAGGCGATGTCGAGCGTGAAGTCTTCGACGCGAAAATTAAACGTCTCTAGAATGATCTCGCCCGACCGTGGACAGGTGACGTTAGCACGGGTGCACGCGATGTCACCGTCGGCAATCATGTTCCACTGGTTGATCAGCAACGCCTCGTTAGCATACCGGAACCAGGACAGATAGGAGAGATACTTGAAGTATGACGGCACGGAGGCGGAGTTGAGGAAGAAACCGCCGAATATCAGGAACGGGATGACGACCGGCGGCCCAACCGAGAGCGCCATCGAGATGGAGGAGCTGGCGCAGGAGATGAGGTAGCCGAAGGAGGTGGACACGTTAGCGACCAGCGTCACGATGAAGAGCGTCGTCAGGTAGTGAGTTACACCCGCCTTCAAGCCGATCATGGGATACGTGATCGAGGTGAACACGAATGGGACGGCGATGAACAGCGGCAGCTCGGCGATCGTCTTTCCGAGGAAGTACGTATCGACACGGTACAGGCGGGAGCGCTTCTCGCGCAGGAACACCGGCAGCTCGGCGGAAAACACGTTTATAACGGCAAACACGTTCTGGAAGGTCATGTTGGTGAGGAACAGGAAGAGCGAGCCGTTGATGTTCATGACACCGTCCTGGTCGAGCACCTGACCAAAGTAGATCGATCCAATCAGCGTGGCCACCATCTGTCAACGGTCGGGAGAATGAACAAATGTAGCTTAATGAGCCCAGGATACACAAAAAAAAGGATCTACACCGATGAGCGGGGCATTACTTACCGCCGTCTGCAGCAGGCGCACCTTTACCAGCATTGGGTCCTTCAGCACGCTCAGCCATGAGCGCCACAGGATGCAATAGAACTGAGTCCACCAGCTCGACCGATAGCCGGTGCTACCCACGCCATCGGCCGGCCCTAGGAAGTACGGTTCGTCGGTTCCCGTCTTACTCGAGTAGGCCGAAGCGGTCTCGAGCACATCCCGCGCGATCGGGCTGACCGCGAATGAGTCGCAGATCTTCTTGATCGTCTCACGGCACTCGGTCTCCTTGGCCGGCGCGATCGCCAGCATCTGTACGTAAAAGTCGGCCGGGTTGTAGTTCGGTGGGCAAGGTATGCCAAGCCTATACAAGCGGAAGTTAGGAGTGTTAGCGACGAGTGATTGCTGCGCACTTGCACACGGTGGAGACGACACTTACTGAGAGAAGAACTCGGCGGATTGATACGGTGAACCGAGGAACGCCACGCGACCCTCCGCAACTAGCAGGATCTTGTCGAACAGGCAGTACAGCTCGGACGACGGTTGATGAATGGTGAGAATGATAGTCTTGCCCTTCATCGCCATGCCCTTCAGCACCTGCAGCACACTGTGAGCCATGAACGAGTCCAGCCCGGAAGTGGGCTCGTCGCACAGCAGCAGGTGGGGATCGGTAAGCGTCTCGGATGCGAACGCGAGTCGCTTGCGCTCGCCTCCGGACAGTCCCTTGATGCGGCCCGGCGCGCCGATGATCGTATCGGCACACTTGACCAGCGACAGCTCCTGCAGTACCTCCTGCACCCGGTGCTGCTTGACGCTGGCCGGGACATCCCGGCCCATGCGTAGCAGCGCCTGGAATACCAGGTGCTCGCGGGTCGTCAGCGACGGGATGAACAGATCGTCCTGCTGCACGTACGCGCATCGCGCACGCAGCTGCTCCGCGTTCACCGGCACACCGTTGAGCGCGCGGACGGCGATTGGCGAGATCTTGACGCCCGGCGGTGAACGGAAGGCGAGCGCGTTCAGCAGCGTCGTCTTGCCCGCCCCAGAGCTGCCCATCACGGCCAGCAGCTCACCGCTGCGTGCCACCCCGGTCACATTCTTCAGCAGGTGCTTGCGCGGATTGAAGTCACGGCGCTGGCGCGAGGTGAAGCAATTGCGCAGTCGGCTGCAGAACGGCTCGCGCGATTTCGTGTCATTTGGCGCCTCGCCGAACACGTCGATCTCCTTCCAGGTGTACGTGAGGCGCTCGTGCTGCGGTATCTGGCCCTTCACCGATCCGTAGCTCTTCGGCTTCCACACCTGTATCAGCGTCGCCTTGTCGTTCGTCAGCGTCGTGTTGATGCCATCATCTTCCAACGATTGGTCCTGGTAGCTGCTCGTGCTGTAGCGCTGTGGCGGAGAAAGAAGCGAGCGGCTATTAGATATCGCAGCCTGCTGCTGGTGGAGCATCAAGCGGAAGAGGCGAAACCTCACGGGGCGATCGTGTCCCCCCCCCCCCCCCCACTTTAAATGGAGAATCACTTGGGGCAACCGGCTACATGTTTGACAACATGTCTGTTAGGACCAAGCACGACACAACGGGGAGAATGGGGTACTAGTGTTTGGTAGCGTAGGTCATGCGTTGTAGCAATAGGGACATGCAGTGATGCGCCACTACCGTGTGCTATCTGTCTACAATCGTGCTAACGGCTCTAGTGCGGCGCGTCATATTACGTATGAGGTGATGGGAAAATCATAATTTGTCGACTCGCAGCTCAACCTCCACGTGCACTCGTAGATCTCGCGCTGAATCCACGCGCGATGACCGGGACCGGATAGAGTTTGGACACGCAAGTGTCCCCCGATCAACGTAGCCAGCGTAGAATGGTACAGACAGAGAAAGAGAAAAACACAGAAAGACTCATCATTATCTTTTAACGCGTAGTTGCAGTGTTACGGTTGCTGTCATGCTTCACTTGGTATGCGGAGCTTGACCAACATTGGGAAACTTTCTAGTTGCATAGGTTGGAATGGTTGTCGCATACCGTTGCCGATAAGGTTAGGAGGCAGGGAACATGCCACCGGCGGCCAGTCGTGCTTAATCATTTGAACTTTTTTGTTGTGTTCATAATCAGCAGTTAAACGATTACTTGCACGGGGATCCTGCAACCATGCTTCCTGCTTCGGCGTGCAGATAGCGAACCGAATGTTCGGGCCCGTGGTAACGACGGCCTGCGTTTCATGCTAGATCTCCTCCCCCTACCCCACCTAAGCTTAATTACCATAGAAATGCCCACGGACCGACTTAAAACAGCCATCTCTCTTAATGGGGGAAAAAATTGAACGAAAACCCGTACACGGAGGTTAAGAATGTCTTTGAATTGTCCGGTCCGATTCGCTAATCTACCTAAAATCAAATATGCGGATTGGCTTCATTTTGTTTTTTTTTTCATTTGTGTTTGTTTATTAGCTCATGTTGAATGTTTCACTGCAATCTTAAGGTTTCTGGCAACTGAGTCAACTTAAATCACTCATGGCAGTTATTCTCCTGTCCCAGCATGGCATGAGAAAATGATTGGTTCAGATTGGGAATACGTTTTGAATCCGCCACAAAAAACTCTGTTCACAATCAAATTAAGTAATCAAAATGAGCGATAAAGTTGTTCTAGTGCTGCTAACCACAGGCCATGGCCATCACGCACGTTTATGGGCCATTTTTTAAACCATTGTTTTTTTTAAACGTTTGGATACATTTACCAACAGCCAACATTGCAAAACTGTGGCAACGGGATCGGTGCGGCAAACCACTTTTTTTAAATTTATTTTATTTATTAGTTATTATCTGCCACATCGGCTAAACAAAAACTTATAGATAGATACAAAGTCAAATCTTATATGCTAAACAACGCAGAGACAACGACAACTAATAAGCTCAGATACAACACGAAAAACAACAAATAAAACACCAAAACACGGACACGGACAAAAACACAGCTGTGAAGCAGAGAACCGAGGTATCGACAACATAAAAGGAAGGTTAAGGAATGGGATTTAAGGAGGAAGCGAGATAGAGGAAATGAGGGCAAGGTAGTTAGACAGAGAGCTAAATATCAAAGTTATCGTAATAATCGTTGAACTGCCGCATGCAAGCCAGCAGATAATCGTATAGAAATCCAAGAGCTGGCAGCGGATGGCATAGCAAAACTATGACGTCCATGGAGGCGTCGCATGGCCAGACGGGTAAAAATCCTCTGAATCCGTTCAAACTTCGCGCGCTAGCCCACACGTTCATGAGCTTTTTTTTTTGTTTTGAACATTTTGATACATTTACGAAAAAGGACCAACAGCCAACATTGCAAAACTGTGGCAAGGGGATCGACGCGGCAAACCACAATGAAAATCCAATCAGAATTCCTCCGAGCGGTGCAAGTTGTTTGCGGTTTCCGCTCAATGTTGCTCTCACTGGACCTGCATAGTGACTACAGCCTAATGATATGTGCCAGGTGCAACTTTTGAAACGTTTCGGAATATCGTTTGCAGCATCTTAATTTGCAACTATGACTCCGGCAAGTGAATTTTCCGAAAACACCTAGTGTATGGTCACAAAATTAAGGTCTGCTGTAAAGCAGTTTTTGGTGCACTTGGCTAAACATAATCAATTTCAAATGAAACAATCTCAACCAAGGACGGAATTCCGTTGTAAATCCCTATCGGTTTGCTAGGTTGTTATTGCCGGCAAAGCAACCGCGTTTGATTTCGCCGAAGCTAAGACGTGCACACCAAGTAATGTTCCGTCTTGAAAAGAAAACCTACAAACTCCATCGGGTTGCAAGCATCTGCTAACGCCGCTGCCTTTTGAGAGGTGGTTTGTCACGTGGCGCGACGTCGTCTAGCCACCTTCCATACCATACCGCCATCAGGGTAGCCCCTTCCCTTGTCTTTTCTTTGAAGGTGTAAACTTACGTTCTGAGAACATTTCGAGGTGCGGAGTCAGTTATGTTAAGGATTATTGTACTGCTTCCTGTCTGTGAAGTCACCGCAACGTTGCCGCACGAGCAAATGTACAGCATGAACAGAATGAAACCAATCAATGGCCGTCGGTTCCCCGTGGTGCGATTGATGCCTCCTCGCTCTCCAAATCTAGAGAAGAATGTTTCAGCTGAATCTCTGAATACTATGTGCAAAGTACGCAAAATGAATATTGTATAGCTCAACAGACAAGACAACTGTTTACCGATGGCCTGTAATCAGAACTCAAAGCTAACGTCGGAGTAGAGACCGCTTTGGTTGACTTTACAGGCTACTGACACTGCATCGCTATCATCGTTCAGCCGAACGAACTGAAAGCTAACCTACCCTAACGTACATCCTCTCCTACCGACGGGGTTGTGGGTTTAGGACTGGGTTTCATTGACTCAGGTTAGACGAACCACTGCCCGAGTGATCTCTATCGCTGCCAAACAAACTCGAGCTGGCGAACCTAGTTGTGCGCACTGTATCATTCCCAGCTCGTCATCCCCTGAGTTAATCCCTTCGTAAGGTAATTCTGTACCCGCCCCAGCTCCCCCGTGTTTGGGAGGTACGTGCGAACTGTTGGCTTGGAGGCAATAGTTTCTTCAGGAGCTTATTTTGGCAAACGTAAATTGCCAGTTTAAAAAAATACAACCTATTGGAACTCTGGTGAACATATTTCACAAACTGACAAGATGGATAGTAATTACATGCCGAACACTGTAATGCCATTCGGCAGAGCTGCAGCAGTCGGATATGCGTGACACCTTCGGTTGAGCCGGTGTTGTTGGGCTTCGCTATGCATCACCGCACCCCGGTTCATGGAAGCCGACGCATCGCACCACAGCGAAAATGAAAGTCCATCGGTTACCACTAGTCCTCCCGGTGTGCCTAGCTATTTCTTTTGCAGGTCTTCTTGCGCCTTCCGGTTTTTTTGTTCTTGTTACTTGGCATACTACATAGAAGCAGCAGAATTTTAGAACATTCTCAGAAACGGCACAAAAAGAAGATCTCCTTCCTGGTTGAGGAAGAGTGAACTAGTTGGCTCTGCAGTGAACCACAATGGCACAATTTTCGGGCTCTTTTTGGCGCACCAAATTTGACTATGAACCATGCAGTTGGTCTCCACCATAGAACTATTCCGAGAATGGTGGTGGGCTGAACAAAATCTTAAGCCATTCTACTAACATGGGTCCTTAAGATCAACCCAATACGATCACATATCTTATTAAATAAACGAACGCGACTTACCCGACTGGAACTGATAGTGGATTTATTCTCTCCATCCGCGTACTGGTCATCGGTATTGATTGTCATGGTGTTTTAACTGACTGGCAGCTGCTGTCTTAATGCAAGATGTGTTTTCTTCGATGAATGCCTCAGTCACTTTTAAGCACTTATATTTTCAATCGCCTCATCCGGTAGAAGCCCGTCGTTGCACTATTCTGTTCCTTCTCCACTTTGCCGGGCAGGGTACGTCCAATCGTTCGGGATGCGCGTCTCAAACCGCTCGAAACACTCCTAGGAAGCTGAAAACAAGAAGGCCAACTTAATTGCATTTTTCTTAATGGGGTAGTCAGCGCCATGATTGATTGAAACGTGAACGTCTGACCCATCTTCACTGAATAAACAATCGGTCGGGTTCTTTGGTCCGAGCTTTACACCGTGAGCGTTAACACATACAGCTGGCACGACATCTTATCAGCTCTCGCGATTTCCATGAATTTTTCTGCTTCTAATGAGGCTAATTATAAATCCACTGGGTTGGTCCTGGTTTATTTCGATCCGTACGCAGTGTTGTACGCACTCTACCTCAACAAACAACATGTTCTGCCAAACGGGGAATTATTATAGGCCATTTTCGTGTCTTACATTATTGCTGTGGAAAATAATCCGTTTGTCTGTGGCTCCTTCTGGTGCTCACAACATGACACCATCCGGAGCTCTCCCTCCAAAAAGTAAATTGTTGCTTGCTTGATAAAACGGTAATCGTTAATTATTTTATACAACACCCTACTAGAGCATCATGCCCGCCAAACAGGAGGGCAAGCTTCCAAATGTCGTTCGCTCGATAATCAGCTTCAACTTACTTCTAATAACGACCAAGTCAAGTAAAAAAAAGGTTTATTTTTTGCTTGTTTAGTTTTTCGTTCAATAATGTTTAACGTCGTGGTGCATTCGATGTAACTTCCGTCCCCGATTAGACGGTCGTTGATTTTTTGTAATTAACTTCTCGTCCGCCAGTTTATTATGAATTGCGTCGGAATTTCACTGCGTAATCACATCAGAAACAAATCAACCGAACACACAATAAAAACGGAACCTCAACGGAAGAAAAAGGCTGCACTCGTTTGATTAAAAATTTCGAAGAGCTGATGGAAAAAAACATCATGGTCATACAATACCCCGTATCGTCTCTGGTCTCTGGTTCGTTACCGTTAAGCAGTGCAATGTTTGGTTACGTTAAACTGTCGGACTTTTTGGAGGAATACTTTTTGAAAAGGGCAGCGCTAAGTACCTGTTCTGGCTCTACGGAAAAGCCGTATGGGACGTGATCTCTTAAAGAAGGAGAAGAATCTTAACTATTGGCTACACTATTTGCAGCCAACTGCTACTTGGCGGTTTGTGTTCCAATTCCAATCCAGTGTGAATATGAACCTTGGAAAGCCTAGAAATGCAACCGCCCGAGACCCCACAACACCCCCACAGCCTTGGCAGAAAAGATGTCGGTACATAGGGAGCGAAAGAAAACCATGTTCGTTTCCAGCAAGGTATTGGGATATTGTCTTCACCAAACACACCGACCGAGTCGACAGGATCAATGACTGAATTAACAGCTTCGGTAAAACAGACGAGGTGAAACAATGTTCTGTCCTGCTCGTTGAAGCTATTCTGAACCCTACAATAACTTACACCGCCTTCTTCGATTGCGTTTCACAGCAAGAATACTGTGCTTCACGTTACCACACCTGTCTCATAGCAAGTGAACAAACTGACTAAGTAGTAGTGTTATCAAAAACTGTCCGGCACTGTGGGCTGAACATTGGGCATTGGTTGCTTATGACTTCCTATAAATTAGTTTTTTTGTTGTTTCGAAAGAAAAATTGTCTGAGATAAGACCTGCGATACTTTTTGTGTAGCTTTTAGCCGTAGTGTTTTTTTTTTAAATATTCTCTTCTCGAATCGTTACTATCGTGGACTTTTTTTTCTTTTTTGTTACTAATCTTCGGTGTTGTCTCACTCTTGCCTGCAGGTTGATCGGTTGGATTCCATGTCCTCTGGTTCCCTTCAAACATTTGGGAAAGATGGCCGTTACGTGAGCCGATCGTTTGATTGAATGCCGTTTTGCGCTACTAAAACACATTTCCTGTGTAGCGTTTCTTTGAATTTCGCGAGGGAAAAAATTAGATTCGGCTAGAGATAGTTTTTCATTTCCACGCAGAAGAAAAGCTACTTTGAACGTTTGCACTCTCTCACTAGGGCTGGTTTGGAGGGCATACCTCAGATACCCAATATATTCACATCCATAGTGTAAGTGTGTAATTGTTAAACTGCTTCGCTTCCCTCGCACGAGAACTGAAAATGCACGCACCAGCTAGAAGGCACGACCAACTTGCCGTCCGTCTGGCTTTGATGGAACCGTACTGGATCGAATGAAATATAAATCTGAACAGAAGCTGCAACCGCAGATGCACTCGCACGCACTTACACTCCGCCGTCGAAGGGGGGGCTAGTTTTCACTCGTTCTCGGTTTCGTCGGTGATGAGCTTGCACGGACAGAAAGACACGACTACCACTCCTGGCAACGATCAAATCAAAACTGAACGCCGGTGGCTCGAGCCTCGGGGAGGAAAATGCGAGCAAGGGATCGATCGATCGACGACGCACCGGACGTTGGTGTGCGATGACGGATGGCAGATAACGGGGAACGGGAGCGCACGCATACAGCATTAGCGCCAAAGGAGCCCTTAAGCCTCTTGTATCCGCGCACACATTGAAGTGCAGCAAAGACCGTTCCGAGTATGTCCGCTTCTGGATCGTTTTTAGAAACATCGCCCAGTAAATGATTACAACTTTACCGAAAGCCCTTGGAATGATGCAATTCAAGTTAAAATAATTAACTACTGTTTCAAGAAATTGACAGCCTCCACTAAGGAACAGCCCTTGAGTGCTCTACGCTGACGAGATGATGGGGAATTACCTCATTACCTCAAATTGACCTCATATCAAATCATCATCCAGCGCAAAAGGGTTTGGATAAAGTATTTCCAGCAGGACGCAACCATCTTTCTACTTGCGGCAATCGATACCGTGGCGAATATTTTAGGTAGGGAATATTTCTCGAACTCCGGACGGGCTTGTAGGCAACTGATTCCGACCGTAAAGCGGCCTCTCATCGAGTGATGGCATATTTTCATTGGATTTCACCCTGCAGAGGAGTTAAGGCCATTCGTCCTCTACAACGGCTTCGGGTCCCCTTTTGTTAAAGCGCTGATAACTAACTACCAGAATCCGCTGATTTATTCACAGGTGTTTCATTAGGAGCAATATTGAAAATTGCAGAAAAACGTTATCTAAATTCTTTAAAACCATTAAAAGCAATTATAATGCTTTCAATTAATAGCTAGAAATCCATTAGAGAGCCAAGCCAAGCGCAAACCAGACAAAACATGCAATTGCGTTGATTTTGAAAAATGAAATTGCGTTGACGACCATCAAAGTTAAAAACTTGTTCCCGCTGAACATAGGTTGCGAAACAGGAAGCTCCATAGTTGTCACAGAAGTTGAAATGTTTCCTTAATTTTGATAATGTTGGTTACGCGTTGGAAAAGGCCAATCAATTCTTGCTGCTACACAGTTGGATCAACGTGGTCTAATCATTTTTTTTAATATTCCGTTTTTTTTTTAATTTGCCGATGCTGCGAGCTAAGTTTTTGATATGCAGAGGACGGAGCAAACATGGAAAGGAACGCAATATTATTTGCCATAAAAAGATTGCAAGCTAACTGCTTATCTTTGGTTGAAAAGAGTGCCAAGCGCTATCAAAAGTTGAGTAAACTGCCTTCTCTAGCGGATGAGCAACCGGCGGCTCTCGTGTATGTTCTGTACTACGAAAACAGTTCTACTTATTTCAATGGTCAAGCGAAGCTTACAGCCGTTCGCAGTTTCTACCGTCGTTTGATCAACATAGTTTGTCGTTTCATTATCATACACTGTCTTTTGATCAACATATATTATCGTTTGATCAATTGTACTGTCGTTTGAGCAAACACTTTCAATTACATCGTCTTTTTGCTGTGCAGTTGTGTGTCAAAAAGACGATGCTGCTTGCAAAGAAGCTGGAAGTGTTCGCTCAAACGACGCTACTGTTCGACGATCAGCCTCCACGTCAATGACAGAATGAAGAACAATCGAGCGTGACAAATTTACGCAGCAAATATCGCTGTGATCTCGCGTTATTCTGCGTCTCCTCTTGCGGCATGTGTCTACATTCAATTTTATCGACTATTATCTACAACATCATCTAGGTGTGCAAACACTTCGAAGAACACCATAATTGTATGCAGCACTTACCAATCCCACATTATATCATCTTCATCATCTATATTTATTTTATTTCCTTTTATTTATTTTCCATTTTTAATCTAAAACCAGCTTACATTCTAAGACAAAGCTGTCCTGTCACTGTTTTATATATCATGTTTTATGTTTCAAAACATATTTACAAATATAAACAAATTAACGATGGCGTATTGTATTACCAACGCCAGTAATGAACATAACATAAAGAAGGATAATGCTCATGCTCTTCGGGCAGTTTCAGCTCATTCGATATGACCGTTTAACTTTCTACTACAGTGTGTTCATCGTTTGCCATACTCTATTATATATGATATTCTGAAAAGTTAGCAACGTTAAACTTATGGCTGTGTGAAATTGACTATCAAATAATAATGGAATAAAGCCACCAAAAGGGCAGACATTGCACCTTAAATGCGAATACAACACGTTCTCAACGGGAATATAACAACTTAGGACATTTGAGGCATCAGAGGACATATCAAAATAACGTTAACATAAATTTAAAAAAAAAATTGTAATATCATCATCATTAACAACTAATGCCTTGAATTACGTCAGTACTATCCATCTAACTAGTTTTAATACAATCTCTGCGGTCACACTGCATTGCAACAGCAAACCGAGGGAGTTTCGCACAAAGTTGAATTCAGCATTAACAACAAGCATCCGACAATGAAGCAGAGGTATCGCTTGTCGAGTGGCATTACAAATTGATTTTAATCACACGTTTATATTATTTACAATACGAAACACTTGCAACACTGAGTTACTTCCACAACACAGATACGATGCCTTCAATATACAGAACTTCATTATTTCGTTTTCTTTTTTTTTTTACCACTTGAACATCGGTTAGTGCTATGCTGTAAAATTATATTGATAAGTTTGTATATTATTGCCCTACGATACACATTGGAGACCAAATATCTGGTTCGAAAAAATGTACAGATGGATGGAGATGGATTTCTCCACACCGCTCCCGGACTTGTGTTTTCTTGTGTTTACATAACTTTCTTTATACGTACTTTTCGCATTTCCTTTTGCGTGCTTTCTTCCCTAGGCACTAACAATCGTATGCAAAACTAGAAGATAGCATTGAAACCGAAACGGGTTCGTTTTGCGATAGGGGTTTTAATGGTGAAGCTTATTTATTTCACTTTCAGGATTCCCCATTCAATTCGATGTAAAATATAATGCTTCATGTTGATGATTCACAGTGCATGCCAAACTTTTATGTAAGACCTGATGTGGTATCACTTGAACAAAGTTCCAGCTTCCAGCACAGATTTAGAAGTTCACCAAAAACAGCACAACAGCACTTCAATCAATTTCTGCCTAATATCTGTCACAACTGTGCCCATCTATTTAGTCTGAGCCATCAGGCTTAAAATAGTCTGAAATTGAACAGATTCAAATCACCCAATTTTGTTACGTGCAGTACGAGAGATCAGTTTAGCAACTTCTGTCAGGGATTTGTATGCTATAGCATGTTATAGTTTTGCGATTTCATAGAATTATCACTTTTTGGTTGTTGAAATTATGATATATAAGGATATTCGACCCTTTCGGCAAATGTGACTTTCCCAGGACAGATTTGGTAGCAGAAGTATGATGCATGGGTAGATAAGTAAAGCCTCGTTGCTTCGCTTATTGGCGATACTGTACATTCATGGTTTTATGACTTGATAGAGTTGAAGATCTTTGTTAATCCATTCTTATTCATAGCCGACCGTCTTGTTTTTTTATATTTCGTTTTACCTGAACTTTTTCATTCCAAATATCCGGCTGTTAGTACTAGTTTCTATGCTATCCACTGTTAGATTGAATGTTGCCAGCACCACGTTCCCAACGACTAAGTATCACTTAACATTTCATATTCCTTTGCCTTTAAGACAGGCACAATTTCTTCCAGTTGAAAAAGTTTCCATATTTTCCAATCGTTTGGTTCGCCCTTACTATTTCTTTAAAATCTTTCTACTTCTAAATGCAATACATGTCATACATCTTACACTACTACCACTTTTCTAACAGGTGACTTGAGTGCAATTAGTCGAGAGTCCAGGCTAAATTATTTGCATTTTCTTTCTCTTTGTTCGACTATGGATTGCATTTGCGCATACGTAAACAATATACAAGTCGATTATTATTCCCTAATATGTATTGTTTTCTAGACCAATTTATACTGCTGACGTAAGACAGAAAGAATGAGCTGAACCTTTTGCGAGAGCGAAACGAACCTTATTGATTTTTTTTTTATATTTTAGTTTCACTTTTCAGTGAGCCTTTGGACATGCCATAAACGAGGAAGATTTAATTTTATGTTCCAAAATGAAATTCAAAAGTATAGTTCCTGTTGTTACAGTATAGTAAATATCTAAAGGAGACATGACTAAAAAAACGTAACTATAAATGGCTTCGATAACGTACAATTTATAAGTGAAGGTAAATGATCTTCATTCTTTTATGAACACTCAACATACGCTTTTAACCATAAGACGCATTCGTTTTTAAATGATTTAAAATGATAAACTCGAAACTCATCAAAACAGGCTTGCATTTTAGATTTTCATATTATCAGACGAAGTTGTGATAATAATTGTGCATAATAATATGTCATACAATACATACATTAAAAACGCACGGAATGACAGGAACATTCTAAACCACGTACAAATCATATGCCTCTTAAGACTCATTACATTTTTCACTAAGCAATAAAACATTTGTAATATCAGCCGGAAGAAGTTACGAAACATGAAACATCATAATATAGGTGTATACATAATATAGGTGTAGGCAAATTGCGGTAGACAAGTAATACCGAGTATAAATACGAATTTTTAAAACGCTATTGCATCTCCCGCGCGGAGTGTATGTACAGATAATTTTACATAGAAGTTTGAAACTAGTTTAAAGCCAAGCATACGCTTTCTAGACATTCAATTACAATACATAACCCACGCTCGTATTTAGGTTAAAATTGTATTCTGTGGACACTTATTTATCGCCGTTATAGCGAGCTAGAGATAGTTTTAAAAAACAACTGAATACCGAGATATTCTTAAGGTCAGACGGATGTACTTATACAAAATACAAAGTATTTTGAGGATAGATGTACAATTTTCAATATCATTCGCACATATTTGTGCGTTCTTTTTGAATAGGTAAATCACTTTACTCTTGCACATTATTACTCTCTCTCTCTCTCTCTCTCTCTCTCTCTCTCTCTCTCTCTCTCTCTCTCTCTCTCTCTCTCTCTCACTCTCTCACTTTCTCGATCTGTCTTTTGTATTCTATTTAATTTGCTGTCAATCGCTGTTTAATTCATATCCAGGTTTGTTTTATAAATAATTCCGCCCTTTTTTATCAATCTGAAAAGCCTAACCTACTCTCTAAAGGATTTACAGTTGATCATATTATATGCACATACGTACGTACAGGAAACATTGAATCTACATTTTATTCTATCCCCGGCCATACAGCGAAAACATCTACAATTTAGCACCTCAATTGCGTACGTGCATACAAACATACAAACATACATACAAACATACATATATACATAAATACATACAAACATACATACATACATACATACAAACATACGTACATACATACAAACGTGCAAGAAACATTGAATGTACATTCGATTCAATTTCCTGCAATATGGTGACCCAGTCGTTTCCCAGCCCTGAGCCTAACCTACTCTAAATAATTTACAATTTATCATTTCAATTACATACGTACATGCATACGTACAAGAAATTTTGAATGTACAATTAATTTCATCTCCGGCAATACGGTACTCAGTCCTGCTTCAGCTATAACCCTTTACGCAAACGTAAACCATTAGTTTTGATTCTTCTGAATTGCCTCTACATCGTTTGGTGGTTGCGTCCGGTGTGAGACTGGTGTCACTGGCGGTTGTTTTTGGAAAAGTTGTGTGATGCCCAGTTGAGCGAGGTCTTCCATGAGTTTGCTAGAGCTTCGCTAAATTTTGCTTTAAAGTGGCTGCGTGCCTCCTCTTCTGTTTTGTCCAACACCTAAAAGAAACGGAAAGGGGTGTGTTATTGAATTAAAGTTAATTTTGGTTTATCCCCTGCGTAGGATACGGGCATGCAGATTGCCCCACTTACCAGCGTTTCCCGGAGATAGTTGAGATCCTTCTCTGATGACAGTTCTGGCAGCCCGGTTGAGATCATCATGGAAAATAAGGATAGTATGAGACATCCGTGCTGACGCAGGATAAGAAAAGCCTGCAATTGGTAAAATGAAGAGAGAAAAAAAACCCGGAAATGAAAAAACACCGGCCGCAACCCAACACAGTTCGCCGTCACCGTACCTCCTCGCAAAGAGTCTGAAAGTGGCAGAACTCCTGGGCTTCCCGGTCGGTACGTCCGTTGTTTATGACGTAGACAAAGTCGTGTGTTAGCACGAAAGGGACGCGCTCACGCCGGAATCCGAACTTCTCTTTAAAGTGGCCTAGAATATGGCCGAAGTCGATATGGAACAGTTGACCGGTCTTCTTCACCATGATATTGTCCGAGTGACGGTCGGCGACGCCCAGCACGTATGTCGCAACGCAATATCCTGCGCAGCTGAGTGTAAACTCTTGGATTGCTTTCGCCAGCAGCTCGTCGGTACCGTTATGCTCTTTAAGCCACGCTAGTAGCGAACCCTTTTTGAACGGCGAGGTGGCAGAAAACATACCGCGCTCCTTCTGAATGTTGGCTATCGTTTCCGCGTTTAGCACGACCTCAATCAGACCGAGCCGGCGGTCAGTACTGATGCAGCTGTAGGGATTCATGCGAAAATCGTACCCATGACTTTTCCAAATGCGGTCCATGATGCGCAGCATTTGCAGTGTCAGCATGTCCTGCCGCAGGTCGTCGCCATTCTTGAAGATCATATTGATGTCGTCCCCGCGCGCATCGCTGTTTTCGTAGACAATCCAGAGCGGTCGCATCTTTGAGTCCATCACCTTGCACCGATCGACCTTCACGTTGCGGCACCGAAAGCTTGGATTGAGCGGGCTTATCACGTCGTTCATGGCCTCCATCGTCGTGCGTTCGGTCAACTTGTCCATTAGCAACGCCCGGCCCTTCTCTTTGCTGCCTTTCTTCACCGTGTCGGAACAAATTTTGAGCTGGTGCAGGCAGAGCGTTTGCCGGAGCAGCACTATAACGTGCTCCGGACTACCTTTAAGGTACGCCTCTAGAATGAGCCCGAAACGCACCTGCTCCGACGGTACGCCGAGCTCCGACCGTAGGTGCCAGAAGATGAAGTGACCGATGTGCTGGTTGTGCAAGGCACGCTGCAGCAGGAAGAACACTAGGTCACAGTTTAGATACGATTCGTGCTTAAGCGCCTGCACGAGCTGTAGTAGGTAGAGCAGCAGCTCGTCGTCTTCGATCGTGCGAAGGCAATCGACCGCATATCGGCGCACGTACTTGTCGGCGTACGCGTAGTCGAGCAGCTCGAGAGCCCGCTCTACCAGCAGTTTCGGCCATTCCTGCAACAGCGAAACAATCTCGGCCACCTCGTCCCGGTTGTTCCATTCGACACAGTATAGCAGACATGGCAACCCCTGCGGCATCTGTTGCAGACAGTCTCGCCGTTTCGCCCAGATCGCGTTACGGTCCTGCTCGTGGATATCGTTCAGTCGATCGTTGTACATGTACATCGAGAGGATGGCTTTGATCGAGCGCGGGTCTTCGGCGCTCTCACGATTAAGGTGCTCGTTCCGATGGCTCATGCGCGCTGCGTGGGCCAGCAGCTCCTCCTCGCTGGGGTAGACAATGATCTGGCCATCATAATCGTAGCTGCCGAAGCTAAGCAGCACCGACGGTGCCTCATCCCGCTTGGGGTTCGGCTCAACTGTGCCGAGCGGGTGCAGGATGTCATCCGACTGAGCGTCCTCCGCGTACGTCCAGGCGTACAGGGTGGCCGAGTCTGTCTTCAGCTGGCTCTTATAATCGAACACCATCGTGTTGACCCAAGCAATTGGATTGATCAGGCCGTCATTGGTGCGCCGCGCCCGTATACCGATTCCTTTTGCCGTGCGAATGTTCTCATACACCACCAGGCACAGGCGAGCCATGCGCGGCACGTTGCTTACATTAATGTCGAACTCAATACGCTGGTTCCAGCTAGCGTGACTGTTGTTCATCAATACCATGCCGGTGCGTTCGGTCTTGCACAGGGATTTGCCGCCATGGAAAAGGCCGAGCTGTACGCCTACCTCCACGTTTCGGTTCGCGTCGCAGTTAAGGTCGTGAATTTCGTGCACCGTGCACGACAGCTTCGCGTTCACCTCCCAGCTCGTCAGATTCTTCGGTTTCCGGAGCGTCGATGGATGCTGTGGTTGCTGCGACTGTTGCTGTTGTGACTGTAACTGTGCCTGTGCCGAGCTTTCCTTGACGCTCGGTGTCGATGATGGTCCGCCTGCCTTCGCATTGCTTCCGGTGATCGCACCCGCCCCGCTGTTGACCGCCGTCCACTGGGAGAAGTCCTCCCGCGCATCGTATATGTCGTTCTTGAACACCTCGACCGTACGTACCAACCGCGGCACGAACGTGGGCGTTTCATCCCGCGACAGGCAGTCTTGCACGTATTGAAAGTCGATCAACGGATGCGCACCGTAGATGTACTCCTCGCGGCCGCATACCTTCAGTATGAAATCGGAACTATTATCGTTGCGCGCCTTTGCTATCTGCTTCTTCTCGAGGATACGCTTTAACAATTCTTCGGGCGTCGCGCGACACGGCACCTTCACCGTCACCTGCATGTCGGTGCTGATTGCGGCAACGCAGAAATGGCCGCCGTCGTTGCCGCCAGCAGCACCTCCCCCGTTGGCCAACCGTTTTTTTATTTGCTCTGGGATGTTCGTGCTGCTGGCCAATTTCACCGGATACTGGTAGGCAATTCGCTCCATGCGACACATAGCCGCACGCCGGCTACCGATCTCCTCGCCCAGCAAACTCATCTTGGTGCGAAAGTCGTTCACTTCTGGGTTCTTCAGCGTTTTCTCCGGTAGCGTGCTTCCAAGCAGGACGTTGATGTTGTTGGTCAGCGTGCTGTTAACGGACATGTTCTTTTTTTCCACAAACCGAAATATGCCTAATACTGGCTGCACATCAATCAACCGCCGCGACTCGTCGTCTACCTCGTATGTACCGCTAGTCGTCGTGCCGGACGCCAGAGTACAAAAGCAGTACATATTCTTGTCACCCAGGAGGCTGTACAAAGGTTTACGCTCCGCCACTTCCCAGACATCCTATTGCGTGTGTTTACATTGTATTCGTGATATGGCGTTGGGTTTAGAAAGAGAAAGAACATACATCAACCATTAGCATGTTGTTACCGATTACGATTACAGACATTTTTCGAATTTGAAACATGTTTCAAATCGTAATGTTGTACAGTTGCAGTGTACGCCAATGATGTTGACCAATGTTGACCTACAATGTTGTTTCATGTTTAATGACAATTGGCGAACAATTGGTACCTACCGCTTTTAAATCCTCGAGTGTTAAATAAATCGACTGGGTCATCGTGATCACCACACTATTCGGCATCAGCACGTGCAGATCGACGGAGTCGGACGGGTTCTTCCAATATTCGTAATCGAAAGCAAATTGCCGCTGTTCGCCTGGTTTGGATAATGACGGAGCTGCTGGAGCAAGTGCGGCGGGCATTGTCTGGAATCCTCTCTGATACTCTACAAACTGACTCTTTTGCACCTGGCCCCTCGTCGCTGCTTTACCTCCGCCAACCTGTTCTTTATATCGGGAGATGAATCGCGCCCGTTCCGCCGATAACGCGGAGCCTGCGTCCTGTAGGCCGAGCCCCTGCTGGCGCATCTTTCCCCGCGACAGTGGTTCTCCGTCCTGTGCGATGATGTTCGGTGTGCCCTTCATCGCTTGGATTTTGCTTCTCGACAATCTGATTTACTTTCCGCGGGACTCCTTAGCAGTCAGCAAACGCAGCAGGTTGGACGCTTCATGCGCAGCGTTATTCAATCATCGCGATGAATCCTAGTTCACACTAGTTCTATGAAGAGGCTTTGCTTGGAATGTCTTTGCTTTCGATCGGCGTAACGTAATCATTTTTGCTACGCAGGCAAACCACTCGCACTTCGTCAGAAACCCTACGGCTCTCTTTTGAGCTTGATTTTCAGTCATCTTGAATTTGTGAGGATTGATCTTTGTTTTAACAGGAACGACCCGCCTAGGTCGTCGATTTAGAAATGGTGGTAAAAACTTCTTCTTGTTCTGTTTTCCTGACCCGCTCATAGTTGAG
Source organism: Anopheles atroparvus (assembly GCA_914969975.1). NCBI lineage: Eukaryota > Metazoa > Arthropoda > Insecta > Diptera > Culicidae > Anopheles > Anopheles atroparvus. Next base: position 15,240,279 of record CAJZCY010000005.1, on the reverse strand, counting down.
CACGCCGTGCTGATATGGCCTCGGTGGCACTAATCGTGCTCGAGCTTGCTCGGGCTGTGGTTGCCGCTCGTCTTCCACGCCAGTAATAACAAGTTTCTCCGTCCGCTTGTTAGGTTAAAAGTTTTGCAGATGTATCACTTGTTTGCTAGTGATCGACGCTTATAAGTAATATTAATTTATTTGGTTTTTTTTTTCTAACAGAAAAGTTCCATTCAAACATTATTTGCACTTTTTCCCGACCATACGTGAGTAACATTGTTTCATTAGTGAATGCTACTGTGCTTGCATCAACTTGCCCGGCGCAAAATATTCGGCTTCATCAGAGGAATTTTCCTCTATGTTTCTGTCGATAGCTGCGATACTTTTTCTGTTGCCTGCCGGGAATGGTGCATCCTTTGGAGATTCGGAGATACATTTAAAGATGCGCTACTGTTGTAGCTGTTTTCCTCGATACTGCACGGCTGCACTAAATCCGATCACACGAAATCGTTGTTAGAGGTGAAGGATTCATTTGATCTATAAAACGAAAGGAAACAAAATAAAATCAGGGTAAATAGTAGAGTAGAATAGCAAGAACCGTTTTTTTTTTTTTTGTTCAGTACATTTTGGGTAGAAATGTTTTAAATGTGTATGTAGTTGGTAGAAATCGTCTCGCTACATACACATTGAACAACGGTAGCAATATTTCTTTAAGTTTTGAGAAATTTTTCTACTCATCACATAACATTTAAAACATTGCTACCCACAAACTATACATAACATTTCGGCCCACAAAATCAAATCAAACGCCCTTGCCAACGAACTGTTGCTAAAAGGTGTTTTGGTAGAACGATTACGGAGCATAAAAACTAGGAGCATTAGTGTTACAAAACCGGACCGCGCCTTCCAGCAGGAAGATTCTAAGCCGTTAAGCTGTTGGTCTACCTGCAAGTGTACGAAAACACGTTCGGCAGGGTAGCGAAGCGAAACCAACGTTCTCTAACCCAAACATTCATCCAGAACCAGCATTTTCCCCCTGCGGGGTGTAGAGCATTCCACTCGCCTTACCTGAAATCCGATACGAATGCACGAAAGACGTCATGCCCCCCTCCACATTTCGGCCGGATGACGGAGGCCTTGTAAAACGCAGTTTTATTCCAACCCCACACGTGCCGTGACGAGTGTGAAATCGAACGGCGAGCATTTGATTGTGGCTGAAGATAGCGCTGGCAGAGGCTTAGACCTGCCGGACATGCTCGATTACGCTGTCCAGAAGATTTGGTTCGCCCCTTCGGCACTGTTGAATGGCTAGCATGCTTTCGATGGGTGACATTTCTGCTCGAGTGTACGTAGGCGTGAATCGCTAGTTGATTGCCTGGCCGCTATATGGTGTTTGTGTGCTGTAGGAGTTGATTGAATATGCTCAGACTGCGAGCCTTTGCTAGCGCTTGCGGCTTGTTTGGACGCCATCCTGGCCATCGCTAAAGCCGGCCGGATAGTAAACATTCAATCTGTTCTACAGAAGGGCAGCGGGCCGAGGACGAACACCAATCGCAACACTTTCCATTCCATTGACGGTGGGCACATTACTACACACGCTCGACGGACGATGTATCACTTTCCTATTGTTCCTTTCTAGCGCTGATCCGATAGCTAATATACACACTAAACAATCTATACTACACACATACACACACAAAAACGGGACATCCCGTTTCAACATGAACGACATAGAGAACACACGAGGACACAACATACACTGCGTACGCACTAGTGATGAGAAGAAGGAATAGCTTCATATAATCTGATCTGCTCTCTAGCTTAAATGATGTGATCTGATCCAAAAATGTCGGAGCATATATGCTCCCATGCTAACCAATGGAACGATAGTTCTCCAATCTGCTCCGAACTGATCCGATACGCTCCCTGTGACGCTTATGCCGGCAGAAATAAGCGTATTGAGAGCATTTCGAACCCCTTTCAAGAAATTCTCAAACTTGAAGACGCCTCGATACTCATTCGAAAGTAAGCATACCTCGCGTTTGCCGGAGAGTAAACCGGCGGGTTCTCCCTCCTCTATATGTATTTATATAGGAGAGGGAGAACCCTCATGCGAGAACGACGTGAACGCGGCCCGCGAAATCGAAAAACACACTTTGCTCCCGTTCGTTCGACTCGGGTCGGGACGAACGATCGGGTGACGGTTTTTTTCCCATTTCTACTGACCGGCTTCCTCGAGGCGTACATGTTCTTTCGAGTTTTGCTGCGTGCTGGCATTTCGTTTTCACTGTATTTGCTGGCATTTCACAGTCATTTTTGCATGTTCGCTGCGTTTCTTCACTTGATAGTGTAGGTTACGTTTTGTGGACCGAATATACCTTGAACGTGATATGCGCAGAACACTTAGGATATTCTTACCGCAAACCAACGTGACCACACCAAGTCAAGTCAGAAACCGAACTGCGGTGAAGTCCACAAATCCGCTCGCTCGACCGAAGCAAACCAAAGAATATGCTCAAATCGTGGACGCGTGTGCACACGTGTGTATCCGTGCATGTGCCATCATTCGTCTCTTCGATTGCCTTCGCATGCGCTTCCATACAAAACGGCCAGAATTGAGTAAAAATCTTCACGCAGAGAGGGAATTCCTCGAAAACGGGTGAGAATTGTTACCTGAGCTCTTTTGCTGCGAGCAAATGATCTGATCTGCTCTCGACTTTTGGGAGTTTTCCCATCACTAGTACGCACAAGAGCGACGTTCACGTCATCACGCGACAACAAGCACAATGCAGAAAGCGTCGGCGGATGCTTTTCTGCTACAGAATATGGCGTTGGTCGACAGCTGAAGTATACTGGAAATGATTGACCACGGAAGAGCGCAGCAAAAATACGTAAGCGGTTAATTGGTATTCTGCCAAAGGCAATGTCCTCCAGTTCACAATTAATATATAAACAAAAAATACAAATATCAATTCAGATCAGCCGTTTGTATAGTAATTATCACCGTTGGAACACAACACGAATGTTCTCTTTTCACATTGTTCGATCTCTTATTCCTAATGAAAGCAACACTAAACTGGCACATGAAAATATCGGCTAAGGAAAGAAAGGCAACACACACTCGGACCAATTACACACAGCGACGCTAACGCTGAGAAGCTCGACGATATGCCATCCTGGCTGTCAAGTCGTCTGTGTGCGAGACTGCCGGGAACTATGGAACTATGGTTTCGCTCTGTTAATCGCGGCCTTCTGCGGTAGCGGTAATGAATGATTTTATGCTATTCCTCTTTGCCTCGCGTACGTATAAGCCTGCGTCTAGACACGGCGCGATTTGGCGAATGCCAACGCGATTTTTGGCAATCTGGCAAATCGACACGACAAACTCTGTATACAAAAAATCGTCTACTCTTGGCGCTGTGTGTATTTGATGCCAAATGGACGCCATTTTGCCAATGTCGGGCCTTGAAGTTCACTATGATCTGTCATTCCAGACGTAAACAGTGTCGTAAGAAATATTGAATCGTGCTTCAATAACTTTGTTAAAAAAATAAATTGGAGTAAATATAAGTGCTTGAATTTATTAAAATATGCTGTGAACAGTTTTGTGTTATCAAGCAGCATGTATAATTTAGGTTGCACGATATACTACTGGTGATTCAAACAAACTGGAATATGAACCTCTTTCGCGCTCGATGGCGCAGAATGTTTTGTAGAAACTTAGCTACCTTTTCGCTTTGGCAATCGCGAGTATCGCGATTGTGTCTAGACGCAGTCTAAGGCGTTTGCCTGCGGGTAGAGACTACGAACGCTACTACGTCCCGTCAGGAAGGCATCTCTTTTATGCCAGACGCTTGCCGCTCCTCTATTCGTCGTCTTTTACTTATGGATACGATCGTTTCAAGACGACGCACTGGCTATTACATATTTTAATATTTTACATTCATGCTGCAGCCATCCCTTTCCACCGGCAAGCGCTAATTCGTTAATAAAACGGTCAACCAACACAAACTGCTGCATAGACGCTGTGTCAAGGTTTAAGAAATGGTTAGATTTTTCTGCCTTAGTTTGAGGACAAGGCAGGCCTCTCATTAGAGTTGCCATACAATACTGTTGCGCTGCAGCACACGATCGTTGCCATTTCCCCCTTCAGCTCAGCAATTTATTCCGTTCCGCAGAGGAATCACATTCATTCTTGTTTCACCTCAGCAAAACACACAGCAAGTTTTCTCAGGTCTCAGGTGCTCGAGGCAATGGAAAGCACATTTAGGCGAAAGGATTGTGGAACATATCTAGCAATTTTTATATGCCTTATCTTGTACGCTATCTACCGGAACAGCCCTGGACTGTTGGGTGGCAAAAATGGTTTGTTTATTTTGCTTCTGGCAAGGACTGCTTTACGAATCATCTACATTCGTCTACTGTACCGCTGCTGAGGAGTAAGATCGATCGAGACAACCCTGTATTTTACGAGCGCGATGCGGAGGAAAATTACTATGAAACTGCCAGTGGTTGCTGGAACCTTCTTTTCTTCACGAAAACTAATATACCTTTCTACCTTCGTTAGTACACAGCCAAAGCACCAACAACAAACAAAAAAACTAACTCAAAGTGGAAGCAGCCACACCACTGTTGATTAGTGTTGCAAGTGCCGAAGAGTACCCACCCTGTATGTTCCGTTCCTAGAAGATGAAATGTTTCAAGAGACAGCTCGCTCCAGGGATCGCATCCGGATCACAGGTAATCTGCAGTTCTACACCATTTCAATCTTATGCTATTAACTGCATGTTTGATAAGCCTAACCTGGGCCCACGAAGCCAAAAATTTACATTATAAACCCGTAGCGTGTGGCCTCTGCAGACAAGGTTGTGTGCAATTTGGGTTTCATGCAACTAGTGCCCGAAACCGCAGCACCGGAAGGATGCGTGGTAGGCCAACAGCGAGATTAAGACCCCGAAGTGCTAAGTGCTAAGAGCAGAGCACGGATCGTATGTTGGATATTAAAATGTTATCTGTATGTACGAAATTTTATGATTCGTATCTCGCAGTAAGTACATTACAGGTAAATGACTTATTTCACAATGCAACACACACACACACACCTACACGCAACAGAATATGCGACACTTGAGCTCTTCACTTAAGTGTTCACTTAACTTTATTTTTCGTTACAATAATATTACTTTTCGATAACAATGCTAGACTTTTGTGACTTGGGTTTGTTGCGGTTTACAGCTTTCTTCTTTCTTGGGCGTAACGACCAATTTGGTCATGCCTACTACTCTTTGTTAGGGTTTACGAGACTTTTTCCCTTTTATAGAACGTGGATAGTCAATCCTTCGTACCCTTCGTTTCGTGGGGAGGGTCCGGATCAGGATTCGATCCCACGCCATCGTGGGTCATGTTCAAGCCGGCGTACACGCTTGGCTATCCCGGAGCTCCTTTACAGTTTACAGCTATACTACTCCTTTTTTCGGTTTTGATCATTTTTGTTCAATTTGCTGGTCACGCACGTGTAACATTGTGTTCTTCTGTGCGTGCGTGTGATTGTTTTCACCTTTTGCAGTTTGCTTTGCATGAACTTGGCCCCGCAACTAGGTCGTGTTGATTATACCAGCTGGAATGTTGGCATTCCCTTACCTGCAGCCATCGAACGAGCGAGTTATTAATCTTTTGCACTACGTTAGGTGAATTCGAATCGAGTTCTCAAAGAAATGGAGACATATGGCCAAACATCAATGGTGTACGATAATCACTATGTTATTATATCATAATGTCTTCTACTTAGTTGGTGATTTCAGTAATGTTGCAAGCATAAATTCAGTAGTTATTAAACATAATGAATGGTGGGGTTGGGTGATATTTGTGTGTGTCAATTGTGCCACCTGGCCAGAGAACACTCCTACAACCCAAACTGAATAGCTCTAGCAATCGAATACTTATGCTGTTGCAGTCCTTTGAAATTGTATGACGTAGTGCAACCTTGGGTCCTGATGGAGGAACTGTTTTTTCTCAATACTTCACGACATTCCGAACCTCATGTTACATACGGATTCGCGACGCAGTAACACCTGTGTAATCGGATGTGCTATCGGCCGGTAATGAAATTTTTAAGATGATGAAATTTTTATTATCAGTACAGCTCCCGGTCACGAAGGCCAAACAGTACCGTTAAACTGAATTGAAGGGAGCTTTGAATAGAAATAAAATAAGACGCATGGATTGGTACTTTCCACGCTTACGCAAGTATACTACAATTGTTTGTTTCAATGCATTCCATTTGTTCGTTTATGTTACTGCCAGTCTATAAAATGTAAATTTCCAGTGTCTCGATTGTATATTAAATTGGAATTAAAATCTCGAATGGTATTGAACGCTCAAATTTGCCCCCTAGCAGCAGAAGCGGGAAGCTACGAAATCTTCGCCACTTCTGCTGATTGTATTTTTTTCATAATTTTGCGTTGTGTGGTTATTTAGCGCGATCATGTTTCTCACAATCTTCCATCCAGTAAGCACACACCATCAGTGCTGATTTCATACGGTATTTTGTCGGTTTAGGTTTAGCTTTACTTTCCTTTTTTTTAAATTAAGTTACTCACTTGACGATGGTCGCTCCTGGCAGCGAAAAGTGATACGATAAACAGGAGAAGTGCGAAGTTCTTTTTCGTATTAGTTCCTTTTTTTGCCAGTTGATGTACCGTTGGAGAGAACAGAAACGAATTGTTTTATTTTAGAATTGAAGGTCTCAAACGAACTTTTTTATTTTTCCGTTGCCTTATAAGATTGATACAGATCTTATCAGTGTTGCGCTTTTTTGAAGCTTTTGATAGACAGCTGCACAAATTACAGGACCATTAAACAATAATAATAATGTAAAAATAATGATACATATAATAGTAATTGTAATACACCATTTGCGAAACCCCAACATTAATGTAGTAAGTAAATTCTTAGACAAAAAAAATAAACGCAATACAATCAGAAAACTTCAGATGTTCCCAATACTTGCTTATACTATTCCATTATTGTAATGCTGCCACCATCAACCTATTATTTTACAAATAATTCAAAACACCTCATTCCCTTATTGGCCTAATTGGCCGCTTTACGGAGCGACATAGATTCATAAATAACGCGTAATACTACTCTGTTGTCAAACAAAATACAATGAAGATTAATATGTGATTCTTACCTTCAGCCAAGGGAGAGGAACGCATTTTTTCCAAATACTCATGGTAGGCAATGCCAAGCTAGTAGTGTGCTCCTGACTAGCATCGCCAGCCGGCGAACGGTCGTATTTAAAACACCGAGCCGAAAGTTACTCCGCGTGAAGGAACAGGTTAAGTACCTTGGCAGAATATCACGAATCCGTGCAACATTTGCACGACATGTTCCCTCGTGTGCGCTTATCACTCATAGCTACAACTAATTGAATGTTTACTGTAGAAAAAAGGTGGGAATGTAATTACATCAATCAAGTAGGAAAATGTAATCCAAAAACATACAAGATGATAAAGCCGTTGCCATATATCCGGCCATTTACGTTTGATTTGTTTTTTTTTTATCAGTATAAACTAAACTTTTTCGACTTGTTCTTTCCTGTTTAACAAGCTAGCTAGATGATTTTTGGGTTAATGCATCTACTGTTGCATTCCATATTTCTTCCCCGTGCAGTTTACTGAGCATGCTGCCTTGTAGACGGATTGCCGTTGCCGACTCTACTCCGCTGTTAAAAGCAGTCTTGCCGAGTACGCAATTTAAAAAAAAAAAATGCACAGGATGACGATAGATTACCATTTACACTGTTGGATACGCAATGATTTGTTTGTATTCAATAAGAATTATGCTACAGTAAGGTCCAATAAGTGCACAGACTGGTTGCACGTAAACGTTTCACGGTATCAAATAGCCTAGCCTGTAAGCTTTTCTTCACTGGTTTAACCCATTCATTATATTAATTACGGGATTGGAAGAATCCCGTTTCTCGTTCTTTTGTATGTTCAGTTTGCCTAGCTTAATATGTTTGTCCAATTTAATTACGTTACTGTGTTAAGCGTTATCAAACTTATGTTCTTCCATTAAGTACTTCATTAAACACTACACGAGCACATTTAGGCAGGATTTTTTTTTGTTTTGTTGTTTTTTGCTTGTTTGCGTTTTGCTGTTTGCTTCAAGTTTTCGCACGACTTGCGGCATATTTCCGGTTGCTGATTTGTTGTTACTGCTGATTCCATTTCTGATGCATCGTTTGCACATTCAATAATTCATTTTGCTTTGTTCAATATTGTTCTATTTAATATTATTTTGGCACGTGAAATAAGGTTTTGCGTTATATGCAGCATTTACTCTTTCGTTTTTTATTTTTTCATTCTTACGTCTCGGTTTGTTATGCACGACCAACAGTAAATGGGCATGAACCTTCTGCCTTATTTTTTCATCCTTGTTGTTTTGCTGTAATTACTATGTATAAGAGTTTTTATATCTTGTTGCACTACTGTCAAGGTAGATGTACTAACTTGCGTGGAGTCTGTTCAAAAGTGAAAACAAATGAAGGAAACGTTTCGAAAGAACAAGGTAATAGTGTTAGCTCCAGAGTTGTGTTAATTGCTAGCAACGGACTGCCGAAGATGTTATGGTATATATTAATAATTTTATGTTCAGCTTTGGTTTCTTTACTCAATCTTTTATCCTTTTTTTTCTTCTTCTTTTATGTAATGGCTAATGTAAATATTCGCGGACGGATAACCTCAGAATGTTGCATATCAATCGAAACATGCACATTTCACTGATCCCAGCACTTCTTCCAGCACTATCTCTTTCTCTTCATTTAATTTACCCCAAGTTAGCAGTAGCTCATCGCGCATATAAACCTTTTGTATGTTTGTAATTCTCCTTATTCTCTTCCTTCTCCCAACACCTCTTCGCTATCTCTTTTCCCCTTACCGCTCCTTAACTGCATGCCATTCTATCGATGCTACTTTCTTACTTCCATCTCCTTTATTCTCTCTCACTCATTCCTAATCTGTATGTAAATGTATGGTGCTTCTTTTCCTTACTAGTTCATCTTCACATCCGCATCCTCGCAGCAACAATAACCAGATCAATGAACGTTGCTGATTATTATTAATCTTTTGCATCATATTCGATTTTTGAAAGGCTGTTATTAAAATCTTTACACTTTTTGTATGCACATACCATACAACGGACCCTCCCCGGAATTCTATAGCCTGCGTGAATGTGTTTTCATTAATAATGCCCCGGTTTTGGCATCGGTTGCGATTGTGGTGTGGTTTACTAGTATGAAACTAGAAGTGTTAATCGATAATGATTACAACTACTTTATTGCATTTTCTCTGCTGTTCTCCAAAGAGAAGTACAGACACCTGAAATCTCAGTAGTATTTTGCTCGAACGGGTTGTGAAGATTAAAATTGCCTATTTCATCATGCCAGTATGCTGTCTGTTGCACTAATACTACAGCTACAATAGAATATGTCAAATAAATCGAAGCTGCCTGCGCAACTGTGACGGTTGCATAAACGCCTAGGTGTAAGGGATGGTGCATATATGAAACGTGCGGAACGTAAGCATCTTTCTGTGTTCATATACGTTGATTAAAAGTATGATTATTCTTTACAACACTAGTGCTCTTAATGGATATTAAGTACCATAATCCTAAACCAGACGAACAAACTCTAGAACGTAAAATTGCACCATAAAACCAATTGAACCGACAGAAGCATTTCTGTAGTGTCCGTGCTAGATCCGGGAAATATCTACAATAAGCTTGTTTTGCCGATAGTCAAATAATCTGCACCAGGCTAGGCTAGGTGGCACGTCGTAATAAAAAAAAAAAACGTTTTAAAAACACCCTGCGCGAATTTCTAAAACACCGATTATACAGGCATTTCACGCTTGGTTGCGGTTTCGTGCAAAATGCAATAAAATCGTCAATGGTCAACTTTCCTTCGTTAGTCCGCCATCTCCTGCGTACGCCAGTGTCGAATATGGTCTGTGCTCTTCGGGTAACGTAAGCTGTACCTTCTTCTTCCTCCATGGAATGTGTTTGCGTCATTTTCATGTGAAGGGAACATTTGACCTAATACATTCAGTAAAACTGCAATATACGTCGCTATACTTTTCATTTTTTGCTTTTCTATCTCACTTCCATACCACCCTAACTATGGTTGTTTTTTTTGTCTCTAAAACTGTTACTATCAGTTGGGTTAATTGAATTGATTTTGGCAAATTTGTAATTATGTGGTGGTTTTCACAGAATGCACGATAGGGCGCCATTAACGTGCGCAGCCTGTGGCTACAGACCGCGAACCGCCGTCTACACACATCGTCAGGCTGAAGTTTCAGTAGCGCTGCTGGTACTCATGATGCCAGCGATTGAAATCGATGTGAAATACGATAATGGACCCGGTCGCTAAGCCAGCCAGGAGATATCTACAGATGGTGTAAGAGCAAACACGATTCATATTTTCGCATTCCGTCGGCAAGTATGGTATCGGTATCTGTAGTGATTGAACTACAGGAGATGTCCATTATTTACTTACTTTTGATCGTGTGTCAGTGCGAGCGAACGAATTCCGCTGTTGCAAGCCGGGAAGGCATACAATGGGGCAAGGTTGAAGGTCCGCCATACCTCCACTATACCCTTATTGCCGGCTGTCATCAAGTATTCTCCATCTCGCGATAATAGCATGCACTGCAAAGTTGGAAAAGAGAAACTTTCTCCGATTAGCATTGATGAAACAAAGCAAGAGGGCTGTATGTTACTTGAAGATTATCATTGTGTGACTCGTATCGCAGCAGTTTTCCATTGATGGTGTAAGCGGCCACACTGCCTTCGTCATAGTTAACGACGATAAAACCCTCGCGCGAGAGTGTAATGTTCTCCGGCGAGATGAAATCCTTTGGGGCCTCGAGAGACCGCAAAAGGTCACCGAACGTTGTGTGCACAAGTACGGGACCGTCTGAAGACGAAAATACGAAACAAAAATAGATATGAGAAAAATATGTACTCCGTCAACGAATAGAAGAATTGAAGAGGAATTTGGTTCGGGGTGGTTCGTACTTATGGAGCCAGAAACAACGAGTCCCAGTTCGGCACTGATAACCACTGACGTAACAGCCGTTTCATGTCCAGTCAGCGTGGCACGTGGCGTCGGTATCTGCAGAGTTAAAACATTAAAAGATAAACAAGTTGCACAATACGCATGCACAGTTCTTTGGCATTTTTGCGCAAATGCGCGTACCTCGCCCTCCCCCACGATCGACTGCGTGCGGGCATTCCAGTGCCACAGCAGGATAGTGCAGTCGGCGGATCCAGACGCAATGTAACAATCGGAAGTAATGTTACACTCGGAGCGCGACAGGCATGTTACCACACCGAAGTGACCAAAGATGATCTGAACAATCTTGGCAGTCTCGGTCGAAAACACGCGGAAACTATTGTCCCAGAAACCGCAAGCGATCAGGAAACGGCTGTCTACGGTGGTGACGTAACAATTCGCCTTTATCTGCAACTTCTGGCTGAAGTTATCACCAAGGTGGCGCCGGTTCTGCTGATTGCTACTGGTATTGTGGCCATTTATTTGAGCTACAGATAGGGAAGAGAATGTAAACGAGAGAAAATAAAACAAAAATTAGAACGGAGAGAGAGAGAGAGAGAGAGAGAGGGAGAGAAAAAGAGAAAAAGCAAATGAAGAAGGAAAACCTACAAAGCAGCGGATCCATCGTTAGCGGCAGGTTGGCGTTGATGTTCTGCGTCGATTCTGCGTAGCTTGGACTCTGGATGCTCGCCGTGTACTGGCAGTTCCAGCGATTGACCGCGAATTGGTGACCGGCGGTGACGGTGACGACGGAGGGCAGCGGCAACTGGGGGTACGTATTTGCCGAGATGTGAATGATGGGCGAATTGAGATGGAACTTGAGCGACATGCACACGTCGTCCGGCATCGTATTGAACATCATCGGCGAGAGGTGCATGGCCGACGACCGGGGCGGGTGTGGTTCCATCAGTAGCAGGCTGGGCGTTTGGCCGAAGTTGCGGATCTGATTTTCGATCGCCTCGCGCGTCACCGGGTCGGTGATGGTGTCCAGATCGACACTGCCCTCGTACGTGAGGTAGTAGAAGACGTTTGTCGCACGCATGGCCTCGGGCCCCCGCTGCTTGTAGCCGAAGATCAGATCAATCCATTGGTGCAGCTGGCAGGAAACGAATTCTGACTCAAGTGCCATTCGATTGATGCGAACGAACTCTTCCGGCGTTTTCGCCCACGGGGGCAGCTCGACGTCGCCGACGGTGCGCCCGTCATCCCGCTGGCCTAGGCGATAGTCGGAAGCGTTGTAGAACATCTCCGGCAGGAAGTACCACTCCGGGATAAGCTCCTTCACATCCGACGTGTCTCGCTGACAGTTTTTCCACGACAGTGCCGCCGACGAGAACAGCCGGTCAGGATGGTCGAACCGGCCACCCTGCAGCGCCAGGAACATCGTGGTAAACGGCTCAATGCGAATGAGCCAGTTCAGCACGAAGGCTGCGGTTGAGTAGTGTGTGCCGTAGTGGAAGGGCGGGATGCCAGGCGTGTCCCACGTTTCGTACCGTTCCTCGAAGTACTCCCGCCGGCTCGGGTTAAGCGCTCCGATCGGCTTGGACAGATCGCGGTAGTTCGATGGTTGACTGAGATCCAGCTCACGCGACTCGTAGTTGGTCAGCACCCACGGGAACACAGGGTACTGGTTAAGATCGTTGTACGTGCGACCGGCGATCGTGTTCAGGAACATCAGATACTCAAAGTTGGATATCTCACGTCGCTGCCACTTCTGCGTCATGTTCGAGTTGCGCATGAGCTGCCTGGGGGACATCATCGAAGCACGGCGTGTCTGAGGGATGCCGTACTTGATACCGACGCCAACGCGCGGCAGCGCCTTGATCACCTTCTTCACCGTGTGCTGATCGGGGAAGGCAAACAGGATGGACGTGCGGCTGGCGAGAAAGATTTCCAGTGCCACGTTTTGCAGCAGGTAGCGGCGGGAAAAGATAGCGCGAATTTCCGAGAAGTACCATTTCCCGTGCAGATGATCGCAGTACTTCAGAACCTCCGCATCGATCGTTTGGAACTCGCCATGCTCCTCGTCCACCTCGAAATACATCTCGGTGGAAGTAATTGACATGGTGCCAGGTGCAACCAGACCGGGCGCAATCAGCTTCGCCTTGGTGCTTATGTTAACTGGGCCGGTCAGGTCGAGGTCGAGCTCGCGATCCTCGATCAAAAGCTCGGAGTCGTCGAGCAGGTCCGGCTGCTGGGATCGCGGTACCGCTATTTGGGAGTATATTTCGTCTCGTGACACCATTGGCCGCCCACTGCCGCCGCTGCCCGGCAATCCAACTTCTGTCTCAATGGCTTCGTCCGCACCGGCCGTGCCGGTGTTGGCGGGGGCCTGGGTCGCGTCCGTTCCCGTTGCCGTTGCCAGCGGTGACGTGCCAATCTCAAGCGAAGTCTTCAGCGTCGCCTGCGGGTGGCTGGAGCCGCGTGGATTCTGCACCATGCGCTTTCGACGCCGTGCATCGTCCTCCCACGCGTCCAGCTTCCAGTAGATTTGCTTCTGGTAGTTGGCGTTCGCATCCCCCCACGCCCCGTGCCGGTTGCCCATGATGTTGCGAACCTTCTCCAGCAGCCGGCTGGCAATCACGTTGTCCCGGCGACGTGCTGCAGTAATGAGATGGTCGCACATGCGCTCCTCCTCGCGCCGCTCCAGCAGCGTCTGCGCGCACTGCGATTCGAAATCGGCGTGCTTCAGCACGTCGTCTGCTCTCATGCGATTGAGGATGAACTCGGCCTCGTTCGCTACCCGCACGATGTGATCCTTCATAGCGTGTGACAGCAGGCGACCCTCGTTGATCAGCTCTATAAAGGCCAGGCCAGCATGCTTCTGAAGGCTGTTTTGCCACTCCTGCGAGCAGAGCAGCATTACCAGCTCCACTACCGAGTGGCTGTTCTTGAACGTCGTCAGGCCCTTGCCCTCCATCAGCAGCTCCTGGCCGTGCGATCCGACCAGCGTCTTTGAGAGGAACGGCGCGAAGTCCACCATGATCTCGCGCAGCAGCGGACAGACGGGACCGAGCGCAATCTCCAGCTTCTGCGTTAGGCTTGCCTCGCGCGACGGTAGCGCCAGCGGGAGCTGCCCGACGAATGGCGTCTTTAGGCTGATGTCTTCCGGGCGTCCGTGCATCGTTACCGATCCCGCCGATCCTCCTCCCATCATGTGCCCTCCGTAGCCACCCTCGGACACACGAACAACTGCAATGTCCGACTCCATTTTAGCACCGCCCGCATTAACCCCACTCCCGCCGGCCGCACCGTCTCCCATCTGGTCGCCAAGCGTGCCCGGACCCGACGCTATCGCTCCCCCACTATTCTTCATTCCGACACCGCCGTCCCGACCCACCGTACCATCTGCCCGGGTACCCGGCAGTTTGAACTCGTTTGCACCGACCTCGTCGTTCAGGTTAACGTCGGTCCAGCTCTCGTCATTGGAGTTGGTCGGCTTGTGCTCGTCCACCATGATTTCGCTCGACGTTTCCACCTCCTGCGGATCATTTTCCGTCGAGTTCAGGTTCAGCGAACCCCCGTCAGAGTCGACACTCTGTATTCGGCGTGCCAAAGCAGCATAGTTTTGGGAGAGAAGTAATGAAGAGTACTGAATAAAATTCGGCTTGTTACCAGCATCTCTGTAACGATCACATTTGTGCACACTCAACATGAATCAAATATGCATATTTGAATACAGCTAGTCCTTGCAATCTAACTGCGTCTGTGCCAAGCCCGTGCAGCGTTACATTGTTCGCTCTTGCAAAGGTGCCCATGATTTGCAAGAGCGATACTAAAGCTAGAAAGCGAACGCCGACAAAACCAGGATTTCAAACTAGAACCACGATATAACTAGACTAAAGTACACCAAGCAACAGCAAACATAGCGCCGCACAAACACAGGACGTATACAGCAATGGCGAACCTATTCAAGCAACAAGCAAACAACAAACAAAGAGTCCTGCAAAGGAGCATCAAATGGGACGACACTTTGCACGCAACGGTTTGCCCGGAGGGAACCGTGCAGAAGAAAGATGAAGAGCGTAAAGAGGACAAGTGTGTGCTGTGCCAATGCCATTATGCAATGGGAAGTATGTTTCTTAGTGTCGCAATCGTACCTTCACCTGTACTTGCGATATCGATCTATGCTGCTGCTGCTGCTGCTGCTGTTGCTGCTGCTGTTGCTGCTGCTGCTGCTGCTGCTGTTGCTGCTGCTGCTGTTGCTGCGGCCCTCTCATTATAGTGTTAGGGCGCTGCTCGTTAATAGACGCGTTTGCGGAAGGCGAAATAGTGCTCGTAGTGGTGTCGGTGAGCACGGTAGCGGTCGATACGGCTGTCGCAGCAGCTAGTGTAGTCGAAGGTAGCATAGGCTGCTGGTAGTAGGATTTGAGACGGAAATCGTTGACAGAACCCGAGTCAAACTGTTTGACAGCGGGTCCGCGACTCGAACTACTGCCTGACGAAACGGCCTGCAGAGCGTTTTGAAGCGCAAGTGATTGTTTGGTGTGTAGTTTATGTTATTGTTGTGTGTGGAGGAATTTGTGTTATTATGTTCGATTAGTAAAAGTTGGTTATTTTAAACAATCGCGTCAGAATATTACTTCTATACTTGTTCTGATAAGGCACGCGGTATGGCACAAAATCGATTTGCGATTGTTTCGAAGAAACAAACATTCATACCCAAAAAGTTAAGAAAACGAGCGATATAGAGAAAATAAATGGAAGCGACAGAGAGTTTTGGATAAACAGAGAAGGTGAGAGAAGAGAAATCCCGACAGTATGCATAACGTTATCAAACATTCAATGGAATAAGAATTTTAAAAAATAAACTAAAACAGTAAAACGATTTGTTAGACACAGTATGAAGCGCATTTCTACGACGTCATGCAAAAATATGAGCGGAAATTCAAGACAACATTTGTAACACCAGTTTCGCTACATCGTGGTCACAACATTGCGCTGACGTCGTCATTGGCGATCAGCATCACGCAAAGCGCGAGGTGTCATGGGCTCTACACTTACTAGCCTTCTTTTTTTAAAGACAGTTGCAATGTTGGAACTCAATTTTATCAATTGATGGTCTGGTATACACGAAGCAAACGGTTTTTGTTACTTTTAGCTTCTTGGGAAACACATGGAAGCAGTTTAAAAAACGAGGGAAAACTGTATGAAAGGAAAGCGAATCATTCCAAAATTGACACAACATCTAATCATTAAAAAACATCCTGAATTTCAGTAACAGTAACACAATTTCTAGGCAAAATGGTTTACAAGGGCATTTCGTACTTCTTTCCAAATTTAATTCGATGTAAGTAGGAAAAATAATATCCCACCCACACTTACCTTAATTGAAAGCGGGCCGCTTGAATGGGAATCATTGTCGGCTAGAACGGAAGAGTTGTTCTCGTCCACCACAATCACCTCGTAGTCGCCGTCTTGCATTGATTGTGTGCCTAAAAAAAGAAGAGAATGGCGTATGAGCAATCATGGTTTGCACGGTTTCACATTGACACGTGAAAATAAACACTTAATTGTACACCGAAGGCAACGTAAAATTACTTATAACTTGTACAATAGAAAACCACATCAAAACTTTACCGCTAGAGCAATCGTCAGAACAAGACAAAACATATAATTATTGGTGCCAAAAGAAGAAATATAAAATGCGAATAACAAAACTAAGCCCGCTCAACTGTGTTCACTCGAACAACGAAGGTGGGGCCTTCTTATTGAAAGGTGCATTCAACGAAACATAACCATAGAACACAGATAGTACGCGTAGGTTGAAGAAAAGATATTAAATAGACCGCATGATTTGTTTCCGAAGTACCTGACATATCACTTCCCTCTCGATTCTGCTTATACGAATGGCAGTATAATGCGCAAGCCTTAGTGTAAAATTCATTAGACACAACCTCGAACTTTGTATGGAATCCACTATAGATCTACTAAATGCATTCACATTGAAAACAATGGTCGTGCTTTCTTATTTCACAAAACAATGCAATGATTTGTCGCCAATGCAGGCGTTCACAATAACGGTCGGACTGCAATTGATCGTTCACGTGAGGGTTGAACAACCATTCGGAAAAGCTTTTCGAGCTGCATGCAGGAAAAACTTAATTTAATGTCGTAAAGACAATAAAGAAGAGAATTGTCGTTGTTTTAGATCCTGGCTCACAGTTTACATATTGCTGGTCTCAGCTTAAGTTTTGTTAGGTAGGCTAGAAGTTATCTGGCGCTCAATGCTTAAAGGTAGCACCGATTCCTGACGACAATTTTTTCAAATCGTAAATTTTTTATCACGCCTAATTGATCTCTGAACTGCAGCCGTATAACTATTCATGTTAACTATATTTCCAATCTGTAAAAAATACAAATGGAACCCTTTTTTCTTTGATTGTTTTTACCAACATTTGCATACTCTAACTACATTTTGACTTCTCACACTACAAAATAAATCACGAAATACAACAACTGATAAACTTAATATTACGTTACGTATGCTTCATTGCACTAAACAATCCAGAATCTACTGTAATACCAAATGGATAAAATGTGTAACATCAACTTCATTTCAATCGAAAGAGGAGAACGAAATTAAACAAGCAGTAAATGCAAAAAGCATAAGCATTGTATAGGAAGCGCTAGCAACTGTTACATAACATACCAAAAAGAGGAAAGAGGACAGCTTACAATTTGTGTCGACTGTGCGTGTAAGTACGAAAGGTTGAAAGAACGCGTAGATATACAAGGATGAACAAAGAAATATCCGGGGGCCGGGCACCTCAAACTCTTTCACATTCTTCCGATTTGTATCCAAGCAAGTTCAGTGGGGAGAGGCGACAGAAATGTTCATCGTATGAGCCATTCGGTCGGTTAGGTTTTGCGTAATGCTACGCCTATCGTCTTACATACAGATACATTTAAAGTAACCAAATCAAGCGCTAACTCATTATCAAATACGGCTTGCGTTGGGGCTTCGCAGCACCCGGGAGACTATTTCTCGATCCGCGCTAAACAACTTTCTCGATCTCATTTGTGGACAAAACGCACCGTATGCTCCGTGCGATAAATGCTTTCGGTCTTGGCAAGTGCAGCACATGTTCAGTACTTTCTGATTGCACCAAACGGGATGAGTTCTACTGCGATATGCTGTTGTTTGACTACGTTTCGGTTTTCTTCAAAAAGTCGCCCCTTTATGCAACCCCGATGGAGTTCAAACTATTTGCTGATGCTGATTGCTCACGTGAAAAAAGGGGTTAAGATAAGGTAATTTCCGGCTCGTGCCAGCGATACGCAATGACACAAACCGCTGACGTATCGCGTCAAACCGCGAATCGGAAGAATGTGGCGGGCTTGTAGATGGCCTTAATTGGTCCATCACGGGTGGATGGTGGCGGGAGACGGAAGTGTATGTGTGTGTGTGTGTGTGTGTGTGTTTGCGATGTAAGGGGCTCGAAAAAAAAAAACAAATCAATCAAAATCAAGCAACTGAACGGAAGAAACGGCTGAGACGGCGAAGTTGCTATAGTTCCATTTAAAAAGACAAAGAAAAAAGAAGACAAAAAAGCGGAAAAATAACCAAGATGCGTGCCTTTGGACAACTTCCCAGCTACTACAGCATGGCCGACGATTCCGTTATGCAGACCTTGCGCCGCTCCTGCGACTCCACGACTACCTCGCACGCCGCCGCCACTACCTCCACCACCATTCGTGACACCCGGCATCAACACACCCCCCTGGCCCCCGGGGGCAACTCCGTACGGGGGTCCCACGACCGCCAACGCGTTGCTCATGCTGTGCTGTTGCCCATGCACCTGATGCGGCTGCGTCTGCTGCTGCTGCTGATGATGGTGCAGGTGGCTCCCGAGGGCCGAAGCAGTTGCGGCCGCCGGCGAGTAGCAAGTGAGCATTTCATTGGAGAACAGGCAGTGGCCGCTGCCGGAGCCAGCAATGAAGCCCTGGCCGTTGTTATTAACAGTGTTCGTTGAGGAGGCAGGCGCCCCTGCACTGCCGTAGTACAGCGGTAGCGTACCATTGCTCACTCCGCCCGCAACAGTATCAGCTTCTTTGTGCTTGACCATGCTGCTATTGGGGCTGTTGTTGTTGAGCAGGTTGCTATTGCTGTTGGTGTTGCAACCGTTATGCATACTTATGGTGTTCATATTATTATTATTATTGTTGTTGTTGTTGTTGTTGTTATTGCTATTGCTAAGGTTGTTGAGATTGTTACTGTTGCTGGCGCCACCGCTGCTATTGTTGTTGATGTTGTTAAGCATATTGCCACCCGAGCCTCCGCCAATCACCGACGACGAGCCGGAGGAGGAAGAGGAGGATATGATGCTGCTCATGTGGTGCATCGCTTGAACACTGCCAGCTCCAGCCGCCCCGCCACTCGCTCCACCAGCGAGATGTGCGGCAGAGGCGGAGGCAGCGGCCGACGCAACGCTGGTGGACGAGTAGATGCCCGAGGCGGGCACCGTCGGCTGATGGGAGTTTGGGTGCGACCCGGGGAGAAATTGCGGATAAACGTGGTGCGACCACTGTGGGAATAGTGGTCGGTTGGTGGACTCTGCACGCCGTGCACAATTCAGGTTGATTCGAGTGTTGGTGGCGTGTCGTGTTGCGACAGTAAACGACCGTGGAGCGAGCGTAGCAGGTTGCAAGCAGTCACCAACATGTACCAACATGTGGATATGTTTGGATGGGATGACGAGGGAAGTTGCAGTTCAGAGCATCACGTTGGGCATTGGTTTCACCGCAATGGTTAACAAACATCACATTTCAGCGAATTTGAGCATAAAGAAAGCGCAGTTTTAACAATGACGATATATTGCCGATCAGTAGCGATGTGGTTAGGTTGAAACAAGATGGCGGCATGTGAAATTCATTCGAGCGATAATCAATAATATCGATTCATTTGATGTTTAGTTACCGATAGGTTTTTTTTTTAATTCGAAAGCAGCATGAGAGAGAAAAAGGGAGAGAGAGAGAGAGAGAGAGAGAGATAGAGACAGAGAAAGATAAAAGAGAGGAAGGAGGAAAGTATAGCAAGGGGGAAAACATACTTTGACTTAAGTCGCGCAATTCGACATAAAAGCATATCAAATGTACTCGATTTTACCCGCTAAAGCTGCTTATGGTGAAAAAGTCATGAAATAATTAATTGATACCCAACGCATTTTCATACAATAGCTGAGTAGGAAAACAATTGTAACTCCAAATGGGTCCTTGCGTACCAAAATTCGTCACACATTAAGCTCGTCTGAGAGGCCACTAAATTGGATGATAGTAAAATTGTTAACAGATGAAGCCTTCAACATTTTTTCACTCGCATTAGTGAGTGAAAATGCTTTTTTTTTTCTAAACTGTATATCTACAGTTCAATTTAGAATCCAATCAATGAATCAACAAAGTGTTGGAAGACAACTAGATACGGTTGATTTTTTGTTTGTTCCTGCTTTTCAATCCGTCAGCGTAATATATAGTAGATCATGCTGAGGTCATTTTCCTTAAGTATAACCAAGCTGATCTTATTTGTCCGTGCAAACACCATATTTTAATTTACTATTGCTAAATCATAATGTTTCTCCCACAATCCTATGTTGCGGTTCAGCTTCAGCTTTAGTACCACGTTTTAGTCATCTTTTATCCTCACACACATCGAAGGTAACATTGCGTTTAAACTAGCATATCTTTAAATGATTAATGTAGCTATCGCAATACCATTTCGTACATTCAATATATGTGTCTTTTGTACAATGTTCGACAGGTATCAGTACTATTTTTAACCAGTTTAATTTTTACTGCACAAGAAAAATTAACTATGAACTGGCACTTTTTGCCATTTAATCTCTGGATATCCAGTTATATACTGGCAAGCATTAAAATCAAATACAGCTCACATGTGTTGAGTCTTAAAAAAATAAAAAGAGTGGTACTAACGCGATTGCCTAGCATTCTTTTGCCTCGCATCGGGAAATAGAAATACGCTCGAAATTGTAAAATGGTTAGCTTGAAAAGTGGCACTTAAAACGTACATCTAAACCGTACGATATAACAGCGCCATCTCTAGAGGTTTATCGCGTACGACGGATGCGTATTATAAAAAAAAATCATTTACAGTCTCCATGATGTTCCAAAATTGTGACAGCAAACCAAAAAAGGAATATGCAAACAACAAAAAACAAAGCTGCATTTTCGTATTGCCCATCGTGCATTGACTTACCCTTCGTTGGTGTAGTGCGATGGATGACCGGTGAAGAATTGCGATGTATCTGCAGCTCCACGGGGGGCTCTAGAATGTCGCGGTATTTGGAAACCATCAGCACGGAGATGAAGTAAACGATGGCTAGCGAGAGGAACTGCGCCTGCTTAGTTTCCTCCTGAAAGAGTTGTTTCTTGATATTATAATTAGTCTACACCCCGGACCCCGGCTAAAGGGGATTCGATTGAATGAGTGCGGTCTTCGACCCGGCCGCGCCAGTCTCTTACCACATCGCGATAGATGACCGCCCGTAGTCTGTTGATATCCATGTCCTGCAGTAGCTTCTCCGGATCCTTAACTGGGCTCATCGGCCCGGAGAGCGACTCGATGATCGTCTTTGAGGTGGACTGGGCTCCCCGAATGAGCGCTTGTAGGTGCACCCCGCCTGGAATGTCCTTCAGCGACATGCCGTTGTACAGGCCGCGGGTGCGCTCCTTGCACTCCAAGCAGTTACGCACCGCACACGTACACACCAGCCGCAGGCACTGGCGCAGTATTCCGCCGGACGACATGTTCTTTTCTGCCTCCAGCTCGCTGAAATTGAGCGAGCTGGCAAAGATTAGCACGTCCGCCATGTTGACCAGCCGCTGCAGAAACGATACGGCTACATCGAGCGGCATGCCTTGGGTGGGCTCCAGCACGTCCAGCTCGGAGTTTGGCGAGGTGGCACTGGCAAGGAGCGGCAGCAGACCACCGCACGCAATGATCAAATTGTCGGCCAGCTGCGAGATCAGATGGACCGTATTGACGACGAAGATGGCATTCTCCGCCGAATTGACAAAGTCTAGCACGCTCTTGGTCGAATGGCTGCGCCACACCTGGATGTCCGTTTCGAGCGAGAAGAGCACGTCAGACAATAAGCGCTGGTGGATGTACGACCACTTGAACTCGGGTATGCGGAACGGCGGCCGCGTTGGCCCCGGCGAAAACATGGGTCGAGCAGAGGCCGACTTCGAACGTTTGCTGCCAAGACTGTGCCCATCGTAGTTTCCTGATTGTTGCTGCGACGCGCTCTGCTGCTGCGCAGGCTGACTGGAGTGAGGGTGGGCCACGTGCGCATCGAGGTACTGCTGTGTGTTAGTCGACACACTGACGGCATGCTTCGGAGGGACAACGGTAGCTGATGACCCAGCATCGCCGTCAGTTGGCGGGGATGAAGTAGCGCAGACACTAGCATTCGCTCCAGTACCGCTTTCTCCGCCACTCATCGTCGGCTTCAGAGTGTCGCCTGTCTCAGCTTCTGCCAGACCTTCCTCCTCCTCCTCCCCCTCATCGTCTTCTTCGTCGGGTTCAACATCATCTTCTTCCTCGTCCTGCTGCGATAGCCTTGCGCTCTTGTTGTCATCATTAGCCATCTCCGAAACCACACAGATTCTTTGCTGTTGCTGTTCAGCTACATCATTGAGTTGATGATGATGGTGATGGTGATGATGGCGGTGATGCTGTAATACACTATCTTCGGCCGCAACCGTTTCGTCCATCTGCTCACTGGCGTTCGTGGCGAGAACGCCGGTTTCTTTCGCGGCAGTTTGTTCCGCCTGTTCGACCGCATCCGTTATGATTGACTCAACCACCTGCTGCATGTCGGACACTAATCGGGCGTCTGCGGCGCTGGGCGAGGTAACGGCACCCTTGCTTTCGGCAGGAAAGCAGCGATCAAGAAGTTCATCGACGATCATATCAACCGCCGCTGCTACCTTCTCAGGGCGTTGCTCATCGCGCAGTACGGGGCTTGCGTTGTTCAACGCTATATTTCGGTGCACTATTACATTGCTATCGTCGGACGTATCAATTGATAAGGCAACCAGAGAAGATTCGGATGGCAAACCACCGGCACTAGTGACAGTGGTCTCAGCGAAGCTTTGCCTCTGTTCGATCTTGCTTACAGCGCCGTTGTCCGGGGCACTCCCCGGCGCCGTTTCACCACCAATACCATCGGTTTCACAACTTTCCGAACCGGGTTTCAGGTTGCACTGATTCATCTTGGCCACCTCGTTCACCGCTAGCTCTATTTCTTCGTCCTTTATGACCGGCGAAGACGTCGGTTCCGCTGGGGCAGTCTCATCTTTCGCACCCTTGCCGGTTCTAGAGCCAATCATTGGATTACCCACCAACATACTGGCCGACTTGTCGATAATTTCTTCGACAATCTGTTTTACCACGCTTTCCGACGAAGTGCTGGTGCTGCCAGTTGCATCTTGCTGTTGGTGTAGCATCTGCTGTTCCGCCTGCTGGAATGATGCAATTTCATCGACCGACGCCCTCTCGTCAACGTTTTCATCGATACCCTCCTCGCCGCCTTCAAGCTCCTCTTCTCTCTCTTCTTCATCTTCCGCTGCGTTTTCGATCCGACCATTTTGTAGTTGGGGCTGCTGACCGTCCGGAGCAAGCTCTGTATCTTCGTCATCGTTGTCATAACTACTGCCACCGGTCCGACTTTGGTCGGAATTAGTCTTAAAAGCATCCACCTTCGTCTTCATTACTAGCACCTCGGTATTGGCGTCCGGTTTCGGTTCGCAAGCGCAACCCGATGTACCTTCCGTCGTCTTGGAGGGGGCGACTGTAGCACCCGCCTGCTTGGAACATTTGCTGCCGCCATCACTGGTGCTACTTCCACTGCTATGCACATCCAGTTCGCCCTCCTTGCCAGCATCGTTGCTATTCGAGCTACCCACCGCGGTGGTGCCGGAGCCGTGTTGTTCCCAGCCACTAATCGTGCTGATTGGACACTGCTGGCGCAGAGCCGGATCGGTGATGTTGTCCGTTCTATGCTTCTCGTAGTGCTCGTACATCTGCGCGAACTGCAACTTAAACTCCTCGTACGAAACCTTCGAGTGCACGATGGCGAGTGTGTCGACCCAAACGCGCCAACCACCGTACTCGTACTTGATGGCGTGATGAAGCAGCATACGAAACAGCGAGTAAACCATGTCGGACAGCTTCTGCTCCTCGGATGTCTTGGGATGGATGTAAGCCATCGCAATCAGCCACTCCTGCCATACGCTCATCTGCAGCACGGTTCGTCTGTTTTCACGATTGTTGTTGCACAGCAGTGTCATGTCCGAGAGGAAAAGCTTCTTCACCTCAATCAACTGCTCGGATTGTTTCGATTGGCGAATGAGGGTCGCCACCACCTTCAGGATCATCGGATTCTCTAGCCGATAGTGGCTCTCCGGTTCTGGATGCTTTGCGTATAAGATCTGCTGCGAAATATGCTCGGTCATTATCTCGTACAGTACATTGTACGTCGGCAGCGAAACCGATTCCTCGTATAGCAGCAGTCGTTCAGCAAGCAACGTGTATAGGTTGTGTGGTGACATAACATCATATTTCCGCCTAAAATAATTAATAAAATAAATAAATTAGTAAAGCAAACAAAACAAACAACTGCTGGTCACCGTGTCGTCCGATCACTCACTTGTGGGTACTACGAGACAGAAAGAATCCGAGCAGCTTCAAAGCCTGCAGACGAATCAGCTGGCTTTCAGCGGCGAGCAACTTAAAGATGGTGCGCACGCCGTGCTTCACGTCGAACGCCGGGACCATGGAGCTTGGATGCTCGGACATCAGCGAGATGAGCATCTGTAGCACGTCGTGAAGGTTTTCGTCCTCATGCATCGTCATAAGATAGTTGAGAATGCTCTGTAGCTCGTCGTCCTTCACACCATTGCCGATCATAATCAGTTGCTTTAGGAATAGCAAAATGTACGCCCGGATGGCCAATATGTCCTTTTGCGCGGGCCGTGGCCCATCAAGCCCTTTCGGGGTGATTCCACTTTTCGCGCGCGGATTCACTACCCAGTAGTAGAACTTGAGCGTGTGCACCGTCTGAAGAACCGTGCTCACGCGGCGCACGTTGCTGTAGATCTGCGTATCGCTAAGGAACTCCGTCGCCAAATAGGCATACAGGCGCGCCTGCACCGTAGCCGGCGTATAGATCCACAGCGATGGATTGAACAGAACGTGATCCAGCAACTGCCATGTGAGGAAAGAAAAGCAGAAAAGCTTCATTTTAACTTTGAATTTCATCTGCTCTGCCACAAGCCGATTAAATGTTTGGCATGCAGCATGATTTACTCAAATAGACAACAAAATAACAAGATGGAAAATTGAAGCGCATCTCAAAAAACCGGTACATCAACATTCCTTTAATACTAAAAAAAAACATATTCCAAAGGAGCACAGTATATCAAGGGTAGACGACATGAACAGTATTAAACCTTTTTAATTGTTTAACACGTTCCATTGTGGGAATTCTATTCAAACGCTGTTTTTATGTCTACCATAACATAACATAACAACATAAAAAAACCATAAAACAACATGCTCAACATTATGGTTGGATCTACTGTTATAAAACTTCTGAGACTTTTAATCTATATAAAGGGTATGTGCGAAAGTGGTTTTTTAATGATACTTTTTTAAGAAGGTGAAAAGAAATAATGATTTAATTGCATTCACAAACAAATGAAAGGTCTTGAATAGAACAAAGAAAACTCATTGATTAAAGTAAACATCTAACACTTCCTCCTTTCAATTTATAGCTTTGCAATGATTGAGTACTCCAGTAACCGCATGAACAAAATAATATCTGGAACAAGTGGCATACACGCAAAAGGAAACAAGTAAACATTTACAAACATGCGAGTAAGTAATGAAAAATAATTGATAGCCTCGAATTCCTAACAACAAATGTAGAAATTCTCGTCATTTCGTGGAAAATAGATTTCGATGCGCGAGAGCTGCCAATGCGCTATTGTGTCGCGATGTCACAAAGGCACCAAATATTCATCTTCCAAATCGACCGGTGCAGAGGGGTGCGCGCCTTTTCCACAAATATTATCGGTCACTATCGAGCGCACAAGTTATCGACCGATTATACTTTAGCGCAACGCCGACGGAAGTTAATTGTCCCAAAAACAGCTCCGGTAGGGAAGCTGTGCATGACATACCTGTTTTAGTAAAAGGTCCGAGTTAGCAGACAAACATGTCACCAAATACTTGGTGAGACTTAGGAATGAGCCAAGAACGTCCAGCGAGAGATGGTCACGCGAGGATCGCTGCAGCATGAACGATATAACCAGAAAGCCCCGGTTCTGTAGGAACAAGAAAACAATATGTAATCAAAAGAAAACCAAACGCAATGTGCATCGACTTGCCTGTATCATATGCTGTTGCACGGTTTGGGAACTTTCAACAAGTTCACAGATAAAACCCAGCAGTTTGGCACTAGAGGATGAAAAACATTAAAATCATAAACCAACTCATCATACATCTATTAGTTCTTTATTAAAAAAAAACTAACCATAACGTCGGATCTTTCCTCACATCGGTACCCTCGTACGGCATGTCCAGTTGTGAAAACAACGGGAAAAGCACCTGAATTCCCCCGATGGAGTTGAGCGTACAGTGGATGGAATGCGTCACGACTGCTTTCACGTCCTGCAAGGATCATATACATGGGAGGAACAAGATTTATTGCATTATTAACAAGCTTCACAACTCCTACGTTCTTCGTCATTCAAATGCTCCTACCTGCAACATCAGCGAGTGGGGAGTGTGTACAAAATACGACAGATTGCCCTTGGGAGCCGACTGCAAACACAGCTGACCATCGGTGGCGACCGGGTTGTACATGAACACGATAGCGCTGGACAATTTACCATCATACAGTACCTGATATCAACAGAACGCAGCAACCAATTGCAACAATACAAAGAGAAAGACATTGATATATATTTATATATATATATTTAATAAATAAATCAATTAAACAATTAATGATAGTTGATAAAAAATTAAAAAAGTTTTCAATTAGTTGCGGATATAGAATACCAGAAGGGCATCGTTTCTTTTAGCGCTAGATTCAGTAGTCCACGCTCACACCATCATGTATTTCTAGTGATGCTTCAAGCGAAAAATCAGCGATGCAATGATATAGCAAATTAAACAACAAAAAAAATAATGAAAAGATCATGCTATCTGGGTAAACAGGATGTTTTAGATGTAAAATTAACAACATCAAAATGGCAAAGGAAAGTTCAATGTGAACAGAATAGCAGGATAAGGCATGCGCCTTCTAAGAACAGTAGTTACTACGAGAACTAATTTTTTGCGGGATCGATTCGATCAAAAAAGACCGCTACCCGAATAATGAAAGCATTCTACAGGCACTCTCCGCTTGAAAATGGTCTCGGAGCAGATAATCTTCAAGTGCGTATTGATCATTCGACAGAAAGTAATAACATAAATGGACGAAAATAGCAACAATAAACTAAAAAAGAAACATTGTGGCTCGATAGGTGCGATGATGCGTAACAAGCGGCGCTAACTAAACGTTACAAAGTAAAAGGGAGAATGGACAACAGAATACATATATAAAAACATAAAAACATAAGAAAAAAAACATAAAAGCATGCTTACGGATACTAAATCAAACGACTCGCCACCGGAGCCCGGGGCGGTAGAAGTAGCAGTAGTAGTAGTAGAAGTAGTAGCAGCAGCAGTAGAAGCAATCGCAACACCGGATGCGGCCGAAGCCGTGGACGAGGGTGAGGGGGAAAACGAAGACGGATCGGCGGCAACTGCAACACCAGTACTGCCACTAACTAGGTTTCTATGGATGGTGGACTCGGTTGGCGCTAGTGGCGTTGGTGAAAGCGATGAAATTACGGCCTTCGCATCACTCACCCGCTTGTGGTTGTCCGGCAGGTTCAGATAGCACTCGTTATCGAAACGGAACTGTGACTGTACAGTGGCCAAAGTTACCGTAAGTTAGAGCGTGGTAGAGAGGAGAGGGAAAGAAATGAACAGACTGTAGCTTACAATGGTCCGATAGCGTGTACTGCGGCAGTACGCCTCTTCTTACCTTATAACCCGGGCCAAGTCGATGCATTGCACAGATTTGCTGCGTGGTAAGTGCCTCCGAGAAGAGATAGATGGCGGCCATCTGTCCACAAAAGACACGTTCCTCGTCTAGTTCCGGCGTTGCACCAACGTAGCACTTGTCAAATGGCTTTGGGGAGGGTAATAAATTTGAAATCAAATCACAACAGATTTAAATATTAACCTCGAAGGCTAGGGGAGTTGAACAGGTGTACACCTACATCGTTCGTCGACACTAGCCAGGCCATTTCCGTGCTAGAAGCCAGCTGTCCATTCACCAGGCACTTGATCTCACTCTTCGTCCAACGATTGTAGATATATACAATGGCAATCATGTACCACTTGCGTGGCTGAAACTCATACTTGACGCAATGCTGGAATCCTTTGCCCTTCACCTTCATCGACGTCAGCACGAGACAGTTGCCTACGAAGTGGGCCGTGTACCCAACTCCCTTGGAAGTTTTGAAGCTGTAATAGAAAGAAAAAAAAAACAATCGGTTTAGCACCTTTCGAACGCATCCATTGGCAAAGCAAGCACGCAAAACGGTACAAACCAGTAAAGGTAGGGTTTCTCACGCTCGATGTTGACTGAATTGATTGGATCCAACCGAAACCAAGTGCTAAAGGTAAATCCATTTTCATAGGGCCACTTCGCCAAGGGAGGTAAAACGACGGCCTGCAGCGGAGTTGGCACGGTATTAAAATATATAGTTTATTTTTATTTTTTTAACATGACCGCGATCAAAATGGTCAAAATGCAATCCGGCCCGTTTTCGTAATGGAACGAATCCTTACCGAGCCCTTGCGACCAGGAAAGCTGAAGAATACATCCGGGCCGTTGCGGTGAGGCATTTGTTTCAGCACGTTCAGCAGCTTGGCAGAGTGGCGAGGCCATTTGCCATTGACCGCCTTCATCGCGCCGAAGAGTAATTTAAGCTCCTTCACCGTTATGCTGTAGCTGGCCAGAACACCAAGCATCTCGATTAGCAGATCTGCCGTTAATGAAAGTAGAGGAGGGGGAAAACGCATGATGATGATAGATGTTGCAGAAACCGCAGCGAGGCAGGCAGCGAAAATGCCAAAACACGGCAAATTACCTGCAACGATCGGTTCGGCTTCTTGCAGCCGCGCCAGGACATGCTCGATCAAACCAATCTCGGTACAGGCCTGCAAGTTGCGGACGCTCTTCTTCAGGATCGCGATGAAAACGCTCCAAACTTCAGCCTGCAGGTTCGCCGGGCAGTGATCTAGTAGCTCTAGCATGTGCTTGACATTCTGCGCATCCTGCACAACAAAGTTCAGCTCCATATCGAACTCACCTCCAACGAGCTACAAGTAGTAGTCAGAAGCATACAAACAAGAAGGTTAGCAAAACGATTAATCAATCGCAATTTCGATTGCGACTTCTAGAATGGTACATGAGAGATTGGAAAAGTAAATGAAATGTTTTTTGTATGAACACAACATAGGTGGAACTGTGATGCACCTTAAAGCAAATGCAGGGTTACGAGTATTCAATTATAACAGGTTGCCAGTTGCGCCAAGCTCAATTAAAAAAAAAAAACACCTACTTGCTTATCAGAAAATTGCATATAATCGCAAAACAAATATAAACATTCTTGAAATGAATTTGCCTTGAACGGGATTGGAATGCTGTACAATCAGCACGTAAAGTTTTGTTTGTTTTTTTTTCTATCGATGACGCCTACTTAACCACCTGTAGCGAAAAACACGTATTTCCATTGCGTAAAAAATCAATGTGTAGAAGATATTATGTTGAATTTGTGTGTGTCGCGATTTCGCTTGAAATGGAATTTGCTTTGGTCGACGGAAACGACCCAAAACATTGAACGCTTACTCCTTCCATCAACGGTGTTTCAAAATACCGTGCAGAATAACTGCAGCAAGTTATTTGCCTGCGCGGAACGCAAATACGGGGGTTTTGGTGACGAGCGATAAGAACGCGGCAACCAACCAGCGATGAATTAAATCGTGAAATGGACTGATGAGATTTTGCCACGTAGCACTCCCGTTGCTTTAGTTGACTATCGAACGTAGCAACCTCAGGCTACAGGCATCAAGAATCAGGCAATAGCCTCGCGCAAGAGGGTGAGTTTCTTCCGATGCATGAAGTGCAGGAGCTTGAGGTAGCCTTAAGTGGACGATGGCGCAATGAAGTGGAAGATTAGATAGCACCGAGCTGAGCTGACAATCGGAAGAAAATTGCTGTTAATGGAACGGAATGCTCTCGTGGGAGATTATCGGTGCTGGCAATGGGCTAGAAAATGTATTCATGTTTCACCGATAGTACCGATATTTGACTTGTCCTTACCAAATGCAGCACAGTGTTGACGACTTCACGGTTCGAGACCTGACCGACCTCGATCAGACCGATCAGGACGGCGAACTTTAGGTTGTCAGTCATTGACATTTTCACCACTTCCTCGGGTCGTTTGATATCACACAGCGGTGGTCTCGTAAGATCCGCCATGTTGTGTTGGTGTCGTCTAAAAAGAATTGTAAAATATGCATAATTAATCCGCGATACACAACAAACGGTTTCACAAGTTGATTGCCTGCGGAGAGGGTGAGGAAATGGAAAGGGAGTTATTCCTCTCTCACTCTTGATGAATATTTACATTCAATCAAATACTGTCCTTCGCTAGCAATTGAACTTGAACAAAATTGTTCCAATCTTATGCAAATGCTAAAGGAAGTGCATACGGTCGCATCCGTACAGGGAAAGAGTTAAACAAAAAGTATCAACATAAATTGCAAGTTCTCTCCAACTAATATGATTTAGGTACTGCAATTAGGGCAGTACTTGTCGAATGTAAATACCGTTGTGCGTGTCGTGGCTGTTGCCGCCAGCAAAACGCCCGAATGCGTTTCCATGTTTTAGCATATTCTAAAGATGTTACTTATGTAAATTAATGTTACTTATGTAAATGTATACGTATAGCAGTGTAGGATATTGCAATATCCGAGTTCCAGGAAGGACTTTGTGCGGAACAAAATCTTCTTCTAAAATACAGGTGCGCGAACGTGTCCCCTTTGGCAACGATGTACCGCACCATTCGCCTCCCAGCCGTAATGTAATGCCATATTATTTCTCCTTCGACACACTTACACGGGACTGATGAATTGGTAATGAGAACGGTTGCTGCCTTACGTCACGAGGAGACGATTGAATGATATCGATATTGGTTGATGATAGTGGCTGATTGCGGTCGAGGCAAGTGCATCAACGGGCCGTTCCCTGGGGCCAGGCGAGCCGTCCTTAGCAGTGGAGGCCCCCGAAAAGCCTATTTAATATTGTGCAATATTTTCCTCTTGCGCATCGGTGTATCGTAAACAGCTTTTGTACTGTCCTTGTTGTTCCCGAAGCTGCTCGTTTCCTTCCGTTGCCCCTTCTGCTGCCTGACTTCTGCAGAGTCGTCTCACCACCACCAGCGCACGGTGGAATGACATGGTTATCATGCCATGATTCCTCCAGATTTGTGATCCACCAACACTACCACAGAGGATACGTGTGCCAGGTAGTGGTTGTACCGATGTTCCTCAGGAGCACCACTACGCTCAGGCGCACACCGGTTGTGACATGGAGAGCTGAGTTTCCTTTTTACGCAATAGTCTATTCTCCAATATCTTTGCTCGGAAACCAATCTTCTTATGCTGCCCTTAGCGTTAACCAACGGATCGGAAGTCTTTTATGGCTTACTATTCCGGTTCCGGTCCGGTTTGATGTCGAGTAGATGCTGCGCTTGATTCACATGCAAATGTAAGCACTTTAGTTCACCAATTTATCAACGGCAACACATTCTCTCCAGTTTCTCCTAATCAATCATCACCGGCCAAGGCAATCACACCCGGGGCGTGGGGACGGAAAGGCAAATTACACATACACACCTGCAAACACGTTCGAATTACTTGTACCACATTGTTTTCTGCCTATAAGCTCTCGCATCGTCTGATCACGCAAAACGCACCTCGAGGAATATTACAAAAACCACAGCCTCACTTAATAGGTGCTACGGCGATGGAAAACATTGCATGGCCGATCGAAAAATATCGAACGCCGGTTCCAAGATTTTCCACCAAGTAACGACGTGGCATGTAATTGTGTGCCGTATTAGATAATGGCTGATAAAACAAACTAAGCCTACTACCACACTGTCACTTTCATGGAGAAAATGGAAAAAGATTTTTCATATTACGTTGAGCATAGCGATCGAAGTGATGATAGCTGCTGGACAGATTCTCCATTGAGAGATCGAAAACAGAAGAAACAGATTCTTACAGGCGACCAAATAATCGTATACACTGTGTAACACTGCAGACATACTAGCAGGGCGATGAAAATATGAACAAGCTAACACACCTTTTATTGCTGCCCTAGACACATTAATTTGTGCTCGCACTCATCAAACACAACGAGCTAAGTGTTCTTTTACTCTCGTTCGTCAGTAGCGCCACAGTTTATCTAAATAGCGTATGCTTGCGGAACGCTGAAAAAGTAATCGACATCTTTAGCAGAGGACCGACGCGAGCTGGATCATCGATTTTCACTTTTCACATTCTGACGGATCCGACTGCGACACGGTGTCGGGACGATAGCAGGGCGAGCAGAACGAACCTCGACAGTCGAAAGAATTACTGGGCGAAGTGCTGTCAAAAACACAGCGAAACTGGTCGAAAATGACAACCGTGGTCCTTTGTACACGGTAGTTATGCCAAATGCCATATGAATGAAGCATTTAGTTCAAAAAGGTACTTAGTAAGGTGGGTCAATCTTGCTGGCAGCCGTACTTCACAACCGATGGAGCTGATAAATTCAAAAGAGATTGCAAATTCGAACACGTTGAGCGCTGCCTGTAGAACAAATTAACCCAGCCGTCCCATGAATCCGTTGTCGGTTTCGAGGTGCGATCATTACTGCAAATTGCAAATTATGATCCGTTGTTGTCCTCGAACACACAATAAGCCTGTTCAACATTCCTGTTTGCTGAATCAAAAGGATGGATGATTAGAAGTATTACAAAAACATATTTAAACGATGCTACGTATTAGTAGGAGCGCGACAAAATCCAGAAAAATGAATTTGCTTTCGATTTTATTTTAAATCAATTAATATGGGATTGAATAATACAACTAGTTAAACTTTTATTTATTTATGTTTATCCGACCGAAGCGGGTTGCCCTCCGCCAAACCTTTTTCACTCGCCAAATCCAAAATCAATAGTAAATTCTATCCAACTGCCTCTATGATGACTCAACCTCCAGCAACCATCAGCAGTATAATAGGGTAGAATCGAAATAATTATGTAGCGCTTACGATGCACGTTTCTGTTGAACGTCTTCGGCAATGTTAGCTGGTGGAAGGAGCGTCTAGCATCCCTAGATTCTCTTCGCTTCCAAGTCAGAGTTGCGATTCCGGGCTTAAAGATTCCGCAAGGGATAATTGTCCTGACGGTTTCATGGTACACATTGCTTTCGAAAATGGTTGATACATCAGCATATCATCATCATGTGAAAATACTCCCAGAGTCGAGAGTTATTAATCGTTTGACAGGAAAATGGTTAATGAGTTTTTGAAGGCTAATGGTTGAGGTTCAAATGTACACCAGAAATTTTAAAATATATATACATACTAGTGTTTTACCCGGCTTTGCTCGGGAGATGAGGGATTTTTTCAATAAAAGCAAATTTTAGCTAAGGGATTTTTACGATGAAAATTTACTCAACTTTTTACACATCTTTCCTATATTTTTCGACGTAAGTTCCCTATAATTACGTTGCAAATACGACTGTTTAGTAGCAAAACCAGGTTATTTTCTTAACTCACGTGCTTCTTTGAATAGAGCTTTATTTGTTCCTAGCGCGTAGCTCGTTGCTAGTGGGCTAGTATAAAAACATGATCTGCGAATCCCCGTCTGACTGGCGTTCTCACTTTTGCTATCCAGCTCACCTCCGTACCCGACGTACTTTTAACCGTTTTTTTCGTGCGTTCTTTGGTCCTTATGGCTGTTTTAAACTCCTAGTAAATTCCTTCAGCCGCAGACTCGTGCATGTCTGTCATTCTCAACACTGACTTTCTGGGAGTTTGAGCTACCCTAGGCCCTTGCGTTAAAATCTCCTGTTTCTCTATGAGTAGAGTTCTGTTAACTCGGGGACTCCTGATTTGCACATTTGGGTTCGAATCTAGACCAGATCGCCCAAGGCACAAACGATTGGCTATCCACGAAAGTTAACACCCTCATTAAACACGGGTTTTTACTGTCATTCGATTTTGGGATTTCATGTCAAACTGGGCTCTGGTAAGGACGTTTGACAGAAAATTACCATCGGCTCGTGTAATAACGCAAGTTTTGCAAAGTGGGTTCTTTGTGGCTTAGTTGCAAACAAACCCGTAATTCATCGTCGAAATCCATGTTGCAAACATTTTAACAACACTCCCTGATGAAAACAACAAATGGTCCGTCGAAAGAGCGTCACTTTAACAGAAAAGTTCCAACCGAAAGCAAATCGATTTTCGTTTCCGATTTTCTGAGCACAATATTTCTGTCAAACGCGATTTGATACTATTTTCCAAAATCGAGTGACAGTAACATTGTGAGTGTAATAAGGCTTAAAATGGGGAAAAATCTCGTTAGCCCGAAAAATGGCTATTGAAAATTGGCCGTTACGACAGGAAAGAAGAAGAGAACTTCTTAACAGAATATTGTAACATTTTTTGGGCAACATATTCAGGATTTCCACTAAAAATTGATAACAGAGCGTTGGGCAGAAAGGCTATGGTTTGTCTCCTTCTTTCCTGGCTTGGGTTTGCAGTGATTTGAAACTTCATTCCCTTCAACCTTAGTAGGCGAGGCGAGGCGAAAAATTCAAGTCAAAAAGTTCTCGGGACCACAGTAGGCGCGAATGTTTCGTAGAAAATTGCAAATATTGTGGAAACTATGGCACTTTTCCGACTTTTTCTGCCACATAAACCTGCCCTGGGTCAAGACGAACAGAATGAACCAAAAACGACACAAATCGGTCCAGCCGTTCTCCAGTGATGCGCGGTCGCACACATTTTGAACTTTGTTTTATACATTTAGATAGAGATATATCGACTACTTCCAACGCGAGCCCAAGCTAAGTTCGCCTCTTTACATCGCCAATTTTGATGAATTTGGGTAAAATATGCTGATTTCAGTTGATAATATAATTTTTTTCTTTCAAAGGCTTCACAATGATTCGGACGAAATATTGGAAATAATCTAAACTATTCGCTAAAGTGTGATGAGTTTAAACTGAATTGATAGCCATTTCGGATGTTTCACCATTCGAAAATCATCGATGTGGGCATTTTAATATTTATTTGAAATAATAATTTAAACATACATCGTCGATTTAATTGTTGTTCCATCAATATGTCAATATTACGCAACAACCAGACAACAGCATCAAACGATGTCGCGCTTCGACAAGTATATATTGTCAATCATGTCTTTCAGCAATGTGGGTAGCTTGGCAAGCTATTATTTAATTCTTAGATGCATAAAATTTTTCGCAAACCACATCACTAATCTGTCCGCTTAATACATGCCATTGTAAATAAGGCAGGTGGGTGGGAGCATTCTCGTGAAGGATAACAGAACAAAGAAATTAAAAATATTATCCACGTTCGTAGTATTCAAATGCCAAAACTATGGACGGTGCGATGCAAAAGGTTGTGGAAAATAAATCCGTTCGAGAAATCAAGACAAAGAAAGCAAAGCGGTGGGTATGAAATGTTAACGAGTAATGTGTGTGTGTGTGTGTGTGTGTGTGAGTGTGTGTGTGTGAGTGTGATGGAATTCCCCAGGGCAACCCCACATGCTGGTACAGAACACCTACCAGTGTCCTTAGTATATGCATTTGTGGAATAATGAGACAGGAATGCTGTGAAGGGCAAGACACCCTGTTGTAAGATCTGAATTAAACGGAACAACTGTCATTGATTTGAAATTTATAAAATTAAATGAACTAACTTAACAACATATTTTATACAAGCAATCAACCGTGTATATATATTTTTTTCTTTATTCATTTCAAGGATGTTTTCTTCCACAAAATGGAAATATTATTCTATACATTAGGCTTACTGTGCGTTACGGTTGTATATGTATCAGCGGAATTGAAAACATGCTCTCCATTATGTACATTTAAGGCAACTAACTTACATTTAATTTGATGCAAATCGAATTCATCTGTTTAACTTCTTCACATAAAACATATAAAATACAACGGATGACGGAGAATGGAATAGAATAATCATACTAAACGGGCTTCATGATTTGTCATCCTATCAAGTAATGTTAAGATGTAGGAATTGTTTTAAAATGAAATAGTACTGAGTTGAATCACCCGAGTTGAATAGTCGAAAACTCATGTAGCAGTAATTGAAGAACAACAGAAAAAAAAACTAAAGAATTAACGAAACTCTCGTTCTAGAGCTGCAAATAACGTTCTAGAGCTGCATCGATTGTTGCATCATGTTTGTAGTACTGCATAGTGTTGATGTTAAACAACGGCGTTGAATGAATGCCATGCCAACCACCGTCGAGTGAAGTGGAAGTTTCTTGAAATCTAACGAAGATCAGTATCCTGCGGTTCGTGTTATTCTGTACCGCCAGGCAGCATGGTGGGATATACCTAATGTTTGCATGGCACTCAATGTCAAATATGGGATCCAATAAAAAAAATACACAAAGAGCATACCAGCCGCCTGCTTAAACAACTGGTTAAGAAACGGACATTCTAAATCTTTATAAATGCGGTTGAATATGTTAACTGCAATGTTATAATTTGCCCCAGCTTGCCCTTCAAAAAGGCATGCGTTAAGGTACGGAAAACTGTATTCTTTGAAATACATCGTGAATATTTGAAAATGAGCTACACTCTGAATTCTCTCATTTGATTGTTTCCATTTTCTGAAGCTTAGTTGCAGATGCCAGTTGGTGATCAGGAGGAATTTTAGTTAGCAAACATGTGGTGCCCGGAGTAATTCAGGAATATGACAGGAACGTCCCGATCCAGTTCCACAGGGGCGCTAGAAATGGTGTCTCCAATAGGCAGAATCAATTTACGACCACAACAACAGAAAGCATGTAGAAACATAGAACAAAAAGAAGTCCTATTTATGTGTTTTGCACGAAACATTGAAGTTCGAACAACCGATGTTTTACTACCGATTAATTGGGTATGAGTTTTCTGATTAATTGGGTATGGGCTTATATAAAATCGCAGATGCATAGAGAATTAACCATTGAAGGTTCAAGTGAAACTATCCACAAGATGCTGTCCCACACTCTATACACTACAGATAACGCGAAAATGTCAGCCGTAGCTCAATTTTGCTAGTAGGATAATTTGGTCTTTTGCAGCCTTAACAAAATTTCACGTGACATTTTTGAACTCGTAACTTATATTACATGCAAACGAAAATCACAGATTTTGTTTTGATAAACTATCAAATTAAAAGTCTGGAATTCTACTCATTATTATCTGTTGCATTCCACTGAATGGATGAATTGTAATAGAATGCAATGTGTTAAATGGATTGTAGTAAAATTAGTCTATTTAAACTAGCGTTCACATTCGTGCAACCCAGATTGGACGAAAAAAGAGAATCGTAT
The DNA here is from genome assembly GCA_914969975.1 of Anopheles atroparvus. Taxonomy (NCBI): domain Eukaryota; kingdom Metazoa; phylum Arthropoda; class Insecta; order Diptera; family Culicidae; genus Anopheles; species Anopheles atroparvus. The sequence continues at coordinate 15,202,382 of CAJZCY010000005.1, read as the reverse complement.
CGATTTCCGATATGTGCAACTAAAGCTGCACGATCCTCGATCACATTCGTACAATCAATAGTTGCACAGGATTAGTTGCACGATTGAGAACGCAGCTTAAGAAGAGCGCCCCATAAACGATGAACGTGTTTTGTGCTCATTACTGGAACAACTCATTACTGCAGTAGGACAGCAATTTTTCCAGTGACACACAACTTCAGCGTATCGTTGCTTTTCTAAAGATAAAAACGGATGACACAAGGACAACCGATTTACCAAAAACGATACGCAAGCTTCATTCGAATTGGATCAACGAATAATATGGACCGTACTGCTCACTCTGCGATCAGTACATTGTCTAACTGAAGAACTTAAAGATGGGCTTAATGACGAAACTATAAATCAATGCACAAATGTAATCCGAGTATGTTCATCAGAAGAATGATCATACATACAACTAACATCACATTGGTGTAGGTAGTTTCGGTTAATGGTGCAAACAAAAATGCTATTAGTCACATTCACTCCGGACTATTTTCGATAGCTGAGATGATACATACATTTGGGACCAGTCGGTGACGGGGTCGGTCTTGGTTAGCGCGTGGTGCACCTGGATAACCCCTGGATGAAAATTTCTTGCAAGGCAACCAACAGCAGCTGAGGGCTGTACATAACTGTTTGGATATACAATATGCGAAATAATCGCAATTTTTGCCCGATGTTTGCATGCTACGGAGTGGACAAGGGATCCAATAGACATATTACTTTTTAACTTATGAAGGATAAGGTTGTCGAACCCTCAGTTTTGAAATAATGAAAAAAAAAGGAAAAAGATAACTCAATTGAATTGCTTGTTCACTGTAGCATGTGAAGCATGCAAACCGCTGGCCAAAGTTGCAGTGATTATTTTCAGTACTGTACTATTTATTTGTCTTAACATGACAGATAATCAACTTTAAAATTGAAATTGCTGTACAAATTATGAACGGTACTTAGGACATCTTTCATACGAAAGATATAACACATACCGGAGCTACTGTTTTAAGTGATGCATAATTACCAACTTAGCCAATTTAACATTCACCTTTAGATGAATCCCAGAGTGCTAAATATGTCTGCCCTTACACGCCTAGAAATAATTTTCGAGCGCCACTACATGGCAGGAATAAAAATGGTATCATGGAAGTGGAATATTTACTCATCTCCATTCCTCACTGAGCAATGCTTCCATTTGGCCTAGCCTAACCTTCAAGGAGCGTCCACATATCTATTCCTTGTGTACGACCTTGTTATTATCACACTCTCTTTCCCTCACTACGAAATAAAGCATAAAAATATTATTTCATAAAAAAAATAAAGTTTATCTCACCGGTAAAATTATCGACCTGCGAACTGACTATGTTCCCGAATACATTTCGGGACAGTATCTACTCGCATCGTACCGGCCCTCCCCCTTTCTTTTGAAGGCGCCAGCATTGTCGATGGATGAACCAGCGGGATCCTTACACTGCACTTTTATCACTTGCTAAAATTAAATTTAAATAAATTGTTTTGTTGAGCGTTAGCAATCTAAAACATATAATAGAAAAAAAAATAGTAAAAACTTACTGAGTTCACTCGATATCGCTGATTCCTGCGCACTTCTCTTCCTCGAGCATGGCATCGAGCTCGTCGGTCAGATTAGCAAGCATGTTACCAATATCGTTCAGGACATTCGTGCCGTATATATCCTCCGAGGGAGCACCGCTCTCTGCAGGGCATGCTCCCGTCGGCCCAGACAACCCAACACTGGAAGTACCGGAAGGCGGCAATGTAGTGACTGACGAGCCAGTGGGATTGGCGCCGGTGACAGCGGTCAGCGACGCCGAACCTGTGGCGGATGGTGACAACTCCTGCGATAGGCATCCCGTGACCAGCGCGCTCGCGGTGGTAGTGGTGATCAACGAACCGGCCAACGACGACGATGAAGACGAAGTAGAGGACGAGGACAGTGGTGTCGGCAGCAGTTGCGCATGGTGTTGCTGTTGCTGCTGGTGCTGGAACTGATGTTCGGTCCGATTGAGCGAGGAACGTTGCTTGATGGTGCCCGCGTTCTCATTGGCAAATGGTATCTGATCAATAGACTCCAGGCTTGAATTGGATTTATTATCGTGATGCGTCGATACCTTGTGCACTTCCACCGTTGTCTGATGCGTCTGGCCGGCATAGACGCCTGAAACGAATGGTGCCATCGAGTGTGGATGTTGCCCGACTCCTATCCCCATAGCAACGCTGTTCGTGGGCATTGTTGGCGGCGACGGTGTTGATTGAGATGACGATGAAGAGTGAGTGTAATGATGACCTTGCAGTTGCAGAGTGCCAGTGTGATGCTGATGCATCATGTTCTGATTATGGTATATGGGCTGCTGCTGTTGGATGGCGATCGAAGGTGCAGGGCCACCTACATAACCAACGTTGGCGCTTGGCGAGCCGGACGGTTCGTCACCGGTGCCGCTACTGAAACTCAACGCAGCATGATGCTGATGATGCTGGACGGCAGCGTAAGGCAGGCTGGTGTAATTGGAGAAATGCATCGCGTCCAACGCCGCTGTAGCCATCTCAACGTTTTCGATGTGCCCAAGTATTGAGGGCAGTGGAACTTCCGCTGGGTAGCCCGGCGGTCCTCCAACACCGATGCCACTAGGCGAGTTTTCCATGCCGCTAGAACCGGCATCAATTGCGGGCGATACACCGCCGCCGGCACTGGCTGCACCGGGTAATTTTAAATTATTTGCCACAATCTTGGCGATCGGTCGCTGGCGTTGCGTTGCCTGATTCGACCCGCCCAGCAACGTCAGCCGAACGCCGTAGCTGTTGCGCTGATGTTGGCGGGGAAGTGTGCCGCCGCCCTGAAAGTACTGCGGCGGCTTTGTCTGAGACTGTTGCTGCTGAAGCTGCTTTTGTGTATGGAGCAGCCACTGCTGGTGCTGTTGTTGTTGCGACAAGACACTGCCATGTGCACTGTATTGCTGTTCATCTCCACCGGTGCCCGAAAGAGCTAGCAGTGCAGAGGTTTTCTCATTAGTTGGCGTGATGTCGCTATCATCGTACGAGCTGCGCCTGTATACAGCGTGTGTACCGTCAAAGTGCACGTGAGGATAGGTAATCGTTTGGTGGTGATGAACCTGCGCTACGGTACTATGTTGCTGCTGCTGCTGCGCGTAGTAGATAGCTTCTGCACCGGTGCCGCCAGTCAGAGGCGGCTGTTGCCGTAGAAATGTGCTATACGAGCCAGATACTGCTAGATGCTGCTGCTTTGATGATTCGGAGCGCAAACCGATGCTCATGTCGTCGTAGTGCGAACGCACGATTGTTGCCCCAACGGCTGGCGATCGCGCCACCGTGGGTGATGGACCAGACATGAATGCAGATAAAGCAGCCGAACTGCCGCCGTTACCACCCATCATTTTGCCATTAATGATGTCCTTCACACGCTTGATCGCAAGCAAGATCTTTTTCTGGTGTCCGAGTTTAACAATACCGATATCTTCCAAATCTTCCCATGTCAGCTGTGTGACATCGTGAACCGTCTGGTAGCCTTGTGCGAGCAGCGGCTGTATGTATTCATCGAGGCGCAGCAAACGTAGCCATTCCTCTATCGAGCCGGGAACGTACCCAGGTAGCGGATCGGGAAGCTTCAGCGCGTCTATGTGCCGCTTTAGGCGCTCCCGATGGTTTGGCTTGCGAATGCCTATCGCCGTCAGGTCCTCGGGTGTCATGCGTGCGATCGTCGACAGATCATAGCCGGCGTCGAGGAAAAGGTAGGTGTACTCCTGAAAGTGAATTTCCATGAGCCAATCGGAAATGACGTCATGATCGCAGCGATTGTTGCCCGAGGAGTGATTGCTCAGCCGATGCGAAGCGCTACCGACGCTGCCGCTGTTCACTCCACCTCCTCCTCCAGTCCCGCTGCCAGAACCTATCGAGCACGAGCTGACAGAGCAGCGGGGCGACGACAGGACACCGTAGCTACCAACCCCGCTGACGCTACGGTTGGATGAGTTGGACGCGCCGGTCAAGTACGATGATGCGCGCCCCGAGTCGAGACTGGCAGTTGAATGGCGCGACCCGGATCCAGCCGAACCGGACAGCGACACGGGACTGTCACGACCGGGTGACTGCGTCAGATCGATACCTTGATCGTCCATTACGTAGTCCACGACTACATCACCACCGCACCGAAGCAGCAGACTGGAGGGCGCAGCAGTGGTCACGACCGAAACCGTCGTCCCTGCACCCGATGATCCTTCCGTTCCGTTTTTATGATGCTCAAGCGTTATCGTGCCAGCTACCCTCCCCGCTCCGTTGCGTGCCTCGCCATCGGGTGTATCGAACGCTACGGTCGAGGATAAGGTGGTGGAATGCTTTATTTCGCCGCTTCTGTCAGCCGACGAAGGGGTCCCAATGTTCGAGCCAACCTTGCCATAGATGTCCGGAACGGCTGGTGGCATCACTTTCTTCGCCTGTGGTGCCGTTTTAGATTGTCGTGACATTCCTGCACCCGTGTTGAGACTTAACTTTCGCATAGTTTCCTGTAACACCAAACAATACTGTTAAGAAACATTGAGCGCGAATTTTAGCTCCATTCAAGTACCGTATATTGTTGCTGTTGAAATTCTCTAAAGCCTGGTAAGTTCTCATCACCCTTCCAAAAAATGGAACGCAAGTTCTGAAATAGACACACAAAAAAAAAACATAAAACAATGAATCGTGAAAAACTAGCCCAAGAACAATCCCACACAAATCGAATAAACAAGATGGTCCAGAAATTGTACCAAATATAACCACCAGAACGCTAAGCAGAAGTAGCCAACGCTGATGGTTGTATGTACACAATGTATTTCAAAAATACGTATACATGTATTGCACGTAATGTATTTCACTACTTCGCGTAACGAAATTAATCATTTCATGAGGTAGAATCTAGTAACATAAGCAATCAATCCATTCGTCCTGAAATGTCCACAACCATATCAATAAAAAAATGTACACCAACATAGTTATTAAACATACTTGACCCAAATGGTAGATATAAATGAGAGGAATAACACACAGCATTTACGGGTTCGAAAGATTCTGTAACGCTCTGTTTGGATTCAGTTCAATTCAGTCAGAGCATTCGAGCTGTGGCCTTTGGTCAAGATGGACCACTGGGTACATGGTGCCTAAGGCAGGCAAGCCAGTAATGAATGCTCATGGACACGTTGATTATGCTAACTAAATAAATTGAATACAACCAAATACCAAGAGACTGTTTGGGTATATTGGAATCGATTGACCAATCGCAACGGATTGTGAGAATAAGTTTGCCGATAGCCAATTACAGGAGTAGTGTTAGAACAAATATTTTTTTATAAACTTACCGATCCAGTCACTTACTTTCACTTTGCGATAAAATAGTTAAACACCTGTAATATAAACCAACATTAATGCATGTTTAGCTTACTATAAACTTTAAAAAACTTACATTAAAATGTGAACAATTTATCACAGAGAATGGGTGAGTATCCTTTTTTTGTAAATCGGATGGACTATCGGACCAGAACTAGAAAAAAAAGAACAACACATGTTTTAAATGATAAACCCTAATCAGAATCATTGTTTGAATGCAATTTGATTGCGTTTTGATGAGAATGAGAGTAAACAATATTGTCTGTTCTATCACATTTTAAGTTCTACTTCTAGACATAAAGAGGCAAATGTCTGTTGCTTTTGGAGAAGCGATATTGGTCACTTGACAGGATGACATCGTTTGCGTATTTTTGATTGGAACGCTTTGCTTATTTTGTACTTTTTATAAACTAATCTAGCCGCGATCGTTCAGTAGAACAAGCATTAAGAATAAGCTCACCATTGCTGCCGATAGGCAACTCTGCTCATCGCGATCGGTTGATAAAGCTGGTTGATCCTGATCGACGTGTACTGCGCCCTTTTCAGAGAAGCTCCAAAGTTTGCCAATATTTAAAGTAACATTTCTAAAATTTGTTCCATCGTTACTTACAGACTGCCCTTTTCTTCTGCTTGCTGCACAAAACAATTCGCTCTCGTCGAAAAGAAATTGGCTCCAAGCTGGGCACACTGCGCGAATAGGTTTAGGCCGGCAACCAATTTGAGGCTCTTCTAGAATTTGCAAGCCATTTCTAAAACGACAGATGCATGGTTTGAAAAGAAATACCTTCTCTGCAATTTTTTTAATGTTTTTAACATAAAAATGCCTTTCAAATACAAAATCATAAGACTAGTGTTGGGTCAAATGCTAGTGCGCAAACCACACTTCGCACTTTTGTGTGCTACTGCACAGTGATAACACAGTAAAGTGTGTTTGGTAGCTCAACACTGGACACTGAAATGAGCTACTTGACCCAACACTACACACGGCATGCGGTTATCATCAAGCTTGATTCCTCTAGTCGCAAGCGGCTCCATTTTCTCTTCATTTTTCTCACTATTCCTCCATCTTTTTCTTCAGACACACGCATGCATGCAACCACGCACGCTCTCTCTCTCCTTTTCTCTCTCTTGCACTACTCTGGTTCAACTTGCTCAACACCACACGATTCGATTTACCTGGTATTTGAAAAAAAAAACAGTTTCACTAGACGAACTTACCTTGCGCTTCAGATGAATGGCCATTAGCTGCTTACAGAGTCTAGGCGGTCGCGATGCAGGTCGTTAGCACTTCCCGGCAAGTCTTCTAACATAGCTGATCACCATCATCGCACATGCCGCAGTAGGGCAGCACATTAAATGCACCTCATAATGGCGAAGGTAAAGTCATCGTACGAGCTGAACGACGGCAACCGTCGAACTGATTGTTGAGCTGATTGGCGTTGCTGCTGCACCGTTGCTCGCTTCCTTCCCGTAACGACGTGGTGTGAGTGTGTGTCTACGTGTTGGTGGTAGACCGTCGAGCGAATGACTGGAAAATTTTCCGTGCCGTTATGATGCTGCGGGGCAGACAATACCAATCCTCGCTGTTTTTACGCCGAATTATGTCTATGCCGAACACACTCGTTAGCGGTAGTTGCGTTCCACTTTTTCACTGTTATGAAGAAACATTTTAACCAAAGAAGAGAGTAAGGAACATGGAAGGCAACATATTCCCAAACCATTCAGGCACAGCAAATTTACAGTAATGCAGCAACGCGCTTTCGCTTGCCAGGAAATAAAAGATTCATTCGAGCGCACATCTCAAATTTGAGACGCTAAATCTCAAATTGAAGTTTTCTTCCTTCGACTTAATCGTTTACAATCCAGTAGAAAGGACTAAAAAAAAAAAAAAAAATCATACCTCGCAGCGGCGTAGGAGCAAGCAAGATTGCACCTTTCGTTGCTGCAGTTGCCATAAAGGGCATACGTAGAACGAATAAAATATAATAAAAACGCCGACACACAAACACAAAAAACAACACTGCTGAGAATCTCGTCTCGTCTTTGTACTCGCTTCCTCCCACATGTGCAGTGCCGAAGCCCGCGAAAGGGAAGTAACTGCTGGCATAGTGAAATCTCGGAAAGGGCCACAGTTCAAATGTGTGTCGCTGATATGGGCTCCATTTTTGCTGGAACTCACGATAGGACGCTCAGGGCCGACATTTGTTTTCTTTATTTCTTCCATATACTCGCCCCCCTCGTACTCTTATTACAGCGCAAGAGATACGCTTACATTTTTTTTTCTTCTACTGGCAAGTGAACATCTGCAGGTGACGGTAGGTCAAAATGCATCAAAATTGAACTAAATCGACCCTATCCCACTTTGCTAAAGTGTTACTTACGTCGAAATGATCGTGCGTCGCACAATTTGTAGGACACAGAGCACTGATAACGCGATAAGATGTAAAATTTTCACCAGACGCCTTCGTACGCGCAACTACTTGCCACAGTATCTCACAGTACGAAGTAGAAATGTCGATGCCTGATGGACATCTGACAGACGTCGGTGCAATTGTACGTTCGGCAATTGCACTGTTTCGTTGCAACAGCTGCGCCATCTTGCGTTGAATTAATTTCTGTTCAAACTGATCGGATTCGCGGTTGGTTTAACTTCGCTTTCTGCTCGAAACGAATAATCATTGTACTTTGCATTTTATGAATTAGAAGAAAATGAACAATTGCGATGTGCGATGCTTTTTGGACATCAGAGCATATATGCGTATGCGTATCACGTATACGTGATTATTATCTGTAGCTGGATGTTTTTTGCCGCTAGATGTCGCCATATATATACTCTTTATACCAGTCGTCGCACAGTCAGGAAATCCATCCAACTAGCTGAATCGAGTGGAGAGTCAAATTATTTTTATCATGAATTCAATAAATTCAATTGCGTATGGTTACTGTTTGCCATACAATAATCGCATATTTTAGTAATAATCCGGTGGTATTTTGTGTATTGAACGTCACTGTCACGCAGTTCCTGACAACTGTCATTCGTATACTTCAATATGGGAGCAGAGCTCGCGAACGCAGCAGGGTAAAATAAGAAGCAAAGACTCACCGTGTGAAGATCGTTGAAATGCTCGCAAGAGGCTAAAAACAATCAAGTTTATTCGTTGCAGGAGTTGTTAAAAGGTAGGTTAACGCACGCACGCACGGTTACTGGTTCAAACATATTCGTACGCATATAGGCGTATCAAGCATAAGCCTCGCCGTGCCTTCTACAGCTGTGTGTATAGGATGTGGAAGGTGGAACGGTAGGAAAATGAAACATCTTAAAACAACAAAACCATAGCGAGACGAAATACGTGTGTGAATATAAATTGCGCTGTGATTTCAAAGCGAACGCAAAACCGTGGCGCAAGAGTGCAATGATTGGTTCTTACTAACACAAAATCACTCAGATAGATGTTTCGTAAAGCCGTACATCGAAACCAGTGTCTTAACAGTGATTCAGCACCATTCTGGCTGGCACATACATATGTACATACGGCAGGCAATGATGCGAAAAAGCAGCCTAGAAAATCCAAGTAGTCTTTGAGCTCCGCCTCGCTACGCCCGAGTTTTTTTTCGGAGGCAGCTAAATCCCTCGAACTACGTCTGCAGTGCTTCGCTAATAGGTATTTATTTTAACGCTAGTTCCTTGAGTGCCCGACCTGGTGTGTGCAAAACGCGCATGAATAGTGTTGAACTAGTCTTAAAATTCTCCAGTGTTGCTTCCTGGTTGGGCTTCCGTTTCAGATCAGATGGGTTGCTGTGCACGTCAGTGAATGGCTAGGTGTGCGCAAGTGCGCGTGTCGCGATTGTGCATTGTTGTGTGTTGCAGGACAAGAGGCGAAAGTACGTTTACAGGGCAGGTTTTGTGGCAAAACAAATCGGTGTCAAGTGACGCAAAGAACCTGCTGGATGTTTCTTGGAAGTGCTGTTCCTTTCCGGTTTTGATACAGGCAAATTGAATATGCTAGAACGATAGTCCGAGCGTGTAGTGGCGTCACTTGACTACCAAGCCAATATGTATGCAACGCTCGCGTCGTGAGACAGTAAATGTTGATTTACTCTTTGATGTTCGCATCGTCGCCCTCGCCAGCTAGTCTCGGTCGTGGAAGAAAGGAACATCATCACACATCGGGCGCCGTCATTGTTGTTGAAGCACATCCGTGCTTGCTTCGTACACGAACCGATTGGTTTATTCAACGGCGTAGCATTATCAGCAATGGTCGTATTTACACAATCACCGTTCAGCTCACGTCGTGTTTCGTTTAAGCATCTAGGTCAGCGTAGGGATAGCTAGAGCACACGGTGGGTAGTTTGTAAGGCCTTGCATCCCGTCCCTTCGAGCGCGGATCAGGGGGAACCGAGGAAGGTAACTGAGATACACTACATGTTCATTTATTTGAAAAAAAAAAAAAAATAGTGGATCGAATGTGGCTGCGAAGGCTGACTATCCCAGAACATCCCAGCAGTTCGGTCGTCCCCTTCGGTAAACAGTTCGCAAGAAAGCTGTAGCTGTTCATTTGGATGGCGAAAGCTGTACACATGCTCGAGAATACTGGGGCCGCGCGTCTCAACCCACTATCAACACCCTGAGCGCGTGTACGGCCGTTTGCCGACCAACGCTACTCCGCTTACTCCAGCTCGCAGCTACAATCGGTGAAAATCCTGTGTTTTTGATTAGTCATTCTGGTGCAAGAGTTTGCTGTCAAAACGCTACCTGACGTCTGACGGTGCCATTAAACGAATGCAACTTTTATCGATTGGCTACCTGCACGAATCTTAATTATACTGGATTAGTAACATGCTGATGGGGGATGGATGGATAGATGCTGTACAACATCGCATATAAAACATCCGGCCAGTTAGACAGACAGACTGTCAATATTCATTATCAAGAAGTTGAAATAAAGCTTTAAGTCCGGTTCGGTGAAAGGAATTCCAAGAGTCGGTGTCGGTCTGAGCCTGCCACGCCGAATTGCTCACTGTGCCGTAACGGGCATTGGTGTTGAAGAGTACATTCGTCCTTGAGGGTGGGGAACAGCGGTACCGCAAAAGCCAGAACGCAACAGCTGCTAAGCTAAGCCGGGGGCTACCGAGCCCACCGTTTTCCTTTCCTAGAGCTAATCGCAACCAAGTTAGTCAGGTGCCAAAGTAGAGAAGTTCGCGAACCTTACCTCTGCCCTGCTTGCTGTCGATTATTATTATTAGAATAGTTCAATGCATAGTTCCCACGACGAACTTCGGTCGCCTTCTGCTTTGGGCACTGTTGGAACTACGCGTACGAGCAAAGCCCTCTGGTTGCTGCCCGTTCGATGGTGTGCGAGTTGGCTGTGAGACGGCGGCTCTGGAGCAGGCTAGCGTGCGCCGGAAGATTCGTGCCATCGTTATTGACCAGCAGCAGCAGCCATTTCTCTCGTTTGTCCACAGTATCTGCCGCCGTTCGCCATCCCTACTTGCACATCCAATCGCAAGCCAAGCGTGTTCGTCAGCGGCGTTGCTCGGTGTGGTGCTTTCTGTGAGTGTGTCGAGCGACGTTATCGCTTCCTTCCCGTGTTGGTGCCGAGACGTGGTTTGCAATGTTGGATCGGTGCCTGATCCGACCAGATCTCTGGGTGTCCGCTGTCCTGGTGTTACTTCCGCCAGCCGGTCGTTCCCCGTGTGGCTGTGGCTGGCGGCGAGCGCTAGCGCTTACGTCGTTCGCCCGTGGGCCGAGTGACTGACTGTTTAGTGCCAACGAGCGTGACACGCCGCCCCCGGAAGGCAAAAACAAACCACAAACCCCCGGCGCAGTAAGAGCCCCGAGCCGCCTCGGAGTGGTTGGCGCATTGGAAGCGCAACAGCGAATTCACACTGGGAGCAGCGTGCGCTATAGGTAACTCGAGCGTGCGTTAGACTGTGAGTGTTTTGTTTTGTTTTGGATAAATGGCAACAGAACATGGCAGAACCTGGATCGCCCCTTTTCGTGGGCTCGATGCGCCGGCTGTTGAGTCCAGAGCGATGGCTAGAAAGCGACATCAACAGGCAGCAGGCCGACCTCAAGTTAGGCAGAGCTCCCGAAAACTCCGCCCGCCGGGACAGGCTGGCGTGAACGTGTTACGAAATTGGCAAAGCGAAGGGCAAACACGGACAGCGAGAGAGCGAAAAAAAGAAAAGAAAAGCGAAGACAGTTGATATTTAGATGGGCAGCGATGAGAAAAAGAGATCAACAGCTAGGGTGCAGAGCAGATGCAGAGATGGGGGGGAAAAGAAAAGGCAGCTAGGGACAGGGAGGACAAAGGAAATGGACGGACGGAGTAGGACAGGATCAGCGATTTGTTGTTTACTTTTGGTTCGTACGTCCGAGTGTTGTATTTAAAAGTGTGCGCCTTCCTGGCACGTTGGCTGTTCTGCCCCGGACGCTTTATCTAATTAAGTCACCAACGCGTCAGTAACGGCGCAACATTCAATAGCATCAATTGCGAACCCTCCCAGCGACGTGTCGGTCGGTATCGCATCTTGCAATAACCTCTCTCGTGAATGCTTTGCTTGCGTCAAGACGCCGTCCGCATTTTGTCTTCCCGTTCGCGAAGAATGTCGCGAATGATGTTCGCTTTCCGTTAGCATGCGTTACAGAGCTTGGTAATGGTAAACAGTGTACCCTTTCCGGTGACTGCCTCCCCTGCACGGAAGTGAACTAATCAGCACGCTGCCGTACCGTTGATCCTGTTGTCTGGCGGATGCGGTGCTACGATTCTCCGGACGTTTGCCGTGTTTACACTGGCGGGGGGCTTTGTTGTCTGAAGCAAGCGATTCGTCTCTGAGTTCGTCGTTCGACGGTGGCGTGACCTTGCATTCGCGCCATATTCCTCGCCGTTGGCGAATTTGCCCTGCATCTTAATCGGCAGGGCACCGGTATTACAAGATAGCTCGATAGGCAAACGCTGGCTGGGGATTTTCGGCAAATGCACCGACCGCCCAAAGTTACTAACTTTCTTTTTCTTCTTCTTCTTCTTCTTGTTGTCCGTTTTTTAGATGCCGAAGCGGCCTAGCTTCTTGCCGATAGCACTATAACCGATCCCTAAACCCCGGGTAAACTGTTAGGCGCACCCGCAGCAGCAGGGTGCTTGCGTGCGTCAAGACTGAACATTCGGCAGGCAGTTTTGGATGCACATAGGAAATGGGAATAAAAGCGAGCACCGCGAATGGAGGGCAGCAGAGTCCTAGAGCTCGAACTTTCTCCACCAGCAGCAGTAGCGAGGTGGTTTCCGGCACACCAGGTAAGTGTCTGTACCTTCCACGAGGCGGCAAACGCAGCGCTCCGATGGCAGCAGGACTGTAGCTTCAGGACCCCTAGCCTGAACGGGCTAGACGTTTATGGTTGCTTCATCATTTTGTAGAGTGTGAACAAATGTAGAGTGTAAAACATAAACAACTGCACCCCTTATGCGATTAAGCCATACAAATATGATTGTATTCCGTAGGAGCACCGTATGAAATAACGTCCGCTAGTCCCGATCCCGATAGTAGCTCGGCAGAAGAAACTGCTGCGGCTAGTGCTTCACTTGCTTTGGGACGAGTGTATGCAACATCACTACCTACTCATATCTGGTCATTGAATGGTGAGTTTCGGTGGACCATGAACGTACCAGGCGCATTCGAATCAGTTTATCTTAAGTTTACATTTCGCCTCTTTGTTGATTGTTTAGTAATGCCAGAGGAAGCCAAACATTGTCTCAGGCCAAATGCAGTTACAATAGGAAGCAAACTAACAAACTCGTTGCGCTTTGCGATTCTGTGATAGAAATAGTTCAATGCTGAAACATACAGAAAAACAGTACCAAGGAAATTACACAAGTCTAGTTCAATGTAAAGCGTGTTAGCGAAACGCAATTCCAGGCTACACATTGTGTTTCAATTAGGTAGGATAGGAAAACATTTTTAAAGGTAAAGGTAAAGCAAGTGATTCCTAAAAACAAAATTCCATATTTTGCTCATTGTTGTAGGGAGTTTTTATCATTCATATCAGAAGCAATGCATATCAGTGCGGCATTCTTTCGGATTGCCGCATTTTGACCACGATCATATTTGCTCAACAGTGTTGCAGAAAGTGGTCAAGTTTGTTATGATTCATTGGCGCCTCGCAATAGAAATACGAACTCTCATCCTTCTGACGTCTTTTTGTGTAAATCGATCGTAATAATATAAATGAAGTTAGGTATGAATTACTTTTGAATGAATTACAATCTTTTGAGATAAGGATGGATTAAATTTTTCTTGGAAAAAATATTCATGTTTATGTTGTATTGCATTGCACCTGTTGGTGTGAAGTGTAATGACACGATTGGTATTACATGTGCCGTGTATTAACCCAATGCTTTATTGATTGATTATTGAAATTATTAATAATTTTCTATTATTATTGGTTTCGTTTCAAGGTATTAAATGTCCAGTATGTAGCAAATTTGTGATGCCTGACGACATTGAGTGTCATTTTGTAATGTGCCTAACGAAGCCTCGTTTATCGTATAATGGTAAGTTCAACGATTTACCGCATCTTTCAGCTGTCATGCCACTATCACTATATTTTTTCGTGTGTCTTATCTTACAGAGGACTGTTTAGCTGACGCGAAGGGCGAATGTGTAATTTGTTTAGAGGATCTGTGTCCGGGTGATATCATTGCTAGACTACCGTGTTTATGCATCTACCATAAAGGGTAGGTATTGTTGAAATGCAAGGAAGGGCTTCTGGTGCGATCGTGCCAAGCGTCACCTCAAACACAAAGCTCCGATGTATTTCGATTAACATTACAGTATCTTTTCACCCTTTTAGATGTATCGATAAATGGTTTGAGGTAAATCGTAGCTGTCCCGAACATCCTGGTGATTAGTGGAAATTCGATAAACTAAGCAATCCGTAAGCAAGCATTGAAATCAAATTACTTTGCTTAGTTCAGCGGAGGTGATCAATAGAGAATATACGGTCCAAATGACAGGGTAGCAGAATAGCATGATTGCAGGGCAGAGTCAAATGGCATACGATCATACACGTCCCGCCACCGTTTAACAATGCATCTTCGATCGGGTATATTTTAATTTTTTTAATTTGAAAGCAAACCGCGAATATCTTGGGAACCAAACCGTATTGCGTAGGAAAATTTTCAAGAAGTGTTTTCAGTTATATGACTAATGCGGAAACTTCTCCTAACAAAATTGATACGATGAGTATCAGTAAAAACAAAAGCATGTATAAATTGGAGAGTGTGCGTTTGGCGCTAATCCCAGCGATTTAAAATCATGGATTATTAATTGCTACCAATCCATTCTAGAAATAGCTTATGACACATGCAGTTGCTCAGTTGGCAAACCGGAACTCTACAGCTTGCGTTTTTTACTCGTTGTTGGTAGTGTGACTACGTTTTTTTTCTTCTAATGAACTGCTGGGTGATCAATCTGTTCGATCGAAATTTTGTTTTGATTATAATTGCTTTGCGTTGCGTAGGCCATCGAAGAAACAGAAACTAGTAACTACCGCTACAATTATACCTATATTTTTACGTTTGTCATTCTCTGTATAGTTGTTGGGCATATGCACTATCGTTAGAAGAAGAATAAATGTGGTTTGTGAAAAAGTCTGCTTGATCGTCTGATTGGGACTTAGGATTGGTATTGCAACATTAATTTCCAAAGGGATATGCTGTGCTCATATGCGAAAAAAACGGTTTTGGGGCGAGGAAGTAAAAGTTAGTAAGAGAGAGGGAGAGAGAGAGAGAGAGAGAGAGAGAGAGAGAGAGAGAGAGAGAGCGAGGGAGAGAGTGAGGGTAAGAGAGGACGAGAGACAGAGAAAAGGAAAGAGAGCGGGAGACAGCAACAGAGAAATTCTGGCGCAGTTGCTAGCAAAAATAAAATAAAATAGGAGCGTAAACTAGGCAGACCCCAAACGAACAAAAAAACTTGCAAAATCAGAATAGTTAGTGACATGTCAAGCCTCTTGACATATGTAAATAAAGCTAATGAAATTATGTAAACAGAATACAAAACATTTAATCTAAATTAAAACTACCCGAGCGATGCGAAGTTAAAGCTATGTGGGACGATGGATTAAAGCAAACGTGCCTGAGAGAGA
Organism: Anopheles atroparvus; assembly: GCA_914969975.1. NCBI lineage: Eukaryota > Metazoa > Arthropoda > Insecta > Diptera > Culicidae > Anopheles > Anopheles atroparvus. The sequence continues at coordinate 15,186,835 of CAJZCY010000005.1, read as the reverse complement.
CGAGAAGAATCTATCGCACGTCGACCTGGTGCGTAAGAGTCCGGAATAGCAAAAGAGAAACATTCTCAAAATGTTTTCAATCCAGGCGGAGAAAGTGATAAAATGCAGCACGTTTGCTGATTATAGTGGGATGCGGCTTGATAGCTGACAGGGGATATGAGTGTAAGCACGGCGGTAATTTGGGACGGTTGTAAATAGTATAAAATTACCCGGGTTGACGTGTAATAGAAGGTGCTAAAGCAATCCGGAAAAAACTCAAGAGGGCAAGATGATTGAGAATTGGGCCCCCTTTTCCATTGTATGCTGACTTTCACAACAGATTGGAGTAGAAATGAAGCACGTACATAATGAAAAGTAAAAAAATAAACTTAGGACGACTGGCGAGATACAGAATTTCAAATGTACCGTCGTTGTAAGGAAGCAAGAGAATGATGGAAATAGAGAGAAAGTGGACAAAGTTTGTCATGAAAAGAAAATGGACCATGTAAGAGATTATAATGTTTGTACTGACCCCGTTTTAATTGATAACACGAGAACTGGGAAATAGCGCTGAAAGTTCAACTGAAACCCAAACAAATAACAATCCCAAAATGTACAGGGTGTCTCAAAATTCCCGCAACAATTTGATTTCTATTGTAAAACAAAAAAAAGAGTTTTACTAAAATTATATATTCTCCAATTATGATTGATTTCCAATTTTTACAATTTAAAGATATTTGTGACAAAAACTTTCGGGCAAATAGACTCTATGGCCCTACGCACCCTTGCGTATCGCACTCTTTTGTACACATGAGCCTGAATTAATGCATACCCGAATGTTGAAACAGCTTTTTTATTCGATTCAACAATACAAACACTTGCGGGGGCTTGTTGCTTACAAGCAGGTTTAAACAATTTCCGGGGATAAATTGCATGATCCAGGGAGTACCATTATTTATTGCTGCTTGTGGTGCATTTCGTGCGGTACCCTCGTATTGGAGCCACATATCGCCCTTGTTTTGTTTAATTTATGCTAAACAAACTTTAATCAGTATGTTACCCTAGCGAACAACATTATCCATGCTGTGTGGCTGTTGGGACACCCTTAATTGATCCGTTTCACGTAGCATTGCAATTTGAATCACGACAAAAAAAAGTGCAATAGGAAGGCTTATTATCTTCGAAAACGAAGTAAATTCTATTTGGAAGGGAAGGTGAACTGTGAACGTTCATGTGGTTGTGGATGTGAATTATAAGTTCGGAAATTTAATTTTGAACCAAACTTAACTTTATTCGCCCAATCTTTCTTTTCATCTACACACTCTCTCACTCTCTCTCTCTCTCTCTCTCTCGCTCTCTCTCTCTCTCTATTGTTTTTTTTCTATTTGCTCACTTTCCCCTCTTACCCCTCTTCTCTCTTCACCTTTCTTGTGATATGATTATAGCTTCGTAAAGCAAAGAAAGAAAGAAACCATCAGAGAAACACATCAGTAAAGGAAATAGGCAGGATTTAAAATAGGTATTATTGTGATTCATTGTGTCGAAAAGTTGAACATGTAATTCCGATTTGGTATGTGTTAGTGCATGTTGAAGTGCAGGATCAATTGCACTTGAAAGAGAAGAGAAAAAGGTGATGTATGTTTGTATGTATGCGATGTATGTGTGAATGTGGGTATGTGTGTGAGAGAGAAAAGAAAGAGAGAGAGAGAGAGAGAGAGAGAGAGTGTGGGAGAGGGAGAGAAAGAGACAAGCAAAAGTGGAGCGATGGGATGAAACTGAAATGGAATTAAATGGGGAAAACGAGAATCAGGAGAAAAGGCATACATAGAAGGTAAAAAGCAACAGATCTGCTGTAAATAAACATTTATAGTATAACTATTCGTTTCGATTTCTTTTTTATACATATGTATGTTAAGATTCGATACGATGAGGCAAGCGTAACCAAGGAATTACCGTTTGTAAAGCAAATCGTAAATCGCAACATGTTTGATTCATCATGGAAACAGTAAAATGAATAAGACCGTCGTTTTGTTTAAATGCTCGATCCCTACAGGATCCGATGCGTAAACATGGGGTGGGAAGGGTGAAACTCCACTCTCGTCTTCGACATTACGCGCTGTTCGCAAGAGCTAGGCACGTGGAAGCGAAACTAAGACGTTTTAGGGCAGGAAGTCATATTTACTTTACCTATCATATGCCTTCTATCAGGTCCGACGATGGCATTATCAACAGGAGCCCGGTTGCAGCAACGTGTAACGTTTACGCCATCATCACTACCACGAAAACATTAGAAGTTGCTATTGGAATGCCGTTACCGTTGGTCAGTTCCTGATTTTACACCGAGGCCACGATTTATGCTACGATGGAAAAGAACTTTTTGTCACGAGAGGCTTTTTTGGAGGTTCTATTATGTTCGATACACATCCTTTTTCAGTTCGGTATTGTAGCACAGGCATGCCCCAGCTGATAGAGATCAGTCAGGATTTTTGCACCATCCGTTGGCTACCGCTGCATTGCAAGTGGTGCCAGGCGATTACTTTTTTCTTATTCTGGTTCAGTGTGAACATAAGCATGTGCCAGCAAACATCGTGCCCAACATAAATCCAACCCACGCCCTTTGCTTTCATCGTTGCAGACGATCGTTACATGTTTCCTTTTTTCTGAATACTCTCGGGTCAATGTGATGCCTCAGGGGAAATTTGACAAATATTGCAACAGTGGCGGTGGTCGTGCAAACAGTGTATGATGTAGTTAATAACTAACCACGAAAACAACGCATTAATTACAAATATTGTTAAACGAATAGGACAAACAACGAAAATGGGGCTCGCCGTGTAGCAGTTGAGCAGTTGTAGCAATGTTTTTTGTTTGACTAACGTGTTTTGACTTCACCTTGTACCTATGCTCTTACAAACAGTAAACGTACCCCGGATGTTGCAATAACGCAATAACAAAAATACACAATACACTAAACACAAATAAGATAAGTATGATAAAGGTGAGCAGCTTCTGGTTCATGATGAAAACGGTGATTCGAAGGTTCGGGGACATTAGCAAGAAACAAATAGAAAAGGAACAAAAACATGTAACATTAAAAAAAAAACTGTAGTAGTATCGCTGAGGATAATAGAGGTACTAGTTATTGAAAGGTAAAATAGTAGCTAAATAGCCATAGGGTTTATTAATATGAAGAGAAATAAAATGAATAATGAAATACAATGCCGATAAATTGAGGGTGTGTCGATAGAACGCGTTAAATTTAATATGATGGTGGGTGTAGAAACAGCAAACAAAATGACGATAAACATGGGGAACGCATGTTGATTAACCGCAAAACACGCGAGAACGGGAATGGCGAATTGCGAACATTGGAGGCGTCCGGGTATGCAAGAAGAAAGCGGGCGTAACCGAATGTGTGAAGAAATCTGTAACTGTGATTACTATTGAGACAATTAAAAAAAAAAATCCATATATTAGGTTGATAGATTTTAACGTGCGTAGCGACTTTCCGTTTCGTTTCCCTTGTTCAAATTTCGTTTCTTTTCTAGGTTTGTAACGATGTATACCCTCCGTCTAGTGCTTCATTTGAGTTGTAGTTGCCGGTTAATTCGTCCCGCACAGAACGGAGCGCCTGGAAAATGCTGGTAGTACGCACGGAGAACGATGCTTGACTTAAAAGAAATTGCCTCTGACGTAGCTTTTTATGAAAGGCAAAACGCAAATATCGCATACCGGAAGTGGCTAGGTAGCATCCCGCATACGAAATATATGTAGTACCGCATCTGTGACAAACAGTTTTAAATTGTTACACGACGCGAAGTATTTTATTTGGTTCGTTTCTCCTGGCAAAACCGACTTTATATGAAAACAAAACTTGCAAATGTCCCGTTTAAAAAAATGTAAACTATCTTAGGAGCAAAAGAGGAAATGAATGATGAAAAAATTAAAACATGTAGCAGAACAAACGACGTGAGCGATAACGCGCGTCATAGGTTAAATTCGTCAATCTGAAATGGAGAAAATTTCAATATTATGTAGCATAATCGAGAAAGCAAGAGCAAAAGAAAAAAAAATCAATTATCCATGTATGTATATGTATGTAAACATATAAAATTTTACCCATAACCGAAAATAAAACCGAATCGAAAATTTGAAACATGTTTAATGTTAGAAAGCGGTGATATTTCACAATTTCATAGCCACTCGCTGCCGTCTGCGTACGCTCCTTCCACCGGGATAATAACGTGAACGAAATGTATTGTTAGTTCATTATTCGTAATATATAGTTTATTTATAAGTTATATCATTAACGCGTTTCCAAAATCGTCAACAGGGGTTACTGAAAGATTGGGGAGGTTTTTTTTAAGCAAAACCATCTGTAGTATAAACAGAAGTACTGTAGCCCCTGAGGCATGGTATTTAATGGAGCCGCCTAGTTTGTGACCTTAACATAAACTTTAAACTTTTCAAATGATGCGGCGTAGCGAAGCGAATCGCTTCAGAACATATTGCAATATATGCTTTACCACATAAGTATCACTACGTATATGCATTCCGGAAGATTCCAATGGCGTAAGGTTGAGGAACACCGGTGTGGCGTTGGTGACATTTTTTGTAAGTTTGAAATTTGCATTACGCTCTGGCTCGCGGGCTGGGCTTTGATGTTGTCGTTCGCTTGTGCAAAATCACCCCTCTCCGTATGGGATAATCGCGCTGCAGTGCGAACGCTAAGACCGCGTATCAGAGTTCAGCTGCAACGGCCTTCGGGTTTGGAGAGATAAACGTAACCAAGCTGCACCCGTTTTTAGATACACCCCATTCCCAAACCGTTGCCGTGGGTTGCGTATACGTCCGGGCTTCTTCTTTCACACGGTCGGATTGCATTGATCGGTGCTATCGCTTCGGTTAGTTATCGTTACCATCACGGTGGGTTATCACCGGGGCAAAAGTGCGGCCGTTGGGAGCAGCGCGAAGTCCAAGGCTGCCCACGTAGTGCAGCTGAGCAAAGTCACCAGTACTGTTTGCATTGCCAGGGGCATCGCACGCACGCGAACAAGCACGAGACGATGGCGGACGCAAGCCGGTTCATCGTGAGCGGCCCGCCGCATACGTCGGACATCACCGCAGGATGCGCTTCACTCGGGAGCTTCGTGCGCCGGAAGCTGCTGCAGAACGGCTCGGATGTGGCGCTGGTCTGTGCTGCCCATCGACTGCCACCGGCAGTATCTAATATGCGTGTACTACGCGCACTTTCGTTTACAGATTGATGGTGTGTTTGGAACGGAGCTTACGTACCTGGAGCTGCTGGAACGTGGCGCGCAGCTGGCCGAGTGTCTGCGGAGCGACGCGGGCATCCGGAGCGGTGACGTGGTGGGCATAGTCTCCGAGAACCGGCTTGAGTTCCCTGTCGTGCTAATTGGGTCGTTCCTGCTGGGCGCGACTGTTGCACCGATCAACCTCACCTACAGCGAACGTAGGGCGTCATCGGAAGAAGAACGAATGATATCCGAATGATGATTTGTCTACGCACTTCTTGTCGTTTGTTGCAGGCGAGTTTGAGCATGCATTCGGCTTGTCCAAGCCGAGAATCGTTTTCACGTCGACGTTTGCTGTGGATCGGGTCGTAGCCGCTGCCAGCCGCTGTCAAGAGTTCGTCGAGCGGCTGGTGCTGTTTGGCGACGAGAACCCATTGGGTCCCACCGCACTGGGCGCCGCCGTGCCACTGATGCTGCTGGGCGAGTTTCTGGCGGCGGTGTCCGGCAGCAACCCTGTCGCGCTTAGCATCGCACCAACGGACGTTCATCGACACGTAGCCCTCATCATGTGCTCCTCCGGCACCACCGGCTTGCCGAAGGGAGTGCAGTTGACGCAGGCGAACGTGATGGCCAGCGTTGCCCTGACGGAGTAAGTAGTGCTTCAGCAAGAGGGGGAGAACACAGGTCTAGCATAGAGAGTTAGCATAAAAGTTGGTTTGGGTCTGCCAACGAAATCAATTTCAGAGCACAAGGCGTTTGAAGTCCATAGTGGACCTCACTAACATAATAAAATGCAAATTTCCATTTTCACGGCAGGGAAACGTCGGCTATGATGGACGTCCAGGAGCAGATGGTGGTGCTGTGCGTGCTACCCTGGTTTCATGCGTTCGGCTGCCTGAGCCTGCTGAACGTGCTGTGCATTAAGGAGCGCATGGTGTCGCTGCCCAAGTTCGAGGATTTCCTGTACCTCAGCTGCATTGAGCAGTACCGCTGCAACACGCTGTTGACCGTGCCGCCGATCGTACTGTTCCTCGCCAAACACCCGCTCGTCGACAGCTACGACCTGAGCAGCGTGCACACCATCATCTGTGGGGCCGCCCCGCTCGGCAAGGAGACGGAGGAGCTGGTAAGGCGACGGATCGGCGTGCGCCACGTCCGCCAGGGGTACGGAATGAGCGAGCTGACCCTGGCGACACTGGTTCAGAACGGCGACGACCACAAACCCGGCAGCGTTGGGCGTGTGCAGATCGGCACGCAGGTGAAGGTGATCGATCCGGAGTCTGGGCGCGTCCTCGGCCCTAACGAGCGCGGTGAGCTGTGCTTCCGCGGCACGCAAGTGATGGTCGGTTACATCGGCGACGAGCAGGCGACGCGCGCCACCATCGATGCCGACGGTTGGCTGCACTCGGGCGATGTAGGTTTCTACGACACCGACGGCGAGTTCTTCGTCGTTGATCGGCTGAAGGAGCTGATCAAGTACAACGGCTACCAGGTGCCACCGGCAGAGATCGAGGCGGTGCTGCTGGCGCACCCGGCCGTGCAGGATGCAGCAGTGATCGGGGTACCGAACGAGGCAACCGGGGAGCTTCCGGTGGCGTTCGTCGTGCGCCAGCCGGACACGCCACCGGTGACCGAGCAGGAGCTCATAAATTTCGTGGAGCAGCGGGCCTCGCCAGCAAAGCGGCTACACGGCGGCGTCCGGTTCATCGATGCCATCCCGAAGAACCTGAGCGGAAAAATATTGAGACGGGAACTGCGGGACCTAGCGCATAATACCCGGGCAAAGCTGTAAAGGGCCTTCTGGGGATATCGCTAAGCACCTATTGATTAAACGAAGCTGATAACTCTGTTCAATAGAAACAGTTGACCGATAACAGAACGTGAGCTGGCGCTTTGCAAAGCAGGAGTGGGGTTGGTTTCTGCTGAATACACTTTGTACGATAACCTGGTAAAATTTGTAGAGGCTGATAGGTCGATTAGATGATCTGAAGGTGGACCAATAAAAAATATGTTTCAATTTTTTAACACGATTTGCCGAAGATTACGTTGCGTATCTGCGTCTCTTTGCTTGCTATTGTTCCACCAGTAACCAGCATTATTGTTGAAATATAATCCGTTGCCAAGAATAATAACGGTAAAGGATACTGTTATATTCCGAAAAACAGCTCGACACGACAGTAACTGTGGTTTCTTTAGCAAATATTGCTGTTCGAGAGGACAAAATTTTGATTTCCTTCCAATCAGACAAATTCTTGGCAGCTGGCATGGAGCAGATCCTATACTAAATCGATTGCTTGTTATTGTCTGCCCTAGGCTGGAGTTTTCTTGATACGTAGGCTTACAGAAACAACGAAGTGATAGAAGAGGAACTAATGTCGAGAGTAGACGTACGGAAAACCTGACGTGACAGAAGCAGTAAAGAAATTCGAACGAGATAGAGGTAAACGGTATAATTGGGCAATAAAAGAAAAGCGGAAAATTGACCGTACAGTTGCCCCGGCATATCGGTAACGAGGTCGGAAAGGTTCCAGGCGAGAGTGGCACCAAAGGCAAGGGGAATCATAAACCCATCAAAAAATCATTCGATCGAGCAACAGTTTCAGTACTTTTGCCGACGTCCGTTTAGCCTTTCGCCTTCCGCCTTTCGGGTATGTCATGCGGCAGATAGGTGAACCCGGCATATGACTATCATGGTTCCTTTGCAGACGTATCCTTGAACGACGGTTCTAGTGCGTGTCTTCTAAGAAAGCAAATTGCTGACCGTGTAACCCTATTCACTAGAACTTTTTTTGTTGCTTTTGCTGGAAAGGTACGACTTCGAGCCGGTTTTTGTTGTTTTGTATTTGCGGCACCCTGTTCATCTGGAAAGCAATACGCATCCAATTATTGCGATGAAAACCAAAAATAGAATGTTCTTATTTCACGTACCGTTCGAAAGACAGTTACATACAATAGAAATGACTTTTTGATGCACCACCGGACCGAACGCGCAGTCAGGGTTCATCTGTCCTTAACACCTTCATTGTTTCACACCAGTTTCGTTTCCTTCCGGTCTGCTTGACTTTACTCTGTGTTCTAGATTTTCTTCGGTCCATTTTATTTGGTTTACCTTTCTACCCCGCTGGTTCGCTCGTTCTGTCTCTGCTGGTACATCTTTTTATTTTGGGCCTCGTCTTTTTCTCACTCGACAACTCGCGCACAAAAACACAAACACATCTTTTCTAGCGCTCTTCAACCTTCCAATGCCGGTGGGCGAGCATGCCTAAGTATATGCCTTGAAGATTTATGAAAGGCAATAAATTTAATTCATACCCGTTCATCCCGCGGAAGATTAATTACACTATTCCGTGAATGTGCCTTGGTAAGAAACTGTGCTTTTTTTAACGCTAGCGATAACGACTGAAGCAGGCAAAGAAGAAGATACGTTTCATTTCCTGGTTAACGGGCCATGCCATACCGAATCCTGAGCGAAAGGGGCCTTAGTTAGGCTATACAGACGTTTCTTTTCTATTGTTCGCATTTTTTCAAAATGTGTTTTCTATATCCATTTTGTAACACGGTTCTCGTCTATTGTGCAAACGGTATTTGACTTAAGATTTCGCTTTCGATGGCCGGTTTTCACCAGCACAGTTTAGTATATCTGTTTTTCTCAATTTTCCCCAACGCACTATTGAAGCTGCGTTCGATGCTTGTTTTCGTACTTTTGAGTAATAAAACAATGTTTCAAAACGTCAAAAAGTACCTCAAAAAATCTGCGTACACGATAACTCGAAACGATAAAAATGTTGTAACGTAATGAAACGGATGGGATTTCATTAAAAGATGTAACAATTTCCTTACATGGGAAGCGAAGAAGCGATGTGAACGGCTTGGAAACTGAAATGAGTCACAGTTGACCAATTTGACATTACGTTGAAAGCGAAATCGAAATGATCAAAGTAGGCTGGGGAAGAATAGGACTATCGCTCCATTGTGACGGCAGCAATTATTCACTCTCAAGTACTAGTAAAGCCAAGATGGAGAAATACGAGACTATTGAAAAAATCGGCCAGGGAGGATTTGGAACAGTGTTCAAGGCGCGAGAACGGTCCAACAACAGCATTGTGGCAGTAAAACGTGTAAAAAAGGAAGCGGGCACAGGAGAGATCATGATACAGTCAATGCTTCACCATCCAAATTTGGTGTCTTTGGTCGAGGTAGTGCGAGAAGAAACGTTTGTTTTCCTGGTGATGGAGTTTTTTCCGATGGATCTGTTCGATCAGCTTCACCATCTGCCAACAGGAAAGATGCTCGAGCCGGAGCTGGTAAAGAGTTACCTCTACCAGATCTCGGACGCCGTAAATTACTGCCACCAGAAAGGAATTATGCACCGTGACTTAAAAACGTGTAACCTACTGGTAAACCTCGAGGGCGTCATCAAGGTGGCCGACTTTGGCCTGGCCTGCTCCTTCACCGTCCCGAGTCACTTAAGCAGCGCGATCGGAACGCTGATCTACCGGGCGCCGGAGATGTTGCTCGGGTCGAAGAGGTACTCCAGCTCAGTCGACATCTGGGCGATTGGATGTATTTTTGCCGAGATGGCTATGGCAAAGTTTCTATTCTATGGCCACCACCAAATCATTGTGATTTATGACATCTTTAATCAACTGGGAACGCCAACCGAGGAAAGCTGGCGGGGCGTCACGTCGCTGCCGTTCTACCAAACGGCCTTCCCCTGCTGGACGAAGAACAGACTCGCCAAACGGATGAAAACCCTGGACGAGACCGGACTCGATCTGCTTCAGAAGTGCCTACAGTACAACCCGGCCGATCGCATCACTGCCAAGGAGATACTGGAACACAAATTCTTCGAAGGTTTTAATAAAACCAACGCTGCTGCCAAGTAGCTTCTTCTGTTGCTGGGGGGAGGAAGGGGGACATTAGTTTAAAAATAAATTATTACAAATTTTGTTAACGGAAAACGCTCTTTTTTATGATATCAGCCCAAAACAACATAAAACCGAGAAATAAAAGGTAAGATCGTTGCACGAATTTGATTGATGATTTCATAAGTTGGCAACAGACCTGAGATAAGAACGTACCCCATATCAAACTTGTTTCTTTTTCTATTTATATCTTCTCTCGCTTACGTTGGCTTCATTCTAACAATGTTCGTTTCCTCCATTCCAATCAGGTCCTAAGTATTTCTTTCTGCTCGAACCTAGTTGTAGGCTTGATTAATACACTTGAGACCGCTGTTTTGCATGTTCGCTCGAGTGTTGCTGCATATGAACACAACGCGGGGAATTCGAAGACATCTGGCAGGCAGTAACATTATCTACATGCACTTGCGTATTTATAAAATGCACGCCGGGTAGGTTGGAATGGCGACCCCAAACAACCATCCCAAAGCTCTACGGTTGTTGTCAGCGCACAACATCCCGCTGCTCTTCATGTAAAACCGAAACGTGATGTGAATAACACGACTTAGAGAGAAAGAAAAAAAAACCTCCGCTAACAGGTTTGTAAGACGACAAGGATAGGATGGCAGACGTATAATTTATGAAGGATTGAGAAGTATGAATTATGAATGCATGATATGGGTAGGAAAGGCAAGTAAAATCATGTGCAGTGCTGACAAAAATCACCTGCGGTAAAAATCAAGAAGCACCCATAACGGATCGAAAAATAATATATGAAATGCAATAAAGCGGGAAAACCAGCCAGCTTCCGGGAAAGGCTGGCAATTGTCAAACAACGTACGCCGGGAGAAGGTCATGCTTTGGCAAGCTGCTTAAAATCTGCTTCAGATTGGCAGCCCGAGAGCTTGCATCCAAATCCTACATTTCCTACCACTCCATACTCTGTATTCGAATCAGCAGATTTTAGCAATGGTCCCGAAACGGTAGGATCGTGGGGGAAAAGGGAAGTATTAAGTTTGAGAATGAACAAACATTTAGACTGGACACCCGTTCACCCGTGGACCCGTCCAAAATGCTGCCCTTGCGAGCTTAACTTTTGCATTTCCGGTGCACCAGCTTTTCAGTTGGTGTTGTCAAACTAAAGTCGTACACGTTCACGAGACGCGATAGGATTACCGCGCGTGAACACCGGACGTGAACAACAATCCAATCTTGTTCGGGCTTACGGCTCAAAGTCCAAATGGTAATGCAGGGGCTGAGAACATCTAATACACCATCCTTGGCAGGCTTCAGTAACAGACAGCTAGCAGTAACAGTTGAGCGCAATAGTTCGCATACTCTCACTCAAATACTATTGCGCAACTTGTATTCAATCCAATTCTTTTTGGATTTGGCGCAAAAAAAGTACTGTTAAAGCCAGGACTTGGTATGCTGAATATCATATCAACACCGAGGACGATGCACGCAGTGGACGCTCCAAGGCTGTTGCCGACGTAAACAAAGAAAAAGTCTATAAAATAATGTTGGCCAACTGCAAAGGAAAGTTAGCAAAAGCCCGTAAGATGACGAAATAATGCTTTGGACGTATCGTGATGGAATTTTCGACAATCGAACAACTCTTTTATCTAGATGTGACCTCCCCCCACTAATTTTTTCCTGTCCTCACACGATGGAGAGGTAATCACCGGAACTAGGCCTGAGTTGAGCCAAATTAATGCTTTAAAAATGCCCGCGAAGGAACCTATATCAAATAGTCTATCAATTTTAGTGTCTCCAGCTCGTACGAGGACAACCTGGAGGTGCGTGAAATGAAAAAGCTGTACAATTTTCGCGACCTATCGTTTTTCGTAGAAATCTGATCTTTCCAAACAAATTCTATGTGGACTCCCACGCAATTGCGTGTATAGATTTTTTTTTATTTTTCAACTTAAAATAAATATAAATAATAAATAAATAATACAGTTAAAGCCAATGCATAGCATCATGCATGTTATTTGGACTCACTTCGTTCGGGACGAATGGTCAAGTTGTAGTTTCCAGACTTTAAATGTGGCCTTACCAGCACCGATGATGCCACACACTGTTGTATCCACATAGTGGAACAGCTATTTAATAGTATTGTACACTTTTATAACCAAAAAGAACACAAAAAGGACGAAGGCTCTAGCGACGTGCATGGAAGGTCGCGAGAAAGGGACGGGAGCGAGAAAGGGGCGGATAGCTGTTGCCCGACAGGCGAGCGGCAAACAAACAGTTTTCCAGAAATCCACAGCAGCTGTTACTTTTGTCATGGAGATAAAATCGCTTGCCAATCGTACCATTTCAATTACGCCAGAGCAATACGATCTCTGCCGGCGTGCGGTACCTTGGAATGCACCAACTGCAAAGTGGATCATGCTCTCCCATAGTTGCACGTGTGGGACTCAGCGTGCGGAAAACCGCCCGGCATGCGAACGGCTTGGACAAAGGAATGGAAAAATAATTATTATAACAACTCCACCTTCCTGTCACTAAAATTGCCTGCCGCTCGTTGTCCTTTCGGAACCGGAGGGGGGTTGCTATAGCACTATGAAATGTATAAAATAGCATACAAAGTGAAAAAAAAAACAAAAAATCTCTCATCACCCTCCAGCGTGTGCTAAGGCAAGGGCAGCGAAGGCACGGGGAGGGCAAACCATTATCGGGGGGCGGGGGAAGGTTGGGTTGGATGTGGGGAAGCGGATGCGTAACATTGCTGAAATTAATTCCATAAAACCATCACCACAATCAGTTCCTCCATTAGGACGACAATCTGCCGGAGGGATCATCGCTCGCATAATCATCATCGTCATCGTTACGATCATTATCGTCATCGTCATTAACGGAGCCCATCACCAATTTCCGAATCCCTTCGTTGCTATCCCTTTCACGTTTGAGGGTGAAGGAAACATTGACCACTCGCTACCGGAAGCCACGCCAGTGCCACCGAAATTCCATTTGGAAAATTCATTTTACGGCAATTTTCGTACTCTCATTCTCCCTCCATTCCTGACGAGACGCCTTCGGGAGGAAGGGGCCTGGTGAACGGATACCACTTCCGGATGCTGCGCATTTGCGAAGCGAAACGTGAGAAAAGCCCAGGACAAAGCTTTCAGGGCATTTTGTTTCTTCCATTATTTTTTGTTCGCTGGTTTGTTTATCTTACTTCCTGTTTTGGCAGTTTTTCCTCCAGCTCTCTTTTTCCATTACTTTTTTATTATTCCCCTTCCACTTTTAATCGTCCTTATCATTTCGAGCATTCGAAAAAAAGGATAATATGGTTAAGCAAATTTGTTGCTCAAATTCCGACGGAGAGGAAAAGCATTTTCGGCGACTGTGGCGTGGAACATTTGTGTATGTATATACGTTTCTATAGGTGCACCGTTGGAATGTACTTCTCATAGACATAGATAACAACAGATTGCAACCGCTCTGTAATTTCGAGCATACCATACCTAAGGTCGTTAAGGCAGTCCATGCTGTTGAATGGAAAACTGATCCAATGGGTTGAGCGGCTGGACGCGGGTGTCATTGGAAACGTAGGAGTGTTGAAAGGAGATCGTAAGCTCCTCTTGCAGTTTTCGTAGTTGAAAACGATTGAATGGGGCCTTTTCCCAGTTCTCGCGGATTAAACGTCTTGTCAGATCGCGAAATGGAATGCCGTGGAAAAGCAGGAACGAGAAAAAAGGGGAATCGACAAATTTAAAATATATTGTCGGCCCTTGCCGTAGCGAAGAAGAAGAGACAACATCAAAAAGGACCATTGTCAATTGCGGGAGGCGTTAGGCAACTGTCCGAAGTTTTTGACAAGTTCGATTGAAGAGAGACTGTCGGGAGCAGGGCACAAGAGATGCGAGAAGGGAGGAGGTCTCATGCGACTCACTGGAAGTGCGATTTTTTGTTGTTTCTATCTTCTCCTTTTCTCATGTCTAAGCCACGTCTACGCCACAGCTATTTCTCTGCGTCCGACAAATTAGCACTTTGTGCTCGTCCTCATCGGAAGTTAAAGATAATCAGGGGTTTTCAGACTTACTTCGCAAAGCGATGTTAAAAAGAAAACGAGAACTACTTGCCTGAAAGTTTCACCAAAGACTTCCGAGTGAAAAACCGCTCTGCCAGCCAATGTCAATCAATAGACGCATGGCGTTCATCCATGGTCGACATGATGCTAGAGTAAAAACTGATCAAAGCGGAAGTAATCCAACGTTTCAACTCCTTTACGTAGCTGACTTTTATCAGAATTTGTTCAGAAGAGGCGAAAGAAAAAGACGCAGCTTGTTCTGAGGTCCTTCACTTTAAAAACTTGTCCTCGACACTTTCTTTATCACGCGCGTCGCCACTTACATATTTCTTTATGACATTTGTGGCAGGCCACCCTCAGAAGGAAACCATTTATGCGTCAATCATCGCCGTCGCAATGTATTTATATTTGTAAGTTTTTTTGAACAACTTTCGCCCCAATTTTGCGACTGGTGGTTTGGTTCCCTTTTTTTGTCACACGGCGTTCAGCAAACAAAACTCATAACTCGCAGCTTCATGCGGATTACAACACTGTAATCTGTGTAAACTGTCCGACGCAGCCGTTGAGGCAGCGTAACCCTGTCAACAAGGTGCGACTTTACGGAAAGGTGACTGGGTTGGCAACTCCACCTGCCGATAGCACCGTTGAAGGTTCTTTCCTGCCGTTGTTCGCCGTATTCAGAGGCTCGCCATCTCGTTCGCCTTCGACTTTTTGAGGCATTATCATGCCGGCGCTCTGCTTTTATTGGTTGCCATAGAAGGATTTTCCTTTCAGGAGTTATCTAGGTGCACCACGCGGAACCTGTAGCAAAACCCATGGCACTTCATCTAAACGGGCCTAAACCACAAATCTTTTTTTTGTAACCTTTCCTGGCGCACATTCTTCTTATGGTTAATGATTTGTTGTTCAAAAGGTATAGGCATCGATAAAGCACACGTAAGGTGGCCTCAATCTGCAACGCTTATCGGAAAAATGTATGAGAGTAAGAAAACGTGCATAAATCACAACCATGACCACCACCATTTAATTAATCGTACCGCTCCGAGAAATAAAGGAAGCCTGGTCCAGCTTTTGGGCTACAACAAAACATGACCAGCGGTACAGGGAACCGTCAAAGTGCCGGAAACTAAGCACATAAAAAAGATGAAATCGTTGAGCCCTATTGCTCCCGATTCGATACGGCGGAAGATTCATAACCGGGAAAATGGGTAAAACGCAGGCAAAATAACATGAACATTCTTTTGCTGCTCAACGAGGCAGCCGAATCCACCAACGGAGACGGAAAGATAACCTGTAGCCGTGGAAAAATGGTTTCGCAGAAATGAAAGAATTGATCGAAAAACATTGCTCACTGTTCGTGGAAAAGTAGAGTGGGACGACGGATTTATAAGGAAACATTTAGTGAAAGCTGAAAGAACAAAAAAAAAATGGTGAGATGGTAGCAGGTTGTTTTTGAAAAACAAGTATAAGAATAAGTTTGGGAGTGTTTTTTTTTCTATCGCAGACAACCCAGAGGCAGATCATAAGAAGCTGTCAGATGTAATGAAATTGATGAGAAGCGAAAAATTGATGAGAGTAGTTTTTGTTTACCTTTCGCTGTCACTTTGCTTCTACTCACACCGGCTAGGAGTCGTCTTTTCTAAACCCTCCAATGCGGCTTTGCATTATTGTTATCATTGTTATTATTAAGTTAGACGGCCAGCCCGTATTGATGACAGATTGGCTTTGCATTATTTCGCTCGAACCTGAACGGGTTTGAAAAAAAAAGAACTGATTGCCACAGTTGACCAATTTGACGTTACGTTGAAATCGAAACCGAAATGTTCAAAGTAGGCTGGGGAAGAATAGGACTATCGCTCCATTGTGACGGCAGCAATTATTCACTCTCAAGTACTAGTAAAGCCAAGATGGAGAAATACGAGACTATTGAAAAAATCGGCCAGGGAGGATTTGGAACAGTGTTCAAGGCGCGAGAACGGTCCAACAACAGCATTGTGGCAGTAAAACGTGTAAAAAAGGAAGCGGGCACAGGAGAGATCATGATACAGTCAATGCTTCACCATCCAAATTTGGTGTCTTTGGTCGAGGTAGTGCGAGAAGAAACGTTTGTTTTCCTGGTGATGGAGTTTTTTCCGATGGATCTGTTCGATCAGCTTCACCATCTGCCAACAGGAAAGATGCTCGAGCCGGAGCTGGTAAAGAGTTACCTCTACCAGATCTCGGACGCCGTCAATTACTGCCACCAGAAAGGAATTATGCACCGTGACTTAAAAACGTGTAACCTACTGGTAAACCTCGAGGGCGTCATCAAGGTGGCCGACTTTGGCCTGGCCTGCTCCTTCACCGTCCCGAGTCACTTAAGCAGCGCGATCGGAACGCTGATCTACCGGGCGCCGGAGATGTTGCTCGGGTCGAAGAGGTACTCCAGCTCAGTCGACATCTGGGCGATTGGATGTATTTTTGCCGAGATGGCTATGGCAAAGTTTCTATTCTATGGCCACCACCAAATCATTGTGATTTATGACATCTTTAATAAACTGGGAACGCCAACTGAGGAAAGCTGGCGGGGCGTCACGTCGCTGCCATTCTACCAAACGGCCTTCCCCTGCTGGACGAAGAACAGACTCGCCAAACGGATGAAAACCCTGGACGAGACCGGACTCGATCTGCTTCAGAAGTGCCTACAGTACAACCCGGCCGATCGCATCACTGCCAAGGAGATACTGGAACACAAATTCTTCGAAGGTTTTAATAAAACCAACGCTGCTGCCAAGTAGCTTCTTTTGTTGCTGGGGGGAGGAAGGGGGAGGTTAGTTTCAAATAAATTATTACAAATTTTGTTAACGGAAAACGCTCCTTTTTTATGCAATCAGTAAAAAAAAAACAGGAAATAAAAGGTAAGATCGCTGCTAAAATAAGACTAATGCTCGCGCAAAAGTAGTTTTGTTCATTGGTCTAGTTTTACGGGGGATGCGGTTCCGGAAAGCGCTTCAACAGGATAGTGATGTGTGTGTGTTTCATATTCGTATTTAATCTGTCTTGCTGTCTATACCTATCGTGTTCTTTTCCTATCAGTCTTTCTGCACCTTGCAGGAGAATTTCGAAGCTCATCATGTGGAAAATTCGTTACAGACTAGGCGTTCTTGATAATTACATTGATTTGCATACCGTCACTTTCGCCCTGCCTTTCGCTCGCCATTCTAGAACCACTAAGGAAAGCATTTTCCTACGCCGGCACACAATTCGCCGGGAAATCGTCACTCAAACTTTACACAACCACCCATCCATCCAGCGTTCGTTTACCGCGCTGGCTGCCTCCGGTGGCACAAGACGGAGAATACGGTTGGAGAAGCTCGTAGTGATAATAATTAAAAATGCTAATTTTCATCCACCTTCTTTTCTCGCCTCAGCTCGTCTCCACCCGCCCTCCCGAACGGGTTCTGCACACGTGTACGCGGCACTGTGCATATGATTTGGTGTAGAGACAGACAGTGGAAGCAGAACACCGGGAAGTTTGAGGAACAGAGGGAGAACCGCTGGATTGCGGCTTGTAAGAGACTATTAAATTATGAAACCTGAGAGTGTGCGAGCTCAACGCTGGGGAATCCTATCCTGACTATGCTAGTGCAAAACGTACGAGAGGATTGCTAGAACACGGCAACATGTGCAGCGTCCGATAGAGACGGGTCGTTAATAAGTCGCGGACGAAACGGTAAGGACGAGCAGCTCTCGGTAAAGTCTTTGACCACCAAATAAAAACCTTTGAGATAACATGCTTTAAAGAACAGTGCATGTTCAAACCAAACACAACCAAATCTTCGTAAGAACTCTACTGCTTTCTACATGGTTGTCTGAATCAAACGAACTCTCCGCAGTAGATTGATCGTTCCCGAGTTGGCTTGAGGATGCGATATGCGCCTAGATGGAGTGTTGCCTTTTTTACAAAAGAATGTTGCACCTCGTTCTCTTGTCCTGGAAGTATAAACTGTCTCCTGCTTGCGGACGAGGGATTTAAACAACATTCACGTCTGTCGTCGCAGGACCGTTTTCGGCCACAACCAGGGTTCTGGTTTTGAATATTCGTTCGCTCTCGTACTGTCGAAACGGTTTGCTGTAATCCCCCGTTCGGTGCCTCCCTTTTTTTGGTTATATTCCAAGCCACGTGATCCATGCCTCCCGGCGAAGCTTGCGAGGGTTTCCCTTTTTTTTCTCTCGTTTCTTTACGTGCTTGTCTCCTTCCCGTTGTTGCGCGGCCGAGGATGGCTGGTATTCGGAATTGGATTACGCGGAATAATCTGCGGGCAAAATTATTCAAAATCCTAATGGCATACAAATAACGCACTGGGTACAACTGCTGACGGTGTACCGGAAGCGCTCAAATGTTCGCTGGGACACCAGGAGGCTGCTGATGGATGAATGCGGGAGTCACCGTACAGCCCTTTCGGCTGCGCTTGGGCAGCGGCTCCCACGCCAGCCTCGTTCGAGCCCGGTGAAGCGGCGGGAACATCCAGCAGTATTGATTTGGTGTCGGAGAGATGGCATAAAATGTGTTGCTCCTTCCAGCTGGATGCTTCGCAGGAAGCTTTCTTTTATTGACTAGAGCGTTTTCCGAAAGGTCTCTCTGTGCCATCGCTTCTGATCTACCGTTTGTCTGATTTGAACACGCTTCGGAGCACTCGTGGCTTGTGCTCCCATGGTGAGATGTGCGCCAAACAGAAGCTAAACGCGTTCATTTTTAACTTTTTCTTAGTCATGTCAGCGATATGACAGTCATTTTTGTGTCAAATATACCCAGTTTTTAGCGCTCGGCTATCCCCCAGCTTTAAACGAAGCTTGAATATGCTCTTCATTACTATTTTGATGGCGGACAACGGTGTTACTTTTTGTTTCTTCTTTAATTCCTCATCAAATTATGCTCTTCGACATAATGGACCATCTAAACCCGCGCTTGGCGATGGTTTGTGCAACATGTTTCCGTGGCGTGTTAAAATGTTAGAACACTCGACAGAGAGCAGCATGTAGCATGTCTGACAAAACCGCATCGTTACGGGAAATTGCATTTCGATTTTACCGGTTTCCAATGTTCGAGGGTTGGCTCGCTTTACTCGCAACCATAATCGAAACCATCCGATTATTTTATTAACTCGCCACTTCTTCCGTTCCATTTACGGTGCCAGCATGGCTCGCGGTGCATTAAAAACCTATTAACCCTAAATAGTGCTCATCAGTAGTGCCATTTGCCGTTTCGCGCATTGCTGGAGTATCACGCTGGAGAGGGAAGCACATACCGAAACAGGGAAAACAGGACACGCAGACGTGCACATCGTTCGGACCATATAGGTAGTACAATTTGTTTACGTTGGCTTCTTGTGGTTGCGGAACTGTCACATCTACGTATTAAAGGTCGACTTTGCTGTACACATGCGTGTCCTAGGATGTAATTTTCGGTTTTGTTCCCTTTTTTTTCTCCAGGAAAGCCCGCTTGTAGAGTTCCGTTTGCTCTGTTTGGTCTGGATATCTCTGCCTCTCTTCCTATGTTTATTACTCTATCTCTGTCCATCTTTTTTATTCGAATGGTGTTCCGCAGGTCCATGTGGGTTCTTCTCCATAATTCGAGTTGCCCATCGAGTAGGCGCCATCACCGCAAGGCACATTCGAACTTTTCCGAAGGCCACATATGTATACACGCAAGAACGCAACAGCTGTTTCGGTTCTGAATGAACAGTGGAAAGTGTTCTGCCGACCCCTTGAGCAACTGGTAAAACGCAGCTCCAACAAGTGAGTGCTGGAAGCTGCGCACAGCTGGCATGTATGAAGGTATGTGCGTTGTGTGCTCGCGAGTTCCTTCCAGCCGTGGGACATACGCCCTAAACAAGCCCGGAACCTACTGCGTCTACGGTTGGTGACGCGCAGGCGCGCCAGCAACCCTCCTCAGAGGCCAAACTCGCGAAACCGGTGACGGCACTCGCCTGTTCGCCAGGTTCCGGCAAGGATTGTTCCGAACGGCCGTGTGCATTCGTGTGCAGGCCGCGTGGGCGGATGACGGCATGCCGTGACAGGTGCGCCAAACATCCTACAGTTGCAGTTTGCGATTGGCATGTTCCCCATTAGAGCTCAACCTTAATGCCTGCTGAAGTCCCGAAATCCGGTCCCACGATTCCCTCGCTCGCTGCTTGGAGGGACCGTAGAAATGTCCGATCAACAGATTGATTGCGGGGAGCAGAGCACCACAGCGGTATGACTTCCTATTTTATGACGCTCACAAATGGACACTCTTTGCGACTAACCAACCGGAACCCCCCCCCCCCCCCTTCCCCTGCATTTGCTTCACCCGTCGGTTGATCTTGGTTGGAAAAAAGCAAATCGACGTGAACTGAGTGAACCAAGCAAAGGAGAGAGAGAGCCAGAGAGGACGGCAAATAAATGGAGCCAAAGAAAGGGAGAGATAGATGTGGGGAAACGATGGATGCCACGCGAACCGGACGCGTGGGAACATCGGCAGTGTGAAAATGGAAAAACGTTTGGACGAAAAAAAAAATTAAAAACCAGCACGCAATGGAGCTTTTGTGTGATAAATGGAAAATCGGAACGAGAGCCCCAAGCAGAGGAGCGGATGTGTATGAGAGTGTATGCATACGTGTGTGTTTGTGGGTGTGAATGTGGGGCGAAAAAGAGAACCGCTTAACTCACGGCGAAGCGACCCGGAGGCAGGAAGCTGATGAAAATGGGATGGGAAAAACTTTAACCGTTAAACTGTCGTCTCCAGGAGCCGTAAGCGAAAGACTCGCACTCTAGGCCAGACGTTGATGTTTTTACGTAAAACCTGTGTCCACATGTGTGTTTGAGCTTTAGCTCAACGAATTTAACCACCCAGCAAAATACCTTTACAGTGATTCCAATTGTCGTGAATACATGTTGTGTATTTCAAACACTCGATGTGTTCATAAATATGTGATTTTTTAATTAAGTACAAACGCAAATAATCATTTCTATACATAGTTCCATATGCGTAAATTTTTGTCTCGAATCTACGAATCTGATTGCTATCATTTTTTTTTAAGAGAGCATGTGACGAAACTCAATTTTCCTGTTTTTTTCTTGCCCAAGACCACGAGGATCAGAGAGTTAGTATAAAGGAAAAGCACTTGTTGAAAAAAAAAAAGAATCTACAATAAAAAATAATGAGTTTTTGACCTAATTTATTCTGTATTCTGTATTCTGTGTACGTGTATTCTATATTCTAGCAGTTGTTTACGTCAGTGACATCTTCCGAAGCTAACAAATTTCTTTTCCTAAAACCCTGCATAGCTAAAAGATACAGTGAAACTTGTTCTCCTGCTTGTCTTAACTTATTGCAATTATCAACATGTAATGGAACCGAGCATACACTACGAAAGGGTTAAACTACTACAGAGACTCCAAAGACTACACAAATGGGCTGTAACTAACAGGTTTTTTCAATGGATAGGATAAGCGTAAACGCGTTTAGCCAATGTGCAAAAATGGGCTATCAAAGTTGAAACCTGAATAAGCTATGTGTGAACCCATCAAGCCAAATGTCGTATTCATCAGTATAAACACACCATCGAACACCAGAAATTTAAACCTCATTAACAAAAGTCAGATTCGAGGCCGGTTTGTTTTGGTTTTCATAGATGCAAATTGTGTACACATACATATATATTCAACCAATTTGAGCTTCAGTAGTAATCAAACATTATTCAA
Source organism: Anopheles atroparvus (assembly GCA_914969975.1). NCBI lineage: Eukaryota > Metazoa > Arthropoda > Insecta > Diptera > Culicidae > Anopheles > Anopheles atroparvus. The sequence goes on along the minus strand of CAJZCY010000005.1, from coordinate 15,164,936 downwards.
TTTCCATAACAGTTATTAAATAATAATTGATTAATCTATTGATGCATAGCGTGGACGTTAAATATGTGTAAACAGTAACTTTTTTTTTCAAATGGTTGAATATATATGTATGTGTACACAATTTGCATCTATGAAAACCAAAACAAACCGGCCTCGAATCTGACTTACAGGTTTTTTCAATGGATAGGATAAGCATAAACGCGTTTAGCCAATGTGCAAAAATGGGCTATCAAAGTTGAAACCTGAACAAGCCATGCATACACATCATCAGCATAAACACACAATCGAACACCAGATATTTAAACCTCATTAACATACAGGTTTTTTCAATGGATAGGATGAGCGTAAACGCGTTTAGCCAATGTGCAAAAATGGGCTATCAAAGTTGAAACCTGAACAAGCCATGCATAAACATCATCAGCATAAACACACAATCGAACACCAGATATTTAAACCTCATTAACATACAGGTTTTTTCAATGGATAGGATTAGCGTAAACGCGTATGTTAATGAGGTTTAAATAATGAGGATTGTGTGTTTATGCTGATGAATACGACATTTGGCTTGATGGGTTCACACATGGCTTGTTCAGGTTTCAACTTTGGAGGCCATTTTTGCACATTGGCTAAACGCGTTTACGCTTATCCTATCCATTGAAAAAACCTGTAAAAACTCGTACACTAGACCTACTGTTGCGAACCATGAGAGCTTTCCATGGATTTAAATAGAACTTCAACTGGATTGAAATAGAACGGAAAGAAAGAAAAGTTGATAGATGGAGACTGAGACGAAGGAAGCAAACGCGATAGGGAAAGTGATATGAAGGATAGGGATGGGGGTTAAACAAATATTGTAATTTTTCCCGTCAAGGACCTAGAGCAAAAGAAATGGAAGCGGTGTGGATAAGCAATGAAGCAAATGGACGAGAGAAATGTAAAGAGTAAGAAAACCTTTCTGGTTTCCACTTGGCATGGAATCGTCTTGGAAGCAAAAACGGAGGCTACATTGTCCACAATGGTGCCACTGATGTTGACTATGTTCCTTCTGTTCGGATTTAGGCAAAATGGGATTCCTGGGGACTACCGGTGAGAGTTCTTTGTTTTTTTTTATTGGTCTCTACCATTTCCTTCTTTTTTTCCTCTGATGTTCTTTTCTCTATCCACGTTGTTCTGCGTTAATCAAACTCGTTTTTTCTTTTATGCGTACGCAAGAAAACTGGAATCTCAAGCTAGTTACTTCAAACCGCCACCATTTTATACCATCTCACAGATTAGCTGGGGATTTTGGTGCTTTCTTTCAAGCGTCTTCATCCATCCTGAAGAAAAAGGGCACAGCCTTCGTTACGCAAGGTTCCACGGGACGCAACTGTAGAGGTGCGCTTGGTGGAAGCGGCAATGTGTTTCGAATTATCGTAATCATCCAACCTGCCCGTTCGCTTTCACTCGCCCGGCCTAGGTGCGGCATAACTTTGGGGTTGTTTTGTGAATTAGACTCGGGATTTGCGGTCAACGGCCGTCATCTCTGCTCAGGCGGCTTTTCTGGATATTGGAAGCAACTTTTCCTTTTCCTAGCTGCCACCTTTTCGACCCCTTTTTTGATATCGGAGTTTTAATCCACGCGGATGAGAAGATTTAAAAAATTACTTAAAATAACTAATGCGATGCTTTTACTCTTCACAATCCGCCTGCTTGGGATGTTGCCCCCTAATGGACACTATGGTTTGTTTGGCTATTGACTCTTTTGCGGATTGATTTGTGGGATCAATCCGAATTCCATTGTCTTTAGGTCCCAGCATTCACATGGACTGTGGACAACAAATATGCCGTTTCACAATCATTGGTTTAAATCTTTACAGCTTACTCTTCAGATTATATGCTTTGTGGATAACAAATCATAGCTCTTGAACGTTCGTAGATGGTTTTAGTCGCATGACAAATATCTGTGAACAGGCATGGGAGTATCGATACTATTTGGATAATGAAACGGGATCTTGCCATGAAGATATTGCCATACTATGCGCTACCAGACCTTATCGCCCCAATCGTTGACCGACGAACTTCTTATTCATTCGCAGCTGTTGCAGTTCCCGAATCTCAAACGAACTGGTTTGGTAGCTCGAAAAACTTTGCAACCCACACCGTCTAATCTTCCGAGCAAAATAGATTGAACCATGTCCCTGGTCGCCTTGGTTGCTTCGGCGAGTGTCGCAGCATTCGACCTATGACCCGCGCACTTGGGCAAGGTGGCACTCACTGGAAGCATCGGGCATGAAGAGAAGAAAACGAAGAGGAGGAAAACAAAAAGCGGCTGCCTGAACTGGAAAACGATGGTTTAATGGCCTCGCAACACATGTGGTCAATCCGACGTGGGTGAGAGTTCGGGCAGGCGTGCGAGCGTCGTGTATTTTGATCCGCGGCCAGCCAACACCACTCCGGACCCGGGTGTTGCTTCGGAGCACGCTGGAAGTGAGTTCGGTTTTCTTTTTTCCATGCCATTTTACTTCTTCCGGCAACCGCAAGCGAAGAGTCCTGGATTAGTGAGCGCCCGCATCCTCAGCGCTCTTTCTGAGTTTCAATCGCACCCGCGCATTTCGGGCCAGCATTTCTCTCTTTCTGCCGACTGCCGGCCCACGGTGGCGTGCGGGAGCTGCGAGCGGAACTTCCGAGCAGGACCAAGATCGGTCCGCCAGCTCGGCGAGCCAGTCAGTCAGGATACAGTCGTTCGACGGTCTAGATCGAGACACCCGTACCCCTTGTGAGCGCCCCTGTCGCAGAAGTGCTCGAGTTACACCACCAGTAGACCAGCACCCGCAGCAGACGCAAGCAGCCGAGCAGGCAAGCAACACCTGATCAACCTCCTCCTGATCCTGATTTGTGCAGCGACGCGCGCGTACCTCCCCTCAACCCTGTCGCTCCCCCTTGCTGCTGTGCGGTAGTGCGCCCTCTTCCCCCTAGCCGAGGGGGGCTACCCGGACGGACGGAGCTCCCTGCTCACCTGCCCCTCTCGTCCACTTCGTCTCCACCTCGGCATCATCCACCCGGATACGCAGGGTGAGTTGAGGCAGCAGAAGACGTCCAATGCACTGAAATTATGCCACCATGGTTCGCCAGATTTTGTTGTTCATGCTCATTAAAAATCACAATACTAATCTCCTACGAATGGATTTTTGGATGTGCATGGCTGTTTTTGTGAATCTGTACAGATTTGCATGTGTAAATACGAAGAAAAAGAAAATGAGTAACTATGTGCTAGGCAAGGGTGCGAGGTGCATTTGATTTTGTGTTTAAACTAACGGAAATCTGGCAATTCTCTCAATCAATTCTAAATAAATTTTTCTAAAAATTTGACGTCCTTTGTTTTGTTCCGCAAACGGTGTGTGATGCTACCAAAAAAGCCCTGCATATCATCCAGGACAATACATCATTCAATTACGCCCAGCAACATCGATCTTCACTCGGCGATCGCTCATCAGTTAATTCTTGTCCTGTGACAAATGTGACAACGTGCCTAACGTTAATTTTCACGCTGCTAGACTAATGCACCATCAGGGCAGATCAGTTCTCATTTTGGTCCAATAAGCAGATTGCAAATTGTCAAAGTTAGTGATGGTCAGAAATCGAAGTTCAACTTTGTGGCGTGTTTGGCTAAACTTTGTTGAACCCTCTCCCCCCGCCACCCCCACCCCCGCAAAGGTGGTTCTACGAATGAAACATCACGATACATCAATATTTTAAAAGACTATCTGGGTATGATACGGTGTTTAAGGGCAGGTGAAGTGAAATCTTCTCCAAAGATTCGAGCGCTCGAAAAGTAGAAGAGTTTTAACTAGAAATCTACACCTTCCACCTCACCATTCACTGTGGGGAGAAACATCTGAAGTAAAAATTAAGCAAGGAGATAAACCCTGCACTGCCGATTCCCTCGCTTCATATGCAAACGATGATTGATGGGAGATGGACGGGCGTACGGCTCATCAACAGTCCTCGGCTCAGTTTACCACTTAGGCCAGCCCGTTTGCGGTACTGCGTTCATCGAAAACTCTACCGTGTGGCAAGAAGTTGGCATGTCTCATGCTCGAGCGTCAAATATTCACCTGCGTAATATTCGATAATGGAATAATAATCCACCCCACCACAGGGGCGGGCTGGCGAAACCTACCGTGGTTCGTGGCAAATCGTTGCGGACCCGCAAGTAAAACCTCGGTTTCTGCCAAAATTGCTACCGCTGCTGGTCCAGCACGCACTCACCCACGGGTTTTCTCGCTCTAAGCAGCTCTGCGTGCCGCGGGTCAGTCGGAAAGTGCAAAATTAAACGCCACGTGAGGAAACGGATTGAAAGCGTCCATTAGCAGGGGCACTGCAATCAACGTCAGAGGGAAACCTGAAGCTAGAAGAGTTGGTTTGCTAATGGGAAGCAGGTCGAAATGTTTGCCCGAAAAGTTTAGCACTGATCGGAGCTGAAGGGTCAATGCGTCAGTCCTGGCGTATCGTACAAAGTCCTTCAGTTGTGCGAAACCGACTTGACCGCAAACGGATCATATTCTGGAGAGCACGTCACCCGTGAGAGCGCGTTACACTTCCTAGCCGGTTGGCAATTCATGGTTCTAGTGCATCAATCGTCACCCGACAGAAAAAACTGGTCCAAACATAATGCTCAGCAATTTGTCTTTGCTTTAGAAGCAGCGGAGAAGCCATAGCCGAAGGTAACGCGGAAATTGTAAGTGCTGACAGTGCTCGTAGGATCAGACTTGGACTTTCGGACATTGCATTGTGGGTTAGTGTCAGGTTTCGGATACAGTGAGAAACTCTGCAAAATACGGTTGCTGGAAACATATACCTTCCAGAAAAGGTTGAAGGAGGGTTTCAGACAATGCAAGCATACTTGGCATAGTAAAATACCGCATCGATTCATTGAATATAGTTACTTCCAGCTGATGTGGCACCTTGGGTAGAGCTTGGTGAATGGATAAACATTCATTCCTCTCCTAATCTACCTTCCCCTTTCTCTACGTTCTTTTTCTCTCAGGTGCGGACTGTTGGATCCATCGCGCTGGGACACGCTTAAACATCGTCCACGCGTAACTGTAGCCTATTCCAGTGCTAAGGAGCATAACGCTAGACACCCACTGGAGTTCGCGAGCCAGAGACAAACCAGTGCCAGGTGCAGTTAGTGACGGAGTCCAGTAGCCGTGAGTGAGCCGAGTCAGTGGCTTGGGACACGCAGCTACATCAACCCTTCTATCAATCGTCAACCGAAAGCTGACACTTCGCGTTCACAAGCAAACCCACAGCGCACCAGGCAATGTTGAGTGTTTCCACTGCAAGCGAGTGTTGTTTAGCAATTGCACCACTGCCTGCCAGGTCCTGATCCATAGCAGATCTCGATCGCCCTCATCGTAACGCTGCCGGTCCGTGGTAGCAACGCGATCATTACGTGACTATCCCAAGTGTTCCTAGGCCGACAGATTTTTGGAAGTCCACGGTAGTGCTGTGTGTATATGCGTGTTATTTGTGTGTGCGCGTTTGTAGTGCTTGACCAAGCGAACCACGAAGGTTTCATGAGGAGCGCTTCAGCTTGGCATAGCTCCCTCCTAAAGCCAGCCGCCTAGACCGCAAACTTTTGTCAGTGAACGGAGAGTGAAGCGTTAACAGAATCTCTGAACAAGAAAAAGATAAAACTCAACAACAACAAAAAGAAACCAACCGTAAGCGGGCCCACAATAATGGATAAAATTTGGATAACCTTTTTGCTATTGATTATCGCCATCATTTACGTGCAAACGAGTAAGTATAACAAGCAACAGATGCCTGTGGTTGAAAAGAATTGAACAGAGAGGAATGCGAATACGCCATCGTGGTCGTTTGTCGTCATACATCGTCCCTACCGCTCGATTCTACCCGTTTATCTTGCATCCCTTCTTCATCGCGCAAACATTCCCTGGCACGAGGGGAATGAGAAAATTTACCTTTCTTGGCGAAATTCCTCCGGGCTCCGTTGCAGAACAAGCGCCGGGCGGCTGTGGGTGGAATGGGCCAGAACGCAGGGCTGCGTGGGTGTGTGGGTACGCAAAAGAAAAGAAAACTACACATACAAAATCTCACCTGTCCGTCCATGACCAAATCTTCTTTCCTTTTCGCTGGCTTCTCGAATGAGGTTTTTGCACCAGCAAACATTGTGTGTGTGTTTCTGTCTTCCCCCTGCTCGTACCTGCAGCATCTCGTCTTCGCAGCAAGTGTGTGTGTGTGTTTTTTTAACTCATCCTTCACGAATTTGGGAAATGGGAAGGGACGCGAAGGATTCCAGCTTCCGGCGAGGCGCTGTAAGAATACACACACTCCGTGACGCCGAAGAAATATGCTCCAAAGTCCTAAGGAAGACTCCAGTAAACAACACATCGCTGCACGTACGCGCTCGTCCAGGTTTGGAAGGCAAATGAGAAACGATGGACTGGCTGGGGCGGAGCAGATGACAAGATGGCGAACGGGGAAAAGCAAAAAAAAAAGAAGGTGACTTGTTGAGGAGTCGAGGGCGAAAGCTGCTAGTGCCCTTCGTTAGCGCATCGATTGTGCTGAGGTGCTGCAATGGAGGACTATGATAGAAGGAGAAAGAGAGATAGAAAAAGAGAGAGAGAGAGAGGTGATTGAAGAGGCAACCAGAGAGGTGTCACGCAATAGTTTGTCCCTGCAGCATCCCTACTAGCACGCGCTGTAGGGACGTCTTCGCGACTCGAAGGTCTGCATGCATCGATAGGTCGATTTGGTTTTGCGGTCTCAATGAGTCCTCAGCCTCAAATGTTCCTGCAGAACAGAGCAAAAAATGTCACGTGTGTATGTGTGTGCGTGGCTTTGTGCCTGCGTGCCTGTGAAGGTATTCGTGTGGGCACGTTCCGCCCTCGGCTGGCGAGGTGCCGAAGCGACGACGTGCTCGTTAGACGTGCCATTGTCATTTTCGCTGAAGGAATGTTTCGTTCTCGCACCACCTTCTGCCCACCATCCACCATCTGGCGATGGCGAATCGATCGATTGGTGTGGACCGGATGTGGGCGCAAACGCATCCATCCAGTCCCAGGTCTGACACCACGCGCGCCAATGCTTGCCGTCACGCAATCGTTTATGCAGCATGTCAATTTGGTTCACCGTTCTGCGTGTCTCTTGGGGATGTTGGATGTGTACTTGACAAGGGACGGCTCGGCAGGAAAAGTTGCCCCCAGAGGGGTTTGGAGCATCTGGAGGTCTGTTTTTTTGTTTGAAAGAAAAAGTAAAACCTCTTGAGCAATTTTTCACATAGCCTGTGAAGCCAAACCGACCGTGGCTCTACTGTAATTGTTCCATCAATAATACCCTGGATCTGTCAGAGTTTACCGGCGTGCTGGGTCGATCAGCATTGATGTTGCGTATAAAATAGGCCCACACTTCCACAAGGAGCAAGAAAAGGTTGGGATGTTTCTTCTGCAAACTACCCCAAGTCCAAGGCTGGTGCCAGCTCAGTCCAAGGCGCAATTTCCCCAAACTTCTCTGCTTGTGTTTACTCTGGTTCCAGTTGACTGAGTCGCGTTGATTGGCGCCGTGTTGGAAGGATGATGATGATGATGGTGATGATCGTTATCTGTCGGGACCCGTTAATGATCCCGCTCCCTTGCCGATGGCATGTCTGTGTCTTGTGCCATTTGGTTTCGATTTATTCTTCCATTCGACGAAGTAGAACATCGAATCCTTCAAAGTAACGATAAACCAGCAGGCATGGTTTGGACTATGGAAGCACCGTATCGGATGGAGCACGGTGGAGCGCCACGTTGTCCAGAACGACCGACTTTTCCGCCGCCCTTCGGGGATCAAACAAAACTCTCAGTCAGGCGTTGCCGTGTGGCGCGTTAATCATACCATATTTTACACTTGGCGCCTATCAATCAGCCGTGCTTGTCGCGAGGCGAACATTATCATTATCGCGATACCACTCGGGGCTTAAATTTATTTTCCGTTCACCAGGAAACCCGTTTGCCACCACCATCCGCCCCTGGCAACCCCAGTGAGCTGCGCACAGAAGAGCGTTTCATTTGTTTGACAAAGATGTTTACTTCTGCAGACTGAAGTACTTCTGTTTGCCTTGAAGGATGAAGAAACGATAAGAAAGTGCAGGAAGCTAGGAAGAGAAAGGTCGCAGGTGACTGCCACCGTCCCACCGACATTGTTGCATCGAATGAAAGTTCTTCCACAATCCTACTGTAATGGCGGCGGCGAAGGATTGCTGCTCTAACAGCTAGATTTGTTCCTCCCCCTTCTCTGGGGACCGTTCAAAGTACAAAGTACGCGCAAGACGTCGGTGGTTTGAGCGTTGGAAATGTCGTCACAATTCGTGGTCTCCTATATGTCCTCCCGCCTGTCTGGCTGTGTGTTGCCAATCAATATCATATTTAATATTGGCATGGTTAGGGAGCGCAAGACGGTGCGGAAGTATGGCACGCTTGGCAAGATTTCTGCAGTTCCGGGTACCCGTAACATCACCGAAGCATCAGCTTCTACCCAGCTTTTCTCTACCGATCTTCTGTTCTACTGTTACGCTTGTTTTTTGCCTCCATCTTGCGCAACCCGGTCCCGTTACTGTGATGGTTGGATAAAGATTTGCTTTCGATCGAGCATGTATAGATCCAGAAGGTTTGAAATACTGAACAATTTGCACCATCATGTTTTTCCTACATCCGAAGTGTCCGAAACAGAAAGCTTTATTTGCAAACGAGGATGTCAGGAAATTAGAAACGAGTGAGGGTGCAGATTTTGCAGGGGCTTAAAAGTATCTTGCAAACAAAAGTTCAGGGTTTCCCAATGTCGAAAAGAAAAAGCCTAAAAAGCCTGTCAAAAGAAATCGATGAAACAAAGAAACGTTTCGGGTTTCTCTCGTCATAAGTAAGCTTTTGCAATTTGATTTGAATTTTGATGAATGAGTAACTTGACTACTATCGCTCGCATTAAACCTGGAAACCAATTACACCACAGCATCAGAGATAGATTTGTTATTGCTCAATGGAGCAAAACAAAAACAAACTGCTTGCATAAGCATCGTCTTACATCTCCACCAACTGTCAAAAATCATCAATCAACATATCGGCGTTACATCAATAGTCCCATCGATTAATGCATGGGGTAGATTTTACACCCCCACCATATTTTGGTATATAACTATAACAAACTCTTCCGTCGTGAGCCATGGGATTTGCTAAATAACCTCAGCTTGTTCGCTGGTGGAATGAAACCAGTAAAATAATGTGCCAAAACATTAAATAATAATAAAAGTGTCAATCTGTGTGTGTGTGTCGTATGGTGTGTATGTGCCGTGACAAAAAGCTGAGTGTGTTGTGTACTGTTCAAAAGTGACTATTTCCAACTGAACTGGCGTTTGTAAGGGGGCGCCAGGATGTGAAGTTTAAGATGTTAAGTTCTGCCACTGTACTTGCTCTAATTTATACATTTTTGTTTGATCTGTTCTAGTGCCGACTCTGACCTCCGGGAGTCCGGGTGAAATTATAACAGGGGAATTGCCATTATGGCTGATGCTATTAATACAATAATGATTTGACACTTGTTGATGATCGATCAGCCGCTTTAAGGCCGCCATCACACAGAGCGCAACAAATCTGCAACAGCTTTCGGCAACATCAAATTTGACAGCAGAATGTATATCAACCGTGGCATTCGGCTGTTGCAGCTGTTACCCATTTCATTCGGAAAACAAGCTGCAACAAATTTGAAAATCCAACAAGCCGGGATCGTTAGTTGATATTGTATGCTTTCTATGAGTAGATTTTTAAACGTGTTTAGCATAAATCAATGCACTATGCTTAAATCTGTTGTTTGCTTTCTTTTTTCACGGAATTAAAATAATGTTTAACTTCCAACTAAAAATGTAGGTAAGCAGAAATAATGGAAAAATATGCTCATAGCCATAGCACAATGTTTAAAGTGGTAAGAAACAACATTAACATTATTTGCTTTCGTTTTTCACTGACTGAAAACAATTCTAAACTGCCAGATCAAACTGCCGGTAACCTGCAACAGATTTCGACCCCATTACACTGAGCGCAACAAATGACAGGAAATCTGGCCATTTGACAGCGAATTTGATGTTGCAGCTTTGTTGCGCTCTGTGTAATGGGCCCCTAACAAATGCAACTTCGAAGTTTGAGTTACGCGGAATGAGGGAGAGAGAAAAGAAATTGAGGAAACATGAACACTTTCTCGGACTGGAAAACTGTTAAGTGCAGTGTGATTTGTGCAAGTGTCCAAGCGTTTGTCAACGTGCGTGTTTGTTAGTGTTACTTTCAATCCGAAACACTTTTCCGAAGCACCTTTTCGACGGCCAATACCGTGATGCTTGGGATTTTGTGCGTATTGTTTCGTTTCGCTTGATTTCTGTTACAATGTACATTGTGACTTCGCTCGACTTTTGTGTAAACTGTGTGATAGTTCCGCACAGAACAAACTCTGACTGGAGAATCCACGATCAACCAAACATACGACCATCAAACATTCCAATTTGAGTTCGGTGAGAACGTTCTATTTAACGTCATTCATATTTTCCCTCTTTCTTTTGCATTGACCAATCGTTTTTTTCCATTATGCAAATCGGTTAAATGGTTAATTCATTCGAGCCCAGTACTGACTACATCGTTGAAATTGAATAACAGGACTACAACTTAAAGAGCTGCCAGCGGTTTGAAAGGTTTCATACCGAAATCAACAGTGACGAAGTAATTTAATCAGCGTAAAAAAAAAATTGCCTCCGAAAATGTCGAATGCTTCTCTGGTCGGATGATCAATTGATTGAGGTTGCTTACTGAGGGCAAAAAACCATTACGTCATTGCTGCAAACTATTTGATAACACCCGAGACATGTGTGCCCATAGTATTCTCGCAATCTCGCAGCGAGCGGAATATTGGTATCACTTCAGATAGAGACGTTCACAGGCGTGGCCCACGTTGATGAAAATGCCGATTACGTCGGAGTAAAAAAACTCTCTATTCGCACGCATACACACACAAGTAGACAAGTACACGTATACGGAGATGGGCACAACTGTTTCCAACCAGTTGCAGCGCAAATCGTGCGAACGAGGGCAGCATCTATCTACGGGAAGGTCTGACGTGGCATTCCGGCTATATCGTCGGCAAAGTGCAAGTTGGTACAGCCCACCGTGTACCTGATGCGTGTCTGTTTGCAACAACTCGAGGTGCTTTTGTATCGCAGCATTTTTTTTTATTCCTTTTTTGTGTGCCCGTTTCTCTGCTCTCTGCACTGCCTCTGCCGCACACTTGGGAAGCGAGTGCCGCCTCGAACGGGGTGTTTGGAAAAGTTGGCCCATTGCCCAATGGCAGCCATGTGACCCCGGTCTCCAGCACGGTTAACCTGTTGAAGGCCGTAGCTGTATGCCCACTGCGCATGAGGAGCTCATCAACCTAACGGCCACCGACGGCGACGGGGAAAAACATGGTGATGAAAATAATTGCACTCCCGACAGCCTGCCCAGTGCTACGCTTTCCTTGGTTGGAACAATTAGCCAAAGGGCTTGATAGACATTTGGATGGAGGACGAACGTCGACAAAGCAGTACAAAGTTATGCGACCGCAACGCTGCAACAAGCTAGTGGAAGATTAAATGAGATGCTTGAGTCCAGATTGGACGGAACTTCTCAATTAGGCCTCTCAAACAATGCGGGGTTCTCATGGTTGCGAACTATTTGCTTAATATAAGAGCAGATGAATCACATTTAAAAACAAAAGAGAAGATGAATTCTTGGAGACATGAAGGCAAAGATATTTAGCATGTTTTTTTTTTCATTTTGAATACATGAAGACGACGATATTTAGCAGATTTTTTTTTTCATTTTGCTGTGGATAGTAAAATTTTCAAGTCAATCAATTCAGAGTGCCAATTAAACTGTTGAGACTTTGATTAATTCCTAGGCAACCATGAATTCCTTGGCAATTTCGTGTGTGGACTTATTCTTCGAACCCAACGTTTAGCTTCATAAATGTTGTTCGAATTCTTTTCGAATTGGAACAAGTGATTTGGGGTGGTGAAAGTTTGAATTTGACCCAGGCCCCAAAGGAAAAGGTGCTGACACCCGAAAACATAAAAAGGATCATCGAAAAAAAAAAAACTTCAAATCGGAACGATGAGTTTCCTGCGCATTTGCCTGCCTCATCTTTGCGATGGGACATTCTTTGAACAGCTTTTACTTTTGATATTTGCATTTCTCTCCCTCCCATCCACACATGATTGCTTCTTATCCAACTTTTGTTCGCTGACATGGGTTTGCGAAAAGGAGGTTTTAGGTAAGTGTAGAGCAAATAAAGGTTTGCTCAAAGATGTACCCGCGCTGGCATCAATAATTGCAATGCTCAACTCGAGATCATCAGAAGCTCATGGTCGGAAAGCAATCATGAACCGGAGAGCTGCCTCCGGGTTTTTGGGCAGCTTCGGGAAACTGTCAAGCCCACGGACTATTTAAATTAAGCTCATAATTTACATAAACGAAGTAAGAGATGGAGTGTGGGAGAGAAGAATGGGGAGAGAGAGAGAGCGATAGAGAAGGAAAGACTGAGCATGCAGTTGTCATCATACATTTGCATCGGCAGCCGATGGGAGATTTTGGTTAGAGTGTTTGGAAAGGCGCGGCATGTTGGAACTCGATGGTCAAACCCTGCTCGGCTGCTCTGCAGGCTCGAATTTATTGCCCAACACACAGCCTGAATCGGTCGGTGCGGGCGAGCGAAGATATGCTAGGTCCCCAGATCTAGCCATCAGAATCAGAGCTGCTCCTAAATACTGCTCCTGCCCGGTGCTGATGTGGTCGGGGTCCCTCTCTAGTGTGTACCATTTAGCGATTCACTCATGCCTACTGGCTTGAGCTGGAGCATGACATTGACAATGAGAATGGCTCAACGGCCGGAGGCCGGAGTTGCCCGCGGATCGGAGGGAACGTGTGTCGAAGAGGCAAAATAGCGATAAGAGCACACACACACACACGCGCACACACGCGCACCAAACCGAATGTCGGAAAACAGCGCAAGAGCCCTCTGTTGGACAAATCGAGACAGTATTGTGACGGATGGATGAAGTCCTCTTGTAGGCACTTATGATAAGTACATTAAAGTTCATCTTCGGTCGACGGGAGTGTAGACGGCTGGGGACGGTTGGATCAGTCCGGGGTGGACAGCTCGTTGATCTATGCCCTTGGAGTAGGACGCCGTTGCTCACGTTGCGTGACTCATTCGAAAGGAGGCACTCAGTATCCTTCCTACTCGCTTCCTCTTCGGGAGAGGGTTTCCACCCAAAAATGTCCTTCTTTAGCTTTAGCTGGTAGCGGCTCTTCGTTTGCTGCCTGACAGAAAAACAGAAACAAAAACTACGACTTCCACTGTAATGGTACCCTCACGTTCGTCCGAAGCCGAACAAAGGATGGGAAGGAGGCGATAGAATGTGAGGATTATAGCGAGTGAGCGAGAGTTGTACATTATCATGCACCTAAGAAGTTGTTTTTAAGGAATTTAACAAAGGATCTGTCAAAAAGAAGTGTTTGTGCAGATATGGCGGCCATTACTACACCGAGTTTAGATTTCGAGAGATTCGAGGATTGGAAAATGTATATGAATACTCCTCGAATTTTCTTTCTAATAAATGATTTGTAGACTTAGTCATGAAAGCGTGTAGCTGAAATTCCTTAAGATGAAAAATGAGGCAAAACGAGAGAATTCGGATTACGGAAAGAGTTAAGTAACGGTCCTAAAGCGCGCGTCGTTCGGCAACGGGTCACACTTTCCGAGACCCCTTTCCGGCATTCAAAAGTGAAAATAAATTGACGCCAGTGAAAAACTGCCATGCCAGGGTGAAATTTGAAAGTGTCAGAAATTTAATTAAAATTATTTGGCCCTCGCGCTGGAGCATGTTTCTAACGAGCCAACCCTGCTCGGAACGGCCGCTAGCGGGGTGGTGAAGGAATCTTCACCTTTAACGAACTTCTGCCGCCCGAACCCGAAGCTGTTCGACAGCAATTCATTAGCGACCGGGCTGTCCGTTTTCCCCAGAGCGCCACCCTCGACGGAGGCAGTTCGCTTTGTCCCTCAATCCCCGAGGTTTTGCCCTTGCACCGGTCCCGTGGCAGGCGTATCTTGAGGAATGGAGGCCCCCGGGCAGCGGCAATTCATCGGGGGAAATGTCAGGCTGCAGAAAAACAAAAAAAAGGGCACATTGTGGACGTGCCGGAGCGAGTCGCCCCCCAGAACATGCCCGTTTGGGACCCTTGTATCTTCCCGACCATTCTGCGCCGCGCTACCTCTGTTATAATATATTTCGTTAATAATAATTTATAATCGTCAAATACTGTTTGCTTGACGTGGGACGCCACAGTTGGGCAAGAAAACGTAAGGTGAATACCCCTTTGAGTTCTCCGTAGGAGGCTTTGCTGAAGAGAAATAAAAACAAAACATAAATACATCAACCATAGGGTAAGAAAGTGTCATCTTGGGAAAGCAAAGACCAACTGTTTCGCGATCAGGATAATGGTGTTGTCCATGGGAATTGCCAACTAAATTCTGCAGACATTGCCTATTCTTGTGCGAACATAGCGGGCAAAGCCCATTCCTTCCCAGATCATCTTGGAAAAATGGAGCAAACGATACGTTGAATGCTTGAGAATCAGCATCTCATTTGAAAGTGTTGGATTGCTCTACAGTTACGCTGGAGCAAACAGGCGTTTCGGAGAACAAGGAAACATCGTTGACACTAGGTCGAGGGCAACGGGGTTGGGAAAATCCTCGTTAAAGAAAATTGAAGCAGTACGCGGCGGATGCAGTGGTGAAACGCGCCTTTTGTCCGTGCCCTTGAACAGCCTATCCACGCCGGCCTCGGCGTGCTTCCGGTGGATTAAGGGCATCGTATCCGTATCTTCGCCTGAATGGGACTGAGCGGCGAGCCGCTGTGATGAGATTTCCGCCTTGCACCACAAGACATTGAACGGGGAAGAGGAAGCCGGTTGGCAGCAGAAATTAGACAGTCGAAATGAAGCGGAATCATTCCGGGCAGCGGTCGAGCTGTGCTTGCCTCTCCTTCGCCGTTTGCGCGCTTGCTGCAAAATGAAGGTACTTACACCGAGAAGGACGTGGCGGCAAGCGAAAAGTTTTGGGAAAGCACTGCTTTTCTAGTCAACTGGCCGTAACGGCGCATAGAGAAGCAGTAATTAGCTCCGGCCTCGGCCCGAACTCCGACGCCGAAGCCGCACAAAAGCTTCCTGTCTTGTCTTTTTTTTTTTCTTCTCTAGTTTCCTCCGCTCCAACAATGCTCCAGATTGAAGTGCCGTTTTAAGGGCAGTTTATAGGGACTGGAAGCGGAGCGGAATGGATGCCAGGCTAAGTTTCCTCACTGTTCATGCCTTCGAGCATGAATGTGTGTGTGTGCGTGATTGTTTGTTTTGCGAAAACCATCACCGTAGCCACCGGATTGAGGCTAATCCCGTCACCGGTTTCTGACGCCATCGGTCTGCCGTGGGGCTAATGGTGTGTTTCCAAGACAATTTGCTCTTTTTCGGCCACCCCAGGCTAACTTGAAATCGAGAAGTTAACAAAACTGCACACACACACACACACACACACACACACACACACACACACACACACACACACACACACACACACACTACAGTGGGATTGATATAATTTACGGCTGGATCGTTGGTTGGACCTGCCATCGGAAGTTCACCGCCAGAGGAATGTGCTGAGTCAAAGTATCTTGGCGTAAAGTTACGTTTAATTTCTACACTAGGAGTTTTATACTCGCTTAGTGGTGCTGTATTTAAAAAAATACCAAGTAATTCCTGGTTCCAACTAACGATTGAAGGTAGACGACTGGAGGGAAAAATGTTTTAAAAAAATGTCGAAGTAATTCATTCACTTCGTGTGCTGGTTTTTCCTCTGCTCCATTTATTCCATTAATGAAGCTTAATTGCAAAATAATGCATTTCAAAAGCTAAACCACACAGCATTAATAAGAGTGTTAGTAGCGTATCGATGCATTGAAAACCGTTTGTGACCAATCAGCTCTATTTAGTTCCCGCACAATATTGTCCACAATGCAATGCCGTACGTACCATCCCTGGGTTATTCTGGGTGTGGACTAAAAACTATCAGTTGTTGGACGGTGTGAAAATAACGTTTCATAAAAAAAGCATTACACAGGTGTTTTTTCGCTTTCAACATTCTGTTCGCTTCGGTTGTCCTGGTTGATAAAGGAAACGTTTAATTAATTCATTGAAATACACGATCAGTTTTCTGTACGACAAGCAGAGAGGGGAAGCCAAACAACATAAACTACAACCCTTCTCGGAACATTTGTGCTCACCAAGGTGCTTCATTTGGTATTATTTCCCACCATCGCTTTTTTTTATGTTGCTTTTGGATCCATTTGTGCCGCGTAACGCTTTTGTGACGTGATGCACCGTGTTTACTATCAAATGTTTACCCCGTTTTGATGAGACGTGCCTGTTGCTGCTCCTGTTTGTCCATAATCGTACCAAGTGAAACCGTGCTATGCTCCCCCTGCTTCCGCAGGTTCCTCCATGTTTATTTCAATACATCGCTACAACGTCGATTGGCCGAGTTCGACACGCGGTTTGGTTCCGGTTCGGTTTGTGAGCAGGTTGAACGGAAGAAAAAAGTGCTGCACTGCAGCGGAACGCAACCGTCCGTGGCGTGGTTGTAATTGGCCGGCGTACACTATGACGCGTGTATTTGTGTGCCAGTCTACCCAATTTTTCATGCTCGCGCACGCACCGAGCGAAGGTTTCCAAAATGTCGATGCTCGCCCTTTCCTCCCTCCTGTCATCGCGCGCATTCGTTTATTTGCGTATTCAAGCGGATGATGGAGCGAATGAGTTCAACTTGATTAACGGCACCGATGAATAAATAAATCCAATAAAACGAGAAGGGTTAATCAGGCATTTCGGCCCGGGCATATGTGAGAAGCGGTTAGGAAGCGGTTGCGGCTTACCCCCGGCTTTTTGCACTCGCCACCATCTCGCTGGCCTGGGGATCTTTCAACAGCTAATTCATTGGGATTTCACAGTCCAATATCGTTGAATTTGTATGGTGGATGTCGCAAACGATTCCGACATATTTGTACCCTCTAAAGCAGTTGGTGGAAAAGCATGTCATGCACCTTCGATTTTGTTTGTTCTGGTCACTTTCGTGGGTGGGTTGAATGCATCACAACAAGAAGATAATTAATCAGTATAAGGTTCCTTTAGCAACATGGCACCCAACGAGAAAGGAGCATGAAAATGGTGGTCAAAAGTCATGTTGAGGTAAAAGGCCTGAGTTCATGAAACGAATCCAAGAAGAACTTAAAGTAGATTGAAATAAAAAAAAACCCACCAGCTTTCGCGCATCTAAAAAAAAGTATCGTTCGATATGAACCAGCTCTCGCGAGTAACGATGATGTTTTCACTTTATTGTTATCCCATTTGGTTACATTCGCCTTGCCACAGCCCTTTTCTTTGCATGCCACTGAAAATACCCACAGGATTCATGTTTTTACTGGCGTTGATTCGAGATCGGCGTCTCATTATGGTTGAGAAAAGTGTGTTGTGTGTGTGTGTGGGGGGGGGGGGGGGGTGGGGTGGGTAAGAATTGAGAAAATAGCTTAGCATAGAGTCTGAAGAGTGTGTCTTGCGACGGTGAACCGCCTTCCATGGTTGCTTTCCAGCCAATAATGTGTGCGGGGTACTGCACGGAGGTCGCAAAATCAAAATTTATAAATCTAGTCACTGCTTTCGGGATGACTCACTGCACAACATGTGCGGCTGGGACGCGCTGTACCGTCGCAACGACCGATGCTCGTAAAAGTGAGTGGATCTTTAAATCGGCGATATTAAATTTTGAAGAAAAAAAAACCTGAGATGGTTCAAGCGTGCGTGCTGCATGTTACGTGGCGCGTTTGCTTCGGCCCTGGACGTATCATTTTCACCTTCTCCTGCCCGTTCGCGCCCTTCGGGCCTTCAGCAGGGCACCACTTTTACGGGCGTTTAGTGAGGCAGAGAATAGCATGCATAAGCGTTTTTCGTTCCATTTTATATCTTCCGTCATGGCGTTTTTTTTTTACTCCACAGTCTGGCAGCGCACAGTGGTGTTGTGCGTTGGTTTCAAGTCCTAAACGCGCCAGCTCGCAGAAAAGGGGCTTTGTATTTTCTGGGCGCAAAATTAAGCAGCGGAGCAACTTTGAGTGAAGTGAAAAAAAAATCATGAAACCGTACAGCACTTTGCTTACTTTTAGGACTTGCATGTACGCAAATAGCGAAAAACACTTCCTTTCCGAGGCACAGGCAAATAATTTCCTATAAGCAGTGGAACGAGGGAGGAAAATTTAATCGACTTGTTGTTGCTACTTGCAATGAACGGCGCTGTAAAACGAAAGGACACAGGGAGCAGAATAAAACGGGGAAGAAAAAAAAATGAAAGAGCTCGTTCGCATGACGTTCGCACGTCGTGTTCTGTTTCGACTAGCACAGTGTTTCGCACAATAGCATTACTGGTATGAACAAAAGGAAAAGAGGTAGGGGATGGTGTCACGAGGGGGATGGAAAATGATGAAAAAGGAAAGAGCGAAGAAAAGGAAAAAAATAGAGAAACGCAATTGATTACATCCATGTGCCCGCGGAAAACAACGATTCGTTTCTTCCAGGCCGGTGTTTTTGGTGGTTCGCTCACTAAAAATGTTTACAGCGATGAAATCGAGCATTTCTCTTCTTTTTTTTATTTTAAACCTTGCCCTTAAGGTAGGTCCTCAAATTGGAACAGCCGCTTGACGGATTTCGGCGCCAGTAGCTTGTACGGTTGCGTTTGTGATTTCTGCTAGTAGCAGATGGAGACGCCAGGTGCTTCAGCTGTCATGGAGACGCCTTATGTTTTGTAGTGGAAAGGATGTTCATTCCTGGCATGTCGACAAACCGAATGTTCACATCGCTATGACGCAATTATGGTTTCCAGAAGTTAAAATTGACTACAGTTGGAGCTGACCACCATTGTCCACCGGCTGCACACTTTTTCTCTAAACGCTGCAAACTCAATCCATGCATCCGGTAGGTTCACCACAAACTAGATTAATTGCGAAAAGGATACTTTATGCGGCTCGCCTGGAGCGAAAAAACCCATTACTACCCAAACGTGATATTTTTGCAGAGTTTAATAATCAAATTTGTTCCAATTTATGCGTACATGGTGGTGCAGGCACGCCTCGTTGCTTTCCAGTAGCAGCTCGACTCAAACAAAACATAAAATGCAGATTTTATTCGATAATTTTGCATTCTGGCTCGTGGTTTTTATTGGCTATAATCACGAGTGTGGTTTTTCTATCTTTTCTTTTCACGCAAGTGTTAGCGGAAGGCAACGTCACTTGAAAAGGGCGTAGGAAGGGCGAAACAAAAATGGTTCCATACCGCCAATGTTAATATCGTAGCAAAAAGACGGAGCGGAAAACGGAGCCAGAATGGTTACGGAATCAAAGATATTAAATTTTTACACACCCTCACCCATCTTGCATGCTCTTTTAGCTGTTCGAGCAGAGTTAGGAGCAGGCGGTTGCGTCGGGGCAGCTTAAAATCACTTGTAACAACAGTTCGTAAATATAAACGAGCGATGCGTTGATCTTTGAAGCCGAATGGTTGTATTTTTGTTTTTGTTTTAACGATACTCCTCCGTTATTGTTTGTCTGATGCTGAGGCTGTGCGGTTCGGAGCCTTGCGATTTTTTTTTATCGTTACCAAGTCAGGCGTTCCCCGTGGATTTTAAGCTATTAAAAATAATGTGCATGCGAATGCGCATTTGCTGAATATTCGCTTGTGAAAACACAAACATCAGAAAATAAAATCTTGTTTTGATTGAGTGCGTATGTGTGTGTGTGTGTGTGAGCAATCGTATTTATGTTTGCTGCCAGGGGTGAGGATAGCTTGTGTTATTTTAATGAGCACTGGTCAAAGCTGGGAGGCGGACAAGCCCACGCAATGAACCTAAAGGAGGATTACAAACAGTCATGCTCGTTTCTATGTTGATCTGGGATGAATGATGAATCTCATTTATGAATAATTAGACGTATTGATTTATAATTGTACACGCCCTAAGCAGCGCAAAAACAACAACAAGAGCTATATAACGCTCTTAAACCAGCCATATTTTCCGGAACAATGACGTAGGTGGTGTTTAATAGGTAGACTGTATCGCTCAACCTTCATTTATTTTCCTACAATTTATATGCTAAGGTGCAATGACATCATTAGCATACTCTTATACTTTAACACTCGTAAATTATATTCAAATTGTTTAAAGAATCGGTCAATCAAATGGTATTCAGTCAAAAAATCGTTGGTCCCTCCCAGGTTTTCCTTCCAAAGCGGGAATTAACAAAATCCGTTCAAGTTTGCCCATCATTTGGGAAATTAAGGTTTGAATTATTTATAAAACCTGTCAATGGCATTGCGTTTTAAGCTTTCAGTTTCACTCGAAAGCCTCAATCGATGCGACAAAGAGCTTCGTCCTTAAAATTGGCTTGATTCTCTCCCCCTTTGTTTTTCTACTGAGCGTAATCGAACCGGGCAAACTGTACGGCGCCTCGGATGAAGGTTTCAATTGAGACCAAGATTTTACACATTATTGTTTGTTAGTTGCATGATCGGGCGACGTGTTTTGTTGCGATTGTTTCCTTTTTTCTGCTTTGCCCTGGAGGAAAAGTATATCAAGCTGGGAAAGGTTTTTGGAAATATATTTTATCTAGGATGTGTCAAATGATGTTGTTTCTTTTTGAGTACTTACTGTAGTGAAGTACATCCATGGATTAAAAAAAAAGTATTTTAAACACATCTAACTGAACAGAGATGTTGCCAGAGAATATGATCTGCGATTAACGTTGATCTATCGGATTGAGTTTCTCACAATTTTTTTTATCAAAGTATGGTAATACGACATATAGAGAAGAGAGTATCTGCTGCTAAGAGCTTAAAGACAAGTATCTGTTCTTATCGAGCTATCTACTTATCTGAGCTCCTGCACTCCTATTGGTCGAGTTGAGTGAAACCTTATGAGATATGCTTTTCTCACAATGGTATAGCTTGATCCTTGAACTGTGTTGGTTGGCTCAACTTATCTCACAAATCACGGTGAACATTGCTTGAAATTCATGGATAGAAGTGAGGAGCAAGAATAGGCCTAACCCCGTGTATTTTCCTCCTCGCCAACGTGCAATTCAAATGCAATTTCACAAGCATGATTGCTTAACTTTTCCTTTGCTTATGCTACCCCACCCCTACTCTAGTAGGCTTTTTTGTTCAGTTGCCTGGAACTGAACCGTTACGCCTTTTGGAATTTTTTTATCCTTGCTTGTAGGAAGTTACACGGCACTGAGCGTTCCTGGCATTGTACTGAAAACCCGGAAATGCTATAAATTAAAACGTCAGCAACTGAAAACAGCTCCATCTTCTCCCGGTTTCTCTGTTACCGTTTCTCGTGAGCATTCTGATTTCTTCCGTCTGTTTTACATCGTGCTTACACTTGCGTAGTCTGAAACTACGTTTCGACGATAGGTATAGCTGCATCGTAAAGAGAAGCGTGTGCCATCAAATGAGTGCAATCAGTAGTTTTCATTTCTGACGAGTCAAGGTGATTTTTAAGAAACTGTTGAATGGATCTCCCTTTGATAAATTACTCGAGACTCGTTGGATGAGTGTTTAAAAAACGAAAGCTTGCATGGGTAGTTTATAAAGTAACAATCAGCGTAGGTAGAAGCTACACATGACAATCGGCAAGCAAAACCCGATCGAGTCAGATCCAAGTTAAAGTCCACATTCTTACCGAGCTGAATCATCTTTTCAGCTATCATTTGAATCGTAAAGAGCTCGTAGCAAACGGCGTTGCGCCGGCGACGTTGTTGAGTTTGTCCGCTGGCCAGCTCGTCCTTCGTGGAAAAACCGGTTGACGAGTGGGACTTTTCAGCGTTGTGGTCGAAGCCAAAAAACCTCAAGCCGGTGTGCGGCTGGTGCTCGAGTGACGGCAAGTCAGCCCGGATGGCATCGGAATTGAATTGAATACGCAATCGCGGAACGTGCCCACGGTGGAAATTGGCGCAAAAAGAAATAATGCACTCGGAAAACACTCATTCGTACATGCCGGCTGCAGGCGGCAATCGGCAAACCACAGGCGGTCGCCAGTGATGAAGTTTCCGATGTTCTCTTAGCCCCCGTTTCAACTAACCAAACATCCTGACGCATTCCTCGAGTGCGGATGTGTTCTCCCGTAATGTTGTGGAGGGTTGGAAAGATATTCACGTTGATATTCTTTTTTTTTTTGCTCTTTGCCCCCGTTCACTGTTGGTGTTATGGCGGTGGCGCGTTTGGTGCTTTTCCAGCAGCTCCGGAAGCCAACGCAAAATAGCCCCTGTCGCTCCTAATGTTGAAAATTTGTAGGGAACGCGTTCCGGTTGCCGAATTAATTTGGGTGATGATTTCGGTTGACTCCCAGCAGCAAATTGGAATACCTTTTTACCCTTTTTTTCATTTCACTTGAACACGTGTCCGCATGTCCAGAACGGGTTCCTTTTTTTTCGACCGGGTTGATAAATTTCAACACACCGTGCTTGTGGGATTGAGTTTCGCCGTTCAGGTATGAGTTGTGCTTTTTCAAGCGGCTTGGAATTGGTTTTGCAATTCATTTCATATCCCCGTGCCATAAGGAAAGGTGCGGAGTGGTTTTGTGCAGCTAAACTTTTCTTCTTCAACCCTGTCGGGTAGTACCTGCTTTGGATCCCTTCGGCGACAGAATGACGGTTGACGGAAATCCAACAAAAAGCATCAGGTTGCGCTGGAGTTTATTACAAACCTATTTGTAGGCTTTTTGTATCCGGGATCAAACCGTTCTGAGAGCTAGATGAAGCGAATCGGGGCCAATGGTTAGTGTGAGCTGTCAAACTACACGCCGGAGATGTCAAACAGATCCAATCGTTGAAAGTTGAAAGATTCTACATAATCGAATGAAGGTGATCGATTTCCCGAAAACATGTGTTCAACAGTTCGATGAGGGTGAACCTTTTGCCGTGTGACATTCCACGCTCCTTCGGGAACTATAACACTCCATCAAAAACCAACGAAAACGTCCATCTCGTCGCGTATCAATCGTCGAATTACTAAACGAAACCCTACGCGTGCACGAAGTAGTGCATTGGGGGGTGGTAGGCATACCGAAAAAAGGGCACCAAGGCTGGTGGGAGGGATTTTCGAAGCCAATAAAATCGTCAGTGAGGCATCAGCTCGCGGTGACGCGACGTGTCAGTGTCATTTCGGCTGCACCGTGGGGAGCTCTAACTCTTTTTCCCGAGTTTCGCATGCGATTCGTCCACAGAGCATTGCGCCTTCGACGTTCTGTCACACATCCATCAAGCCGACTGTGCGGTGCGCTTCTATCTGAAAGAGCTTTTTAAATTTTTATATTTTTTTTTTTCAAAGAGCATCAATCTGAACTGCAGGAGAAGCACCCAATCTTAACGGACTCTTCAGTGGGGAGAGCTCTCGTGGGAACGCCCGAAACCGTCGAAACCTGAAGCATAATCTGCTCGTGAGGAAGTGTTGGGTTCAGGGGATGCTTTGCTTAATTCGTGTGATGGGATAGTGTGCAATGGTGAAGAAGTTAAGGGATATTTTTATTTGATTTTATTCGTTGATAGTCAAACTATTTTCCTCGCATTGAGTTCTCCTCAATTCCATGTAATACACTTAGCATTAAAAAAGAAGCGGGCAATTTAAATTCCTCAAATGAGATTATTCATAAATTTTAATGAATGGTTGCTTCCATGTTTTTGGTTGAAAATAGCCTAACCTACCTAACCGGTCAGCTTGTTGTGAAAAAATCAGATCGTCAATTTGTATTTCCTCGGGCAAACAAATCCGCTCGCGTGTCGATGCCTTGGACAGGTGGTGAAATTGAACAAATAAACGAAAGCGTGATCGAATGTAAGCCTTTTTTATCTATTCTACCTTTCCCCTCGCGCCACCAGCTTGCTCCCTCGCAAACGACGACGAAGTAATCACATCTCCTTTCAGAAATCGATTAACGATTTAAAAAAAAAGAGGTCAATAGAATGGCCGAATTGAGTTCGCCATGAAGAGGCATCGGTGTGTCTAACGAAGGGAGGTGGGTAGGAGAGCTATCATTCGGTCTACTAGTAGGAGGGATGCCTTGCCCCTCGCCACACGTCCAACCACGTCCCGTTTTGGTTTGGTGTATGTGTGTATTGACTAAATCGATGAGCCAAAAAATTCCGTTCGTCCAAAGAAGAGTGGACGATCCCGAAAGGAACCGAAAGGAAGTCAATTTTCTCTCGAGGCCTCCTCTTCCCAGTACTTTTTTTCGTTGCTTCCTGGCCCACATTTCCTCATTGTACCCCTACAACCATAATCTCCTGTTGCTCCCTTTTTCGGTGGCTGGATCCTGCACTTGAGAAGTGGAAACCTCCGTTCCAAAGGTAGCAATTTACCGTCCACCGGAATCGCAATCCCCCTTCTTTCAGTTGTTGCTTGTTTCTACCTTCGGTTTGCTAATTGTATTTATGTGAATGCGCCGGCTCCTAATGCCAAAAGCCTGTCCGACCGGATAAAGTCTTCATTTTTGTGTTGTTCCTCCTTACTCTAATCTCGTTAATCTGAGGCCTCCGGGCAAACCGGAGGCTCCTGGACCTGGAGTTCTGTTGCACTCCCACTTCCTGTGAATTGAGACACCGGAAAAGGGTACGAAGAAATACGAAACTGATGCGATTGTGCTGGTACGAGAGAGAGAGAGAGTGAGAGAGAGCATCGAACGAAGCGATGATTGGGTATGTCTCAGGGAAAATAAAATAAAATGTTGAGGCATTATGAGGGGGAGCAAGGATGCTTAGGATCAAAACCGGCGGGTCAAGCGGCAGTTGGGGGAACAAAAAGGGAACAGTCCAGTGTAACGAATCAACAGACGATAGCCAAAATCAATACGAACCGATAAAATTTTCACCCGTTCAGGGCGGTTCCGCCCGGGCAGCAAGCGAACGAGGGGGTTTTCCGACCGCGTAGTCAATGTCATGAGCAATCTCCTTCTAAATCGTGTGTTGAATACGTCGGTCCAGTCCACGGCCCTCCTCGGTACTATCTTCGATCTTTACGAGCCTAAGCACGGCTGGCGGGAACTCTTGGGCAGCCAGAACGATGCATGCTGGTGGTAGAGTCAGTTTTCCCGACGCGAACGAACCTTTTTTCGCTTATCAACCAATCGGAAAAAACCGCCTCCAGCCAGCCTGGTATTTTCTGTTTTACTATTTCCTACATGATTTTTTTCTCTCTCTCGCTTCCGTCCCACACTTACTCACATTACACGCATACTCTTAATCATACGCCTTTCGACCACCTGTATCATGGTTGATTTACTTTTGGCCCAAAAACCGAGACCACGCCATTCCAGTGCTCGGGAAATTCTTGTGTTGAAGTCGAGGGTAACCAAGACCATCACAAAATACTCCGCTTTCACGCTTGCCCTGCGACGTTCGATCATGTTTTTTCTTGTCAATTTCCTGATATTCTCAGCTTGTCTCCAGAAATAAATCCAGACTGTCTGGCCGAAGGGTTAACCTTTCCATCCGTAGTTGGCCATTTACTTTATGTTTTGTTCCCAATAACCTAACAACGTTTTAGTTGGCTGGTTTTCTTTACAAATGCTTAGGCTGGTTTTTAATTGAATGTTGTTTGTGTCTACTTTTCTTCTCAAGAACATGAGTCTAAGAATACCTGTAGCTGCATCTTAGTGGGTAGAAAAACATCAATGCTCCAGGATGTTGACATTTCAAACGTGCTGTCAAATTGACATATAGCTGTTAAACTTACACTCATCGAATATGAAGTAGAACACTTACTCAGAACACTTACACAGCATTTGCCACAAAAAATTAAACCGTCGGATGGAAAACATCTAAAGAAGCTCAGACGCTTACGTGTGCGTCTCAATTGCGTGTGGTTCCATATGAAATTTCACTGCAGAGTAAACCTCAAACCCGGGGGGTCGCAGCTTTGCATGTCCAAGCTTCTGTGTATGCCGGTAGTGGCCGAATTGGAAATCATAAAATGAATTTCCCGTAATTGAATTCCGCCGCGTGATTTATAGAGCACGGTTATTGACACGTGCATGGTGCAGAAGGCCCTCATTACGACCGGGTTTGTTTCGGTGCGTGCGTTGATTCCCATTTTTCTTTTTTCTTCCTACGAGTCGTTGGAAGTTCACGGATTGGGTTTTCTAGGTCAAACCAGTTTCCACGAAGCAGTTTATTGTGGATGTTCCGTCCGTTTTTCCCGAACAATTCAAAGACAAACGTTTTGATGTTTGAAAAAGCGGTAATCGATTTCTTATTATTAGGTGCGGCTGGGAATTATATTTTATACATACCATCAGTGTAACTTCTCTTTCCTGAGATTATTAAACCAGGAGTGAGGCATACTCAGCCAAAGCTCAATTTGTGTTGTTTGCAACCTCTAACACGCACCTTTGCATGGGGTGAGTATGTGCCAGGTTTTGATTTATGCAAGAGAAAAACACAGGAAAAAATCAATACATCGTACCCCGATCCTTGCATCGATTGAAGTTGCATAGACCCCACGCGGAATTTAAATATGAAGCCAGCGCAGTTCAAAAAAAAAAAAACTTGTTGTTACGCCAAATTTTAATTGATGTTTCTTGAGAGGTCAGCGTGGCATTCCATTTTCGCGCGTCTTTGCTGTTCCATCAACCACGGGGTACGATCGAGGACTTCTGTCTATGCTCCCTTTTATGCGGTCATTATATTCGGTTTGGTTTGCCCATGTTCCCCACCCGGAAACGCTGAAACCTGTTTTATATGCCAACAACGCAACGCTTTCGTCGCTGGGAGTACTGTTTCCGGCACATTCGGACTGATGCGACTCGATTGGAATGTGAGCGCGAGTGTGACCGAATTAGTTGGTAGAGTCCGGAGCGTGTGAAGTGGTCCACTAGGATGGTTTGAGGAAACAGATGATCCGCCGGTCGCCGGTCGCAAAAAAGGGAACAGGAAGGGGAAGAAAATCGTACCGTACTCGTGTGTAACGTATTTTATGATGTTCCCATCGGGTTGTCGGGTTCACCACGGTTCGTGCACGGTGGTTCCGTGTGGCAAACGAAACGGAAACCCCTCCCTGCCATAGTTGTGTCGCTTTTGGCAGCAGGCCGGGCACACGGAAAATCACATTCCATGGAGTGCGTTGCATTTTATGCCGGCGTTCTTTTCCGAAACAGCGTCCTCGGGCGGCGTACGCGAGGAACCATCTGCCACGCTCCGTTCGCACACTTACTTGTTCCGTGGTCTTGTCAGTGTCCGCCGCTGCGTGTCGAGGTTTTTATTGCCGGTCGTAAAACTGTATCGGCTAACGCCAAGCCCCGGGAAGACCGGAACGAGTCGGAGGGAGCAGAAAAACGTAAGAAGGAAGATAAAAACTCCTCGTGTCGCAGCAATACGGTACTGCCACGCAGCCCACATGTAGCCATCAGAGCTGCCTAATGGAAGGGTCTTACGAGCAGCGGTGTAATCAAAAGGGAATGAATTGGAGTACCGCCTTTATCTCCTGGGAGGAGCCGGCGGTAACACATTCGGCCGCAATCCGAAAGCCTTAGTCAGATACATCTGGGGCCTATCTACTCCTCGGTGTCACATTTCAGGAGGGCCTGCGCTACTAATCCTCAACCTGAGAGCTGACGGAGCTCGCACTCGCTCGAGTGTTTCGAGTGGCACTACATTCCTCTCTTCACTCATGCTCCCCACTACGTAAACCTCCCCCTATTCCTCCCTGGACTGACAGAACGCTACGGGTGCTTCGCCGTGATAGAGACCGTGCTCTTCGGGCCTATCGACGTTGCCACTCTCCCTACAGGAAACGTATCTTTAAATATGCCTCTTCGGCATATCGCACCTACAACAGGGCACGTTACCACGGCTATGTTAGTAGACTTCAGACCCGTTTCCGTTCCAATCCTAACTCCTTCTGGCAGTTTGTCAATTCGCGTAGAAACTGCAGAACACTTCCCAGTGGAATGTTTCTGGGGTCCATGCGTGCGGATTCTCCAGCTGATGTCTGCTCCCTATTTGCTGAGCATTTTTCTGGAGTGTTTGCGGAGCCTATTTCAGATCCTGCTCTCCTGGAATCTGGCCTTGCCTTCACACCGGAGGATGTTCTCAGCATGGGTGAGTTTCAGATTGGTGCGGACATGGTCGATCGGGCGCTCGCCGGTCTAAGGCCGTCATTCTCCCCAGGCCCCGATGGCATTCCGGCTTCTGTGTTAAAAAACTGCAGTGCTGCCCTGATTACTCCTCTCACCAGGTTGTTCGAGTTTTCGTTGACAACTAGAGCCTTTCCAACCATCTGGCGGAGCGCTTACTTAATTCCGGTGTATAAGAAGGGCGACCGGGCCGACATTGCCAACTACCGAGGTATTTCAATCTTGTGTGCCTGCAGCAAAGTCTTTGAGGCCGTGGTTCATCCTGTTTTTCTGGCCTCTGTGAGTCGATGGATTTGTCCTCATCAACATGGATTCATTCCAGGCAGATCCACGGTAACGAATTTGATGCAATTTGTTTCCTCAACAATTGCTCACCTCGACCGTCATGTCCAGGTTGATGCTGTGTACACCGATTTCAAAGCGGCTTTCGACTCTGTACCTCATGCTCTCCTTCTGGCAAAGCTTGTTAGACTGGGCGTCTCCGTGCATTTCGTGGAATGGTTGGAATCTTATCTCTCCAGCCGTTCCTGTAATGTTATGGTGGGCTCTTGTCTCTCGCAAGTGATCCGCTGCTCTTCCGGCGTCCCTCAAGGTAGTGTCCTTTCCCCTCTCCTTTTCATTTTGTTTATTAATGATATTTGTACTATCCTCCCCCCCTCAGGTCATCTGCTCTATGCAGATGACCTGAAAATCTTTATTCCTATTCGATGTCTGTCTGATTGTATGTCCCTTCAACGCCACATAGACTCATTATCTCTGTGGTGTTCTGCTAACTATCTGTTTCTGTCTATTGATAAATGTTCTATCATATCCTTTTCCCGCTCCTCTTCGTCCCTTTCTTTTAATTACTCCATAAATTCCGTACCCCTGTCCCGTGTCGTGTCAGTGAAAGACCTTGGCGTGATCCTTGATAATCGGCTGTCATTTGAGGAGCAAATCGACTCTGTTGTCTCGAGGGCCAACAGGACACTTGGTTTAATTCGTGGCCTCTCGCAGGGTATCACCGATCCGCTTTGTCTGAGGGCCTTGTATTGTGCCCTTGTGCGATCCTCCCTGGAATATGCCAGCGTGGTGTGGCGCCCATCTGGTATTGGGTCGATCTATAAACTTGAGCGAATTCAAAGGTACTTTACGAGGATGGCTGCAAGACGCCTCCTTGGCTGTGCGACTACCCGGCCGTGCTATCAGGCCCGCTGTGACATGTTCAACTTGATGTCGCTGGAGGATCGGCGCAGTATGGCGCAAGCTGCATTTGTTGCTGGTCTGGTTCTCCGTGAAATTGATGTGCCAGATCTCCTCTACCTCGTTACCTTCTATGTTCCTTCTCGAATTCTTCGTCCCAGACCTCTCTTACACATTCCCACTAATCAATCCCGTTCCGGATCCAGGGATCCTTTCCTTTCGTGCATCCGGTCCTTTAACCTCTTTTACGAAATGTTTGACTTCCATATCTCTTTGCCTGCCTTCCGCCATCGCATTTCGTCCTCCTTTGTTACCTCTCCCTTGTTCCTATCCTAAGTTTCGTTGTTGTTTTGGACTGCGGGATTTTCCCCAATTTTCATAGTTCTGTTCTTTTGTCCCCTAGTATTAATATAGTCAATAAGAATATCTTTTATATTTTTGTATAGCCGTATAGGCAAACAATTCAATAAAATATAAATAAATAAATAAATAAATAAATAAATTCCCCCCTGCTGGAGCGTATCCATCACTGGGATTCTTAAAATAATCCTCAACAGGTGGTGGGAGGTGACATTCCAGCCTACCGACCGGCGGCGATCCATCGATCAATCAACTTACCGGTAGTGAGCTTGCTATGCAGCGCTGGTCGCTAAGTCTCATCAGGTAGCGGACAGTGCTTGCAGCCACGACGGGAGACTACCGGTGACTCTATCAATTAGTGTCAAATAACTGACCGTTTAACGTCTGCTTAGCGGCCATTTCGGGTTCGGACGCTCCGTCGAGGGCCTGTGAAGGGGGAGCAGAAGACGGCAGCAGAATATGTACGGAAGCTGTCACATTTAATCATGCTTTCCGTCACCGTGACGATCTATCACCAGAGTCCTCCTATCTCCTGTTTTTTTTGACGCAACGACCCTTCCCACTTGGTTAAGTTTTCTGGTCCCCGGATCACCGTTGCGTGTTGGAACTTCTTGCGTAAATTGCAGACTTGAGCATGCCGCTACCCGAAGGCGGGGAAAAGGCGAAAGTAATGAACAAAAAAACACACACCAGTAACTATTGGAAAGACACGGCTCTCTTGTGCAGCCGTCCGAACCCGAACCTGTCCGGGCTTGTTTCCTATCTATGGCCACGTCACACGTCACGTAAAATTGTTTCGTTCGACCCGTCAGGACGTGGGGCAGGACCAGCGATACCGGACAGGGTGTGGCCGAGTGAACCACCCGGTGGACCTAGGCGGATGTGACCCTTGAGCAGCACCTGCAAGCAGCACCACCACCACCACGAGCTGCCTCGACGACGTTATCTTATCGGGCTCCGGGAATCTGCCTCAGCCCGGGCGAAGTGTTCATCCGCACGGTTCGTCCTAATAAATACGTTGCCGGTGCCGATCCGGTTTCGGTTCAGCCGTCAACACTTCACACCGCTGACGTGAACGTGGGAGTGTGCGTATTGCTTGGAGGGACTTGAATTATTGAGGCGTGAGTGGAACGACTGCCACAGAAAATAAAAGCTGTGATGCTCTGGACGTCCACTGACTGTTCCGTCAGCACGGGTCGACGTTCGGCAATAAACTTGCTTGCAGGAAGTCTAAAGTAAACGGAACACGTACCGACCACTCCAATGTAACTGCCGCGTACGTGCGCACACACACGCACACAGTGAAACCGTGAGGCTATTTCCACGCTGGTGTTTCGATGATAAGCTTGCATATCGGAGATTGTTCGGGATGGAAGTGTGCAGGCTGTTGTGGCTTGTGGTCTCATGCCGAAGCGTCCGAGAAGTGGCCCGTTCATCAATTCTGCTATAGGGATTCCCTTTGCGCGATGGCTTTCTTACGATGGCGACGGAGCCGAAAGTTAGCTATTGTAGTGCGAGTCGGGAGTGTAGCGAGGAATTGTCTTAATAATCAGATCTAGCCAGTCAAAGGGAAAAGAAAACAACGTAGGGTAGCTATAGCTTTTGTTTACGTCTCTAATGACAGCTCAAAGTGAGACAGTGTGGCAAGGGCAATGGCGTCCAAATCGCGCCTGTCAAAATTTCACACAAAATACCCAGAGTGCGAATCAAGTACATACA
This sequence comes from Anopheles atroparvus, assembly GCA_914969975.1. Lineage (NCBI taxonomy): Eukaryota > Metazoa > Arthropoda > Insecta > Diptera > Culicidae > Anopheles > Anopheles atroparvus. Next base: position 15,133,349 of record CAJZCY010000005.1, on the reverse strand, counting down.
TACATACATAAGTGGCGCTACAACCGCTGGGCGGTTCCGTGTTCCAATTCCGTATTCTGGCTTTTCTGGCGGCTTCGTCTACGCCATCCTCCCCATTCACATCCTACCCCATTCACAGACCAGCGAAGCAAGTACAGTTTGTTGCATATAATTTATCGTTACCCATAGTGATTGCTTACGCATTCGCGTTGGCAATGGCCAATTCGTGCTGTGGGAGATGTTGCGAAATATTTTTTTTTAAATATATTTTGGAAGAACCATTTGCTTCGATTTCGCCACAACAGGCTGGAAAGCGTTTCGAGAGCTTGGGCGCTTCAGCATGGTTATATTTTTAATGTTTGCTTCATCGGCTCGATGACGCTGGAATGCCGTGAAGCCTCAATCGTTTATTATGCCCTAGGTAGCTCTACCTAAGCTAGGTATGATTTATTCATCGAAATGAGCTGCTTGTTTAGAAAATGATGACACATTTAGCTCACTAAACATGGAAAGGCAGACTTTTTCTAAGTATTCTTCAGTCAGAATTGTGGATAACTATTAAATTGAAAAACAATCTCGGGTTGATTGATTGATTGCTACGCGTTACAACGACCTGTTAACCGAGTTACACCATTTCATTGACTGCGCATGTTAAATTAGTGCCACGGACTTATTTCTACACTTTCCGGGTAGCGTGCCAAAATTCCTCCACCTAATTTAACGAACTACGTTAATAATAGACTCGCATTTCGTTTCGGCATGGATTGACCAGACAGCCTGAGAGACATTGCTTGGATGAAACTGGCTGAAGGTGATGATTGTTCGGCTCCGGGAGGTATGTGCAATCGTTGAAATGAGGGTAACCGCACTAAATCAGTGCATTAGCGATATGATGTGTAGTATTTTAAACGATCGCATACCAACACGGGTTTGCAAACGGGACGGTGCACCTGCGGCCCGGGGGCGATAGAACGCTTCGGGCTGGATAGGAATTACCATCAAATTACTCCAACGCTTCCGCATCGGTGCACTAGCGCGGCCCTTGCATGCCAGAAACGGAGGTGGAGGGATGGAAAACGCGCTACCGCATATAATCTTTATTAACATTCCTCCAGCTGGAGCTATTAGGCCAGCGCAGTGCAGCGGGGGGAGAAGCCAAAGCGTTTACGACCCATTTCCGGTGTAGCTTCCCGCATGCCGAGCTCGTCGATTCCGAAGGCAGTTAAGCTAGGTAAATTTAAATTTATTCCCCTCCCCCCGTCTTTATCCTGCCACACGTTCGTATGGTACGGCCGAGTGAATTTAAGCGGCACTATGAGCTCGCCAGTATGAAACACACCCCCATAAGGTTCACTGGTATGGGTGCACTGTTGCAGCTTTCTTGAGGAATGCGCCGTCAGGAATGCGCCGGCCGAGCACTTACACTTACTTGAAACAGAGTAAATAGCTGTAATAAATACACACCGCCCTGACCGAACAGCATCTAACGACTAAACATTCCAGCAAGACTGCGGACTGGTCGATGGTTGGCTGGACTGTAATCTGCCTGCAGGTAACCTGCGCCAATGGCATTTGTGAACTCTACAGTCTCATCTCCATATATTTTTGGATTAGTGCTCAGATAAGGCCATCCATTGTGGAAAGGCGCTTTTTATTTACCAGATGATTTTCGTTTCCGTTGCTTAATCTTATCAGGATATTTCACAAGGATCACGCGGGAGTGAGAAATCAACCCGTCTCCTAGATGCCTAGAGTTTGTCCCAGCTCTCTCAATCCATTAACCTACACTCAACCATGGCGGAGGAGGCAGCCTAGAGTCCGGGAACATCATCTCGAAATTGTAGCAATCCGTATCCACATCGTACCAGCCCCATGCCCCCAGAACACACTCGAAACTCACCCTCCTTGGATGCTCCCAAACCATCGATTTACTAACAGGTTCAAGCACTTCCTTGACATCCAACTTAACGGATACTCGCTCTCCCCCTCATGGGTACACGCGGCACTTTAAAGATGGGGAATAAAGGATTGAACGGTATTAAGCTCCCACTCTGGCTGGCAGAGGAAAAGAAGAATAAAAACACGCAAACATCGGAGCCAGGCGGAATGCTTGAGACGCGGTCGTAGAGTGTCTTTCAAGAATGGCATCAAGTGGACGCCAAGAGTGTGGCTACATGCTTGCTCCTTGCTGCTCGGCGCTGTTATAAAAGCCAGTAGTGAGCTGCTTGAGCTGAGTTGATGGTTTTGTTTATTTGCGTCCGTAGTGCTGGGCTGCGGGGTTGCTAACCGGAAGTTCTAGGAGGAGGAAGAGAAAAACAAGTTTGACAGTTGAGAAAATATAGCCAAAGACAGGGTAGAATTTTGACGGTAGCGGAATGAAAACACAACCAGTTCATCTAGGTCGAACTAGTTCGACTTGGAGCTACTAGCTGTAGAGCTTTGACGGGCCAAGTCAAGTTTTTTTTTTACTACCTTCGCCATCTGGACGAACGACAAAAAAGCACAAACACGTTAATCGACGTCTGCTTCCTTCTGCAATGAAATCTTCAAGCAAAAACATTGACATGTTCATTCGGGATTGACTTTTTCTATTTAAAGAGGTTACTCCTACTTACTCCTTAAGGTAAGATAAAGTACTCCATGGAAGCCATGAAGTGCTACTGTAATAATTCCTGTTCCAATTTGTAATGCTGGTAAAATCTCAGCTTTAATTAGTCCTCCTTCAGCAGTGTCATAGAACGTACAAATAAGCTTGCAAATGCTAGAAACTCTAAGCCTTCAAATGGCTCCCCTCGCCGCTTCACGCGCACGGTTAATGAGTATGAGATTATTGGATATTCATTTTAGTCGCGAAAGTTTGTCGAGTCGAGCAGTCTGAAGACGTCCACTAACGCTGGCGTGGGAAACTTGGCAAGCAAGTGAACATCGCTACCCGGAATGAGTGCGAGGAAAGCGTAAGCAGCTAATTTGCAAATTGTTAAATTGCATTACTGCGCTTGGTGAATAGTTCCATTAGCGCTTCCTTTTTCTGACTTGTGATCAATTTGCTATTTGCTATTGTGGCTCCCCTCAGTATGTTCTGTAGTAGTATCAATGGATGGTTAATGGAAATTAAATAAAATCGCGTTTATATTAATCTTTATCTGGAGGTTGATTAACAAAATGGAATATACGGTCGTGAATAAATTACATTTTGTTGCTGTAGATGGAAGGAAGAATTTGTGTTTGTTGAGGAACAGAGAAACAGCACAAAACTATGCACGGAAAAGAAGCACTAAAGAAACAAACAACCGATCGGTTGAAAGCACCGAACCTTGTTGTTGATAATGGAACAGAGAAGGATAGAACTAACAGAGGTTCACTTGGACAATTTGTGGAAAACAGCGAATGTGAAAACACCGCTACTGTTTGTGTTGGAAGGGATACAGGGAAGCAGCAAGGAAGCTGTTGTTTGTTGAAGTAAATTGGTTCTCAAAGTTTTACTACACGCCTTGGATATGCTCAACTCGGAGGAAGGAAGTCCCTCGACTGTTAAGAGCAAGGCACGCCTGTACAACGAAGTTGGAACACCATGTGCACCAGCGATTCGCATATTACGAGAGTTTTTCTCAGATTTTATAAACAAAGCACTGGAAGTTTTACATTTCTGCCGTACTCTTATAGTTCTGATAAAATTGCTGCACAGCAGACACATTTATTCTTTAGAAATGTGTACCACGCCTTCGAACAGCATACGATATTTGTGTTCATTTGCTGTCCAGGGTAGCCGTTTATTAATGGTCACACAGAATGGTGAGGTTATGTACGTTGCCCCTGCCTGCTAAGTTTCCTCAGGGGAAGGAACAAGTAGAAATTCAATTCAAGCTGTACCCAACTTCATAACTTAGCCAGGGGCTTGCAACAGACAACGGTGAGAGTTTATACCTTGCGACAATGGGAGCAGACTCTAGTCATTTTAAAAAATTGTAACCTCCTCGATTCAAATTTGGGACCCAACTCCCAACAGACAACGAATGGCAACAGTTCTGGCTCGTTCGGCGGGGACAAAGCTCACAAACAAACGAAATAAATATAAAATGGACCCCAGGGGCCAATATTTTGTGCAAAAGCCTAGCCTTTGCCTCACTCCGGGTTTCACTCATTATTCAATTTCCCACCATTGGGAGATGCAACGAAATGGGGTCACCTAGGCTGAACTGGACGCTGCCAAACGGGAGGCGGTGAGGCGCGGGGAGCGAAGCGGAAGTTGATCCAAGTTGGGCACGAAAAAAAACATTAAAAAAACGTTCCAAGCCTAAGGTAAGCGAACTGCATCAGCTGGGAGCATTTACAGTGGGTTTTATAATTTCGTTCGACTATTTACCGCACTCAGGCGGGCGTGTTGAATTTTAATGAAAATTCTTTTCACGTAACCGTTGAGCCGGCAAAAAAAAGGCACAAATAACAAGGCCAGCTGGTCGGCAAAAAGTATAACGACCGAAACGACGGCCGTAGTTGCTGGGTGAATGCAAGTAGTGTTTGGGGCTACTTTAAATCGTTTCGCGTTTCGTGGATTTCAAACTTGTTGGAGTCTTGATTGTTGGAATGAAATATTGTTGCTTATCAATATTTTAACGAGTCGATGTGTGTAGGAACATTTTGAAAAGAAGTTCAACTACAAACAATTCAAATTTAATGTTGTGACTGTTTCTTTTTCTTCTTTTTTCTTGGTGCAACGACCTTTCGTTCAAGTATACAATTTTAGGGCTTACGATTTTTTTACTATTTAAAGTACAAGGACAGTCATCCTTCTTAACGGGGGAGGTACGGTACGGCTACGGATTCGAAACTACGCCCGCTTGTGAGTGTTTGTGCACGGCATACGCGCTCGGCTATGTCGGAACTCGAAATCTTACATTCTCCAGCCTGGTGCAATCACAATGCGGTCGAACAAAGAGTGAAATAGCGTCGCAATATTTAACCTCTTTTTAATCGAAACGCGAGGTCAGCTGCTGGGCATGTGGTTTTCCACACCGTAATTACGCTCCGAAATCCGATAGCATCGGTTATGCATTTAATTGCGCAATCATCTAATCCGTCGTGAACATGTACTGAGTGAAAAGGAGCAACCCTGACGGACGGCTTGCCAAAGTCCAGGACCTTCGTGACAATTTCGATTGGATCGTAAATTGTGATTTTCCTTGCAGCAGCTAGGCAAGGCAAGGCGGCGAATTGTATTTTATAAAGTTTCGTCAGGGCGAGCTACCGCTTGCTGACAACTTTATACTACCCTTCCCGGTTCACACCGTCGTTTGGGCTTTTTTTCGTGCCATTTTGCCGTGCGACCCTTCCGTTTACCGGCGTTTATCGAGACGGTCATAAAAATGTGACACTTTCCATCCTGCCAGCTGGGCGAGCCGCCGAAGCTCAGCGAGCGTAGCCCAAAACACGGCCACGTAGAACCTACGCCGGAATGCTTCACCCAAAGACCAAAGGCTGCTCGACCTTGCTGTGCATAAATATTCGTGACAAGTGCACGCTTCCTGCTGCCTCGTACAGAAAAGCTATCGCTTGATGGCGCAGTCGATCAACCGGGGGACCATTGAAGGTATCGTTCGACAAGCTTGTGCCAACTGCGGAGTAGTTGTACCTCCGATGGCGGTTGCCGTTTCTTTGACGACTCCACTTGCCCTAGTGCTCTGCTACCTAGCCGACCGATGCTATCTCGCGCCGGCTTCACCCCACGGCATGGCGATGGCAATACGAGGAAAATAAAAATCTGTTGAAAAACCTGTTGACTAAATGAACACGTTCGCAATAACCCATTGCCGTGCTTCGTATACTTAAGCAGGTCTTCATTTTGGCACCAATGGTAGTGTATTGCCCCTTCAAATCACTTGTTGGGGGCAATCTGGTTGACGGTTTACTCGTTCCTTGCCTGCTGTCCATAGTACGTCGTGATGCGCCTTTTTTTTTCTCGTTGGTACTTTGTTGCATCTGAGCCTAAGCTGAAAAATCTGGATCAAATCCAACACATTGTTATAAGTTCTACAGATTGTCGTTTTTCGGGCTCTAAAGTGCAAAATCGTAATAGACCGTGTAGGCTTCATGAAAATCCTATAAACCTATCATAAATCTTAATAAAGCGATCATCCGAACAGAATATAATTTGAGCTCCTTGACGATGGTTTTGCAATTAGATGTAAAAATGGACGTGAAGTGTAAGCTGAAGAATCAATCTTCAGAGATTATAATCTCCATTCAGGACCCTTTTTTCAAACCTCCGCGAACCCTGAGCACCCTCAGTCTTTATGCTTCCGCTATTCTCTGCTTCCTTTATCCGCAACCAATTGGTGTCATCTGCGGAATGTCACGGCTCCATCGAAAGCTATTTTCCACGAAGTGCTCTCCAGTGTTTTCCTGGATCAATCCACCCGGGAGCTGACTTGTCACGAGCCGTCTTGCGAAAGGGCCAGGTAAACATCTGTAGCAATCTGCCTCCGGCGAGCAGCAAACGGCATAGAGCAGAAAAACCGCGACTTGCTCCTTGACTTGCCGCCACAATCGTCTCCAGGTGGTAGAGTTGTCACTTTTGGACTATCTTCCGACCGACCCCAGCAATAATGGTAGACAGCTGCCCGTCGGGCCGAGGTGATGTAAAAGCGGTTGACTTCATGTGCGGGAGAATGAGCGGCAAACGCTGCCTTGAACAGCTAGAGTGCCTGTTTGGCATCGTTCATCATCGTTATTCGTGTCATATCTTCGCGCTTGTTTACCGGGTGCGCGAGCGGAGCGTGGTCAATTTATTTATTTACCTTGTTTATGCACAATCATCTCATCCATCATCGCATTGTGCCAGATTGTGCGAATTCAATGAAGAAAAACCTTCAACGAGCAGCACGCCACGCAAACTACATCGCTACACATCGCACACGCCCCGTCCTTCAATAATGATCCAATTGCTTCCAGCATCCGGTTTCCATAGCACTCTCCCTTCGGTCTTCGAGGGGGTGCCTGTGGGTGCGCTCTTGAGCTCCGAAGCAAACATGAGGAAGAACCCCTTCCAAGCTTCCAGAAAGCTGGTAGAGATTACAACCTTGCTTTTGCGGTTTTGCCGCTTTCAAGAGCCTTGTCGAGGTGGTGCTTCGGTTGAGCTGAATCCTGCTCCAGACAATGGCTTGCGTTGACTGTGGTTTACCTCTGTTTCCACTTTGCCGTCACCCCTTCAGACAACGGATCATTCCACTCGGACGCTTTCCGAATCGCTGATCCTACGGGCATGTTGGCTTTTAGTGTGAATGTTTAAATTGGAATATTCTTACTACCACGTAGTATATTGTTTCACTGATACATTTCCAATTGTGGTCATTCGGTTGCGATGAGTTATTAATTTAAAATAAAACCTACATCCACACGAAAATGCTATCAAGTACATTTCTGATTTCATTTTAGCTTCAGATGAGATTAGGATGAGAATAACCCAACATATTTGTGTGCTTTGCACTCTTTTGCTACATAAATAAGAAATACCAGTAAATAAATAGACCAAGCGTAGTCCATGCTCTCCATCTGCTCCCCCAGCACTTCTAGCCATCGATAGAGAAGCGACCAAAACATCACAGGAAAACTTGCGCCTTCGTTGGGCACCTCCCGTCAGCAAACAGTGCGCCTTGTGGACAGCTAATCGATGAACTATCGATGCTACGTTCAGCCATAATCCGTAGGATGAGTTTCGACAGCTGCGTCTGCCTCAGGCATCCTTGCTTCCGAAGCGAAAACGAAGGACTCCGGTCATATGAACTGTCGTTTGGCAGGCATCTCCGGCAACCAGGCGTTAAGATTCGCCACACGCAGCAAAGTTGAAACGGAAGCTAGCCTGTGTGGTTGACTGTGAGGAATGGTGAATTTTCGGACGGAAGTAGCCAATAGTTTGTTGCCTCTACTCGACGAGTGTGTTCTACATTGGGTAAATTTTGCAGCTTGTCATTTGTAACACACCGAACGGGACGCCATTGTTAGCCCACCGTACTTATGGTTTTCTTTTGGCTTCATTTCATCGTTAGACTTTTCCCCGCAGCGTTTTGAAAGGCGTGAAGTGAACTCGGCTGCAGCTCGTCTCTGAAGACAGCTGGAAGGGAAGGAGACGCGAAACGGAACGCATGGGCAGTGACGCATGTTGAAAAGGCAGTTGAGAAAAAGTTTGCCCGTTATATGGACGAACACATTGCCTGCCTGGTGTTGCTTAGGGGAGGTACCGAACATTCGCCGCGCTTTCGTCCGATGCGAGGGAATGTTCCCTAAGTTCCCCATAACCGAGCATTGCTCCAGTCGCTCCGAATTCCGATCGTTCAGCTAGCGTTTCGTCCCGAGAGCTCCATCTCCGGGTACTCCTTCAGATCCAGTTTACTGGGTCATTCCTAGTTGCTAGCATTTTCGAGCTCGATAAATTTGCTTTCGTGGAAGCCTTCACCCGGTCAGGTCACGGAGCTAACAAGGGCATAGGGAGTGGCTGGAGGGGACGGCTGAGAGACCGGAGAATAGATAACTGTACGTATGGGCGGGAGCATATTTGGCCAAGTTTCTCAAGAAGGCGGTAAGAAAATTTTAAGGCCAAAGTTTTTCAGCGCTCGCTTAAGGTTACATACATGATGGTTCCACCGCACCCACACCTTTATCTCTTTACTGGTTCGCTCTTTCTCTCTCTCTCTCTCTCTCTCCTTCCCTTATGCGTCCTTGCTTTCTGTTTATCCTAGTGATCCTGCACGTCTCCTTCCCTCATGCGGTCGTGCCCTTGCCCATTATCTTTACTATCGTCAAGAGTGGTCGAATGTTTGTTCAAACTTTTTTTTTTCACTCCGTTGCGTATCCCTTTCGCTCTACCTCAAACTGCATCTTGCTTGATCTCTCTCTCTTCCTGCCTCTTTCTCCGCTTTCTTCGCAACACTTTCCTCCGCAAGTGGCTGAAGTCGCGATGGAGGTTGGAAAAATACCGAACTTAACTTTTATCCAAAATAGCCAGCTCTTGAAATAGGGAAAACATTTGCCTTCGGATTCGGTTTCTCTCTCTGTCTCTCTGTCTCTGTCTCTCTCTCCATCCCTCTATTCGCTTTATCTCAGTCCACCCCAACCCCCAAAGAGTGTTTTTGCGGCACGAAAAGTAGCAGCACTGCACTTTGGTGTTTTGATGTGGAAATTGTTCCGAAAGAAAAGTTCGAAAAGTTGAAAAGTAAGACGGTCGGGCGCCGTTGCCTCCTATATTTTGTTTGCCCCGCCTGACAGAATGGAGCCCGGAATCGTGCGAGTAAGGTTGGATTCACGGACACGATTGGAAGGGAAGAAGAAAAAGGCAGAGAAGAAGTGAGATACGAGATATGGGCGGCGTAGAAAGTTTATGGGGTTGGAAAATGTTTAACATGCTTCCAGTGCAGTCCCTAGGCTTTCCAGTATTCAATCTTTCCCCCGTTTTTTCACCTCGTATCGGGATATTTAAGACAGTTTGATCTTGTTTCGGGGAGACGGAAGAGACGTTACGTAGCCAGGCACGCACAGGGCAAGGGAGAGAAGAAAAACAAAACGCCACAGTGACCTCCTCCTTTACGGGAAATTACTTCTCCTCGGAAAACCCGAGCCCACTGACGGGTGGAAATCCGGTAGAATGCAAATCACTGCACTGCAATATCACAAATTCCACCAGTGGCAGCATTTTATCCGATCGGGTTCATTGAAACTGTGGCCAAATCTTGCCAAAAGTCCTGTGGACCAACTTTTCCGTGCGGAGGGGCTTAAAACCTACCCGAAGACGGATCGGATACGTCCGGCTGAAAGTAAAAGGTGTACTATTGCCACCTCTTTGAAGCAAGCAGAGATGAGGGCGATTCAGCTGATAGCGAAACTCGGTGAACTTCCCTGGTGCTCCTGGTGGAATTCAAATTGATTTTGCCTTCAAAGCAGTTTGGTTGAAGGCTGTGCAACGGATTTGCCCGTCTGGCGAACCCCTTGCGAAGTATTTAGAAAGTATCGATGACTGTTCGGAAGAGCTGTTGGTTCCACTACCTTAACCATTACCCTTCGCCCTCTTGCCATCCTACTTCCAAATGTTTCATTGTACTGAACTTCAACGTAGTAAATTGTTTCCTATTAAGTTTTAAAGCTCACCATACCAATCGGTGCACCACATACACTCTATCTAAGGCTGTTATTAAAAAGCGGTCGATTCTCGTTCCAAGTAACACGCCTGGTTTGTCTATCGATCGGCCTCACGCTCGCGCTCATGGTATTGTTTCAATCGCTTGCAGCGTTTTCAGAACGCTTTTAATTGTCATCAATTTAAGTCTCTAGTGCAAAGCAAATGAATCAGCAGCGCGGATCACTGCATCTGATAATCAAAGAGCGATTATTCGGTTAACACCGGAACTATTACGGCATCATTGACACGCACCGCTTGATTAGCTCAGAACTTTCCTTTGATGTGGTTGGATTGCAAACGACTGCTTGTTATGACTTCACTGCTGGCCCCAAGGGAGGACGGGTTAAACGCGAAACTGCTGGGCGATGACAATCATCAATCTGGCTCCATGGCTGTTTGATGGAGACGCCTGGTGCCGCTTAGATTAGCTTCGGCCATCCAGCGGGAAAGGGAGCTGCACACCTCGAGGCATTCTGCCAGCTGTCACGGGTGACCTCACCCGGCTCTGCAGGAGCAGTTTACCATCGCAAAGGGGATTGATTTCTGCTTGGGCTGACTGATGGCGAAAAGTCACTGGCTCGATTCGTAGGTATAGGATCCGCTGAGTAGGATACAATGGCGCATCAGGAGTCAGTAGCACCACCTCCACTACCCCTATTTTTGCAGCACCGAGCTACCGGGCATGCAACAATTTTCTGCGCATACAAAGTATTCCGACCGAGTATCCTTTTCCAGGGTGCGGCTAATTGTTTCCACAACGGCATTTTGAGCTTCGTTACGGAGCCGGGGGGTGAGTGTTTTCGTTTCTTCCTTCGTTTCCCCTTTATGGACTTTACCATCCACATCACAAGCTTGTCTCCCGTTGTCAATGGTCCACGTTTCCCGGCAGCCCAGTGAAACGGTAAGCCAAAGGGCATTCAATGTTCTTGAACTATGCAATTTAATAATACTACACAGTGAAGGAAACGAAAAACTTTTGCGAAAGCTACTGAAATACTCCGGTACCGGAGCAGACTCGATTCCGTAAATTGCCTCATGGCCTTTTTTTTTTTTGTAAAGTAGGTTGAACCGGCGTGAGGCTTGATAAATACTGTGGGAGTTTCCTGTTTACTGCTATTTAATGTTACAGCGAAACATTTACTTCAAGTTCATACGCTTATGAATGACCAGTGTCTGTTTATCTACAGTTTTACCTCGGCGCAGTGACGCTACTGTGAACTGATTGCAAGCGCTTGCTTGAAAATACCTAGTCGATAAAGTGCTCCGGACCAGACACAAACGCATTGCACTCCTGAAACACTGCTTGGCGATATTTCGGGTAAATGCAAATCCGCGAACAGCTAAAGCAACCTAAACGGCTGGCAAATTTGCGATCATGTTTCGAGGTGCAACATTGCTAGACTCTTGTATGCCATTCCGTTTCATCTCCAAGTCACAGCATGGGCGACGCAACCATTTCCCAGAAAATGTGCGGGCGCAAACTGAAAGCTTGTGCTGATTGACGTTGCCGATGGTGATTACTTTTTGCCGAATGAGGTGTGGCTGTGCAAAAGAGGTTTACAATTTCAAGGTGAAGCTGTCCTGAGGATTCTGAAGCGAGAGAAGCTGGCAATAGTTTTTGATTTCCGTCCAGACGAGAACATCCGAGTATTCGAACCCGTACCTGCACAGTCGGCAAACCTGCCTAACCATCCTCCGAGGAGTAACTTGATTCAATTATCATGCGCCTCTTAGGGTCGAATGTTTGCTTCCCCGGTGGAGCGCATTTCGCTTTTTGGCGAAATTGTAACATGTCCTGGCGTTCCCTTCGTGTCGTGAGAGCCGACAAACATTATGATACCTTAATGTGGGATGGCTTTTTAACGCGCTGTTTTTCACAAAGAGACCATTTCGCAGGCCTTAACTTCACTTCGCACATGGAGAATAGCTGTTTTCTTTCGAGTGTACAAATGGAGGATGCCTCTAGTTTCCTATGGCCTGGAGTTGCCACCTCCTTGGAAATTCCCGTGCAGAGGGTGAAACTACCAAACAAACTAGCACAAACAAACACACGAACAGCCGAAGATCAACAAAGGACCCCAAACGCACAACACACGGTTTGATCCTTGGGACGGTTTGAGATGAGAGGGAAGAGTCAAAGGGATCAGCGTGCGGTGCGAAGGGCGCAGACGGGGTTTCCGGTGAGGGCCGGCAAAAAGTCGAGCAAGTACTAGAAAAGGGGAAACTCGGAAATGAGCCGAACGCAAACTGTGCCTTTAAGAGAAAGTAGTGCCTGCGTATTACAGCGTCGTTGGCGTCGTGCTGTAGCTTTAATCTTTTACTGTAATCTAATGATGCGTAACTCTTTCCGTCTATTCCTATCCCTTGCATTACTTTTTTTTTTCCTTCCTTGCCATGGTTTTGGGGCTTACCGTACACGTATCCCGAGGGAAATCCAGCAATGCTTTCTCATCGGAAATCATCTTCCCGTTTTATTAAGAAGTGGATGGAAATGTTCGTGCGCACACTGTCCCGTGAATGAAGGCCCTGCTATGCATGCGCAATTATTCATCACTTCCGGCTACGATGTGTTTGATTTATTTATGATTCCATTAGGAGAAACGCACCATCGCACGGCCTTCAGCTGAAGCCGGAGGTTTTGAGAACAAAAAAGGTATCTGCAACCGCTGCGAAGCGCCGATAGTTTCACTTACCCGGTTTAACATAGTTCGATAGAACTGTTTTCCAACAGTATCTAAATCTTTAAATATCAATACGAGTTGAATTAACTGTTTTTCATTCTACACCGTCCTTCACAAGAAGCGGCGTTTCAAATGCTCTTGGAAAATTCTTAAACTTTTCTTCTTTTCCGTAGTCTTGAAACCAAACTCACACCACGCGAGGAAAAAGGTTCGGGTTTACTTCAGATAGATTCTCACCAAAGTTTTGGAGAAAAAAAAACGGGAGGTCGTAAAGGAGATGACAGTTAAGTTTTTTTGGTTAAATTATCTAACTAGATGTTTGTTTCGCTCAAAATGATCATTTAATTTCCGAACACATTTCCGACTCGCCTGCCATCGTCTGAAAACAGAACAAAGTAATTAAAAACTATCTCTAAGTAGAAGATAATGGATACGAAGGCAAGTGGACTAAATGGGAGGAAAAAACGCTCTATTTACCATTTAGCACCTTGCGAGAAACGAATCCACCTGAACGAACCACCAGCCAAGCATCCCCAAGGCCAGGCGGCAGCATTATGAGCACCAAGCTCCACCTGCTCTGGCGAGGGTGATGGAAATATTATCCTTTTCGCCTCCTTCGCACCGGCAGCCATTATGCACCGGAGCGCTATCGAGGCTTCCTGTTCCCGGGGTGGCAAGTGACAACTCTACAACGAACGTTTGCGTTTCCCTTTCCATCTTTTTCCCCTCAACTTAAAACCTAACCTTGTTCCACTTCACTCGGAAACCGCCAGCCAAGCCCGTTGTATTGCATCGCTGTGATGGAGCATACCTTTTTTTTTCTTTTTTCCTTTGCCATTAACAGCAAAAGCGCATCGCAGCATAATTAAAGGACAAGTGGATGGTACATGGGTAGGTGTGTCCTGCCTTTAATGCGAGGTGCGCTCTGTTGCTGCGTGTTGGCGTGTGCTAAAATGGAATATAAGCCATGAGCACACCGGCGATGATTTGTGGTCTTTCCATTTCCGTAATTTTCCCACTTCCCTGCTACGCTGAAACGAGGAGGACGAGGATGGGGGTCCATAATTTTGAAATCGCATTCGCATGCATATGCCTTCGTGCCGAGAGCATAAGGGGGGGGGGGGGGGGGGGTGGTGCTTCTTTAAGCTATTGTAATTGCTAGGTAAAGGTTGCCAGTTTGCTAACAATGCATCATGGTGTCCATGAAGGCGCTTGGCTTCTCGTTTTCATGATCGCTTTTTGCAGAATGAACTCTTCCACGCAACGAACGTCAAAGTGTTTGTTAACATTTGCTTGAGACACGGTTGTCATGCGTCATGCCATTGTCATACCTTGGCCTTAAGCTACTTTGGTCGAAAACAGCTGTTGAATGAAGATTCATTCGATCATTGCCAGAGGGCCTGGAGGGTTGAGTTTCGGTGGATTGTTTTGAATATCGAAGTTTTTCTACGAGTTTGACATGACAAAGCACTTATAAACAAAAACTGTTCGCAGGTTGAAGCAAGTGATTTAATTAGTATCATTGAAGGACAAGACTATGAGGGTTTGTTTTTAATGCGTGTTGACGATTGCTATAATGGTTAAACCCCGAGCTCAACCCAGCTTAGGTTTCGCTGCTAAATCCGGCAAAGCTGATTAAAATCGGAAAAACAACACGTTAGCCATTTCGCTATTTCACGACATTACTTTTTTTCGCTCACAATTCTCTCTCTCCTTGCATTTTTAGCTGGAATCGGAGGAAAAAAAATTGCAGCAGAGACAAAACCTTTCCCAAATGTCTCTTGACCCAACATAATCGATAAAAAAGATTCTGTCTCTAAAATGCCCTATCATCCATTTTTCACCTCAAGCTCTTGACGGTGGTCTAGAGTGTTACCCGTTCCCGCGTCCCTACCCAGCGTCTTTTATCCTGAAACGGCTATTTGAGGTTCGGTTTTCCATCTTCGGCGCTCAAGGCGTCTCGATGTGCTTCCTTGCCGGTTCGTGCGTTTTTCGGCGCGGGGAACCTGCACGACTTTTTTATGGAATATGTGTCGAAGCGGGTTTTTTTCGCAATGTATTTTATCTACCACCTATCTATCACTGCTTCTTGGCTGGAACCACATGTCTCGTCCCCCAGGCTGGCGCTCCTCTGCACCACATCGCGCATCGCGTTCATCGAGCTCGCCGGCGTTCTCCGGACACGTGTTTTATCTCCACCAAGCAGCGACCGGGGCACTTCAGCGTGCTTTATGAATATAAATTGCTTTCTTTATTTTCTTCGCCTTTTGCGGGCTTCAAACGATCGGCGCACTTCATCTTCATCCACTTTGGGCGCAGCGTTTGCCAGGCAGATCAATCCCCGTCTCCCCTACCTCCCGCCCGATCGCTTCCTTCTAGGAGTAGACACTGCTTAACGGTTGACGATATGTATTTTTCAGGCTTTTGTTTTTTCTTTTGCTGTTTGGGTGCGTCCTTCATCCAACCTAGCCCTGTTTGTAATTCATTCTGTTTTCCCCACTCAATTTCTCTCTTTCTCTCTCTCTCTCTCTCTCTCTCTCTCTCTCTTGCTGTTGAACGTACTTGAGATCGATGAAAAATTAAAGCATTATCGAAAAAATTGATGGTGAAGCGAAGCCATTACCGCGTGGCTTATCGCTTGGCTGGGGTTTAGCAATTTTGCGATTTTTTTTTCCCCGGGCAAAATAATCCCGGATGCAAACCTTTACGGCTTTCCGGCTAAGCGAACTCTTCGAATGCGAGCGTGTCAAGAAGTCCATGACCGAAACAGCTTGTGAGTGCCAGAAATAGCTTATGACGACTGCACTCTCAATATAATGGAATTTTATGCTCCTTATCTCCCTTGTAACAATGTAACGATGTGCAACAGTAAGAACCGCGCCGTGTGACATCGTCACCGATTGCCGATTGTTTCGCGGCAAAATAAAGCAGCAAACGAACACCCAACTCGGAAAACACCGCACCTACTTAAATAAAGCAGCATGATGTTATAGGCTTCGCCTTCCGTGCTTTCCTTCACCCCCTTCGATGTTTGCAGCGACATGGCTAGAATAAATCACAAAACGATTCAGGCAGCCATAAGCAGGCCGCCGTTGCGTTACGACAGCCGACTTCTTCCAAGTCACACCGTTTTGTTCGGTTTAGTGCGAGGATTATGGGCCCAATCCCCGGGCCTCGGTTTCACCTGCCTCGTAAATTTATGGCGCTTTTTACGAACGTTGACGGCCGTTCAGGTCCAGCAGAAACGGCTTTATTAGCAACACTAACCAACTTTAATTGAGCTCCCGGGTGCGGGGGCCCGGCCGGTGGAGTTGCTACATTATGTTTCCCTGTTTTGCTCGCCTTTGTTTTACACCCTTTTTCCTTGTTTGTTCTCCCAGAACCAACCCCCATCCCAAGGACACCAATGCGAATGTGCTCGCGTCATTATTAATATTCGCCCGTGGCAACCATTTACGTACAGCGAAAAATCAAACATACTTGCATATCACTACACACCCCCCGGTAAGTGAATAAACAAGCAGCGGAGTCGGTCGGTGGTCCTCTGTGCCGGTTGGGAAACGTTGTAAAAGGGCGCGGATGAATCGAAAATTCCACTCTCCCACCCCCCAAGACGTGCTTCAGTTTCTCACAGGCACGCCGAACACATTGCCATTCTTCGCACAAATGTGGAACAAAATAGATGTTATGCAAATACATCAAATTGCCGAGAACGCCCAGAGCTTTTCAAGCATACTTATTTTCGATTTCGGGCAACGCGAACATACGTCTCGGAAACCCCGTGACAGGCAGACGGTTTCGCTTCGCAGAATGGCAGATGGTTCCCAGCGTTTTACCGAATGCCTCGTGCCGTACGTAGAAGAAGCAACAGCAGATGAACAAAACAAAAAATCAATTTTCCGTTCAATTCACCGATTGCGAACGCTCCGGGCATGGCCTGTGTTTGGAGTTTGCGGTTGGTGGTAGATGAATGAATTTCTTTCTTCCCATACTCTCTCTCTCTCTCTCTCTCTCTTTCTCTCTCTCTCTCTATATCTCTCTCTCTCTCTCCCTCTCAGCCTAGAGACCTAGGGCAGCTTGTTGCGCAATCAAACAGGATCGTGGGTGGATGAAAAGAATGGTGGTAGATTATTTATCTACACTTTCCAAATGCTCATCCTCCGGGACACAAGCCGAGCCAGCGTTGGCGGCCGACATTTGCTGTGATGGGCTTATTTTTAGAACACGACATAAATAGCCACACTAAATGTTGCCAATAGGAGGAACACGGAGAACAGAAATGCGCACAATAGAGCGTTGGGGGTTGATTATTTCCACTACAAGGGTTCTCGGTATGCAAACGGCACAACCGTGGCCGTTGTGGCAGAGACGCAAGCTTCCACCTTGTGCAGTTATGAATGGCCGTCACCGTTTACTGACATTTCGATTACAGCATGATTGTGCCTACCGATGCAATTGTTAGTAGACATCAGCACCTTCCAACGCAGTTGGATGCAATTAATTGTTCCCTCTCGAGACGAATCCATCATCAAGAGGCAGTCGGGGGGTTTTTCTTTTGTCTGTATCCTCTCTTCACGGTAACGGTATTCGTCTTCAGGCATGGTTGATCCTTCGAACTAATGGATACTTATCGAGCAAGGACGATCGTCCTTCGATGCAGTGAACGCAAGCGCTCGGTCCAGCAGCTCGAACCGGCTGTAGTTCTCCAATTCAAACGACAGGCAAACTGACACTAGACTGCAAAAGCAAAATGTTGTCTCATTAAAATATGCACCATCCTTGCAATTGCGTGGGTCACCGAGGCCATTGCTGGGAAGTCAACAGCCCGGTGACGTTGGGCGAGCAATTTGAGAGCAAGATAAAATGGCTGGACAACATTGTTACCCCCAATGCAGGCGCAGTCTCCCACGGTACTGTAGCATCTTCCGTCCATCGCAGCCGGTCACGCCCGTTCCCTTTTTATCTCGCCTACCGACGCAGCTTGACAGCAAGTCTCTTCCGGTGATCCTGGACCTTCTGCTGGACGCTGGATCAAACGGTTGCCCGACGGAATCGGACATGTGATCGCTTTCCCATCCCGGCAGACCTCGCCACTCAAATGTAGCACAATGCCTCAACTGCGTTATGACGACGAGCGTTTTCAGATTGCGGGTGTGCGTCTATCATCGCTTCAAAGGCCATGCTGGGAGTCTATATTGGGCATATTTAGAATACTGTTGACCCACGTTGGCCGGAAACCTGATTCAGCCAAGCGGCATATATGAGCCGTCGGTAAATTGTCTGGGATGTTGGTCGTGTCTCAAGTGAAGCAAGGAAAAGTGCGTATCGCGCCATAGCACTAAAGCCGGTCCTAGACATAGCGCGAACATTGCCCCGGGTAGTGCGAATTGCACAGCCCGACACGAAACGCCATATGCAAAAAACCGATTTCGTTCACATTCACTTAGGAATTTTTCGATATAATTGGGGAAAAATAAACACAACAGGGAGAAAATTGGACTTGTTCATCTAACAGCTTTTCTTCAACAGCAGGCGTCGAGTGGGTCAATTTGAGTTCATGATGGTGTTTGAATTAGAATTGCAATAAACAGGTTGCAAAACACAGGATATTCAATGAATTGCGCAGGTATAACTCGCAATAACAAAACAATAACGAAAACAGTCATAAAAAGATAAACAATGCGATGTGTCAAAGCGGTTATTTACAAATGGATTTACTATTTATATATCAGGCAATTTTATTATGGAAATAAAAGAAGAAAATGAGATGGAAATCGCAATTAATTTTAGTGTATTTAATGCATTGCGTTGGTTCGGATTTTTTAAATTAATATTAATAAGACATTGTACACAAATCATTCGCTGAACTGTCAAATCACAGATTCAAAAGATTCGTTTGCCAAGGCAACGGTAAGCGACCGTTGCGTATAGTTTAAGATGGATCGAAGTAGCCTTTGGAAGATTTGCCACTTTGCTTCGTGGTGACGTCTGCATATTCGTTCTCAACTACTAGTGCACTCAAGATGGAAAAATACAAGATCATCAAAAAAATCGGTGAGGGTTCGTACGGTGCGGTTTACGCAGGACACATTCGGTCCACATGTACGAAGGTGGCGGTGAAAAGAATCAACATTATCGACAAACCGGGCAGCTCGGAGTCTGTTTGCCTGGAGATCTCGATGTTAAAAGCTTTGAAGCATCCGAACGTGGTGTCGTTGTTGGACGTTCAAGTTTTAGACAAATCTGCGTGTTTGGTAATGGAGTACCTCTGGATGGACCTGTTCAACTACATGTACAAGAAGAAAACCTCCGATCGGATGGTTCCGCTGCGGGTAAAAAGCTACATGTTCCAGATCACGGGAGCAATCATGTACTGTCATAAGAAGAGCATTATGCACCGCGACCTGAAGCCGGAGAATTTGCTGATCGATAAAGTGGGTGTCATCAAGGTGGCTGACTTCGGTTTGGGCTGCTCTTTCGCCGTCCCACAGAACTACAGCAACATGGTCGGCAAGATTTGCTACCGGGCGCCGGAGATGTTGCTCGGGGCAACGAGTTACTCATGTTCGGTGGACATCTGGGCGCTTGGCTGCATCTTCGCCGAGATGTCTGCAAGCAAGCTGCTGTTTCCTGGCAAATTGGAGATCGTCCAGCTGCTCAACATCTTCTCAATGCTGGGCACACCAACGGATCCAACCTGGCCCGGTGTTACTGCTCTGCCTCACTACCAACGTAGCTTTCCCCGTTGGGCCGAAAATACACTCGAACATGCAGTGGCCAACATTGACGAGACTGGCCTGGATCTGCTCAAGAAATGCCTGCAGTGCAAACCGGATGCGCGCATAACCGCCAATGAGATGCTTAATCATAAGTACTTTGAAGGCTTGAAAAAAAACCAACGCTGATAACAAGTAACTCAACTTCCTTCGTGGCCGTTTGTTGTGTGCTTCAAATACATTATTCAAATTTTTAAAACGCTAAGGATGATTTTTAATCAGTTTTTAGGAGAAAGAAATAGTTCGAACGCTGCAAGAATATGATTGAAGCTCGTGTCAAAAGCAGTTCTGTTATTTAGGACAGCAAGGAGCGTCCCGTTTTCTTGCACCTCGTTTTTCGCTAACGTTGGTTTGAAAGCAATTTGCTCGTCTCCGCCTAAGGTTACTGGTAGTCTACTCAATATTTAAGATATTTGAAACATCTACATTTCATCACACCGCTCATGCTCTGCTACGTTGCTGCGTTGCCTTCCGATGACCTTTTACCGCCGGTACGCTGGTTTTATCGCACCAACGATCCGTTTGGAATGGATGAGCATACATCAAGCAAGGGCTGGGATGCGCACGCTGACGAACAACGGGCACGTGGGATGATGTTGATGCTGTTGCTCCTACGTACGCCCGGCACAAGAAAGCTCCAGAATAGCTTCCACACAGAGGTAGCTATCGATGCGAAACGATACGATGGTATGATGTAGGTGATGAGAGTGCCGATATGAGGAAAAAAAAACTATCAATCCGGCTAAAGGTTGGTCATTCTTGTGAAACACTGAACACGACGATGTTACCAGGGTCTAAGATAAGTCTGCACAAAACAAAGTGTGTTTCCACCGCGACACGTGTCGGGTCATAACGGTGAGGGAGTAAAACATGTATGAAAAAAGGAACATGCTCACATTGGCCATCTTCTTTCCGAGCATCATCTTATCGAATACGAACACGACATAACAGCGTTTGTCCTTCGTCAATCGATAAATTCGTTTCCATTTTGATGCAGTGTCAATCTTACGGTATAATTATTCAGCCAATTCAACTTCCCAACTTCAAATCTCTCCTGCCGACGGCGTACGAAGTCGAACACATGATTTTGAACACATGCTTATTTTTTCGTAAACGGTGCACTTCATTTCCATTCGTTGATAGAACGAAATGATATGACGAAACGAGGCTAAGTCTCGTTGACCAGAACCTGCGATGATTTGTTCCCTGCCACCGTCCTCCCCCCTCCTTGTCCATGTTTTTCCAAGCCCAGAGGTCCAAGCCATCGGCAAATGGCAGACCGGATCGAAGGTGTGACCCTGTTTTTGATTCCCGGCGGGCATCAAATATTCACCGGCTACCGAACGTAATTTATTAATCGCAAAATTTGATACTTATAATAACGCAACTAATCTGGGGGAGGGGATGGCGAAGGCCTGCGTGGGTTGACATGGAAGAGGTCATGCTGCGTGTACGGTGTCCCCATATGGAGCTTGTTTTTGACGCGCGTTCCATGTTTCACCCGTATGATACCGCCGAATGTAAACCATGTTTAAGCACGGTGGGAGCTCGGAGAGCAATATATCGATATTTATTCATCCAGCAATAGTTGCAGCCTTTACGTCATTTCCCCAGAGGTATGGCAACATCGGGAGGTAGCACGGCACGATCAACGGACGGTGAAGCTGTCTCCTGGTGGTTCTCGGCTCCCGTCACTTGGAGACACAAAAATGATGCGATACAAATGGAAATTTCCTTCTGAGGATTCAACAATTGTACCAGCCCGATAACATGGTAGAAGTCACAAAAATTATGCGGAAGTTTCCTTGAGAGTGAGGAGAAAGGCGAATCCTTTTGCGTTAATCCACCACTGTCACCAGAAGAAGAGAAGAAGGCAGAAGGCGTTTTGATGATCCTTGCGGATGCTCGGAGATCGTTCCTCTTTTTCTTTCTTTGCGGACTTCGAAATGAAAACGCGGACACGACATTTCTATCCAAGGTGTTCTCCAGCAAGAACCCAGTTTCTTCAATTTATTCAATATTTATACTTAAAACTAACCATCCGTCTCCCTTACCATGCCTCGATAGTACCCCTGCCACCGGGTTGATCTTCACTCCTACCCGCGTCTCGTTGGAGCCTTTTTCAATTCAGGTCCCGCTTTATCCTTGCTCCTTTACCCTAGCCATCCCGGTAATTATTCGGTTCTCTACCTCGGTATGTCGGGCTTTTCAGTACTTTTACAGCACTCGTCCAGGCTGACGGCGTAAGGCCGTTCCAGGGAGTGCGGTTCTGCCTATGGCGCCGTCAGATGTATATCCTACCCGAAACGCGTACTTTGGTCGCAATTCTTTCATTGACGGGCAGGTTGCTTCAGGTCGAATCTGCGTGGCTGTCAGGATGCGTCGGCTGCGAGGGAAAAATGGCTGGCAAAATCTCGACTCGAGGAAAAAGGGAAACCGTACACCCGGCAGGCAGGTGATGGGTTTTATTTTTCGCTCTACAGCTCTCATCCCAGCGATACTGTTTTGCTTTCCTCCTGACCGGGGTGACCGCCCGGGTACCTCAATTTACTAATGGAGGTGCCTGGTCCCTGGCAGACTTACCATGGGCCCCAATTTATTTAAGGCTGATGCCTTATCAACTGTAACCTGGACAGACGGGAGTTGGTTTAGGCGACTGTGCAAGGTTCTGTGGATCCTTGTCGGAACGGAGCAGGTTCACCGCCAATCTAAGAAATCCCCCATTCCCGACCTCATCTAGTAGCATATAGGACTTTTGTGTGTTGACCTTTCCCGCTCCCACGCTTATTCAAGTTTTCTCCCCTATCCCCACAACCGTCCCCTCCCCCCCTCAAACCCCCTAAATTCCAAGAAACACTTATTACGGTTGTGTTTCCTAGCTTTCTCGCTTGCTGGGCGGTCGCAATCAGCCCGGGGGCGATGCGGGAGGCTCTAACGGACAATTTTATCGACTCTCGCATGTGGCTCCGGACAGAGTTCATTGTTCAGAGCTTGCTCAATGATGCAAGTGAACGAGCGAGATTTTAGCGCTATATTTTGCAAAATTCAATAAGGTCCACTAATGCAGTTTGTCCGCGTGGAGCACTTTGTTAACTATTTGCCCGGGACGCACACACCACCCTGTCGACCCCAATCATTGCCGCTTATGTGGTGCTAAGAGCTCGAGGGGCGCATATGGGTGCTTAGATTTTACCATCACACATTGAGGCGAAGGACCGAAAGTGCCAAGGATGTTATCGGCACTATTTCTGAAACAAGCTGCTGCCGTTGGTTTTTAGTCAACAATTATTAAACACATGGTTAATCAGTTCCTCGAAATCGCCCGTAGTAAGTAATGGCTGAGATACGGTGTGGTTTGAATTTTATTTCAACCGAATAAACCACACAAAAAGTGCACGTTAAGTGAGCGCAAATCTTGCATTTCCTCTGCTTAATTTAAGTTCTGTTCAAATGAATCTCATAATACATAATGTTGTACAGGAAATAGGTCAGTCGGATAAAACGGCGTGTTTCAGCTTCCTGCAGGCATATTAACATTACCAGTTTCAATTCAACGCGGGTGTAATTCTTCTATTCTTTTATTTCAAGCATCTTTACTGAGAGGATGGAAGGCTACGGGCTGAGGTCGCGTACGCTGTTTTACTTCGTGCTTTTTTACTTCCACTAACTTACTTATCTCATGTGTAATATTATAAGCTATCTTACACTTATACTTGACTTTTATCCTTCATAATGTTTATCTTGCTCCTATTAAATGCACTGTATTATATTAAGTTTAACGTAAGGCGCCACAAAACTCCAATTTTATTTCATTTGATCGACTGCATTTCACTATTATATACTTTTACTATGGGGTATCAATCCACACTACAACTAGGTCATCCTGTAATTGTATGTAAACCTTTGTATGAGCCATTTTCTATGAAAACGAATGCTTAAAAGTAAACTCTAAACACCCACATGTTCCCTTGATTCGGGATGGAGCTTTGTTTTTTTAATTCATCTAGGGGTTGAAGTGTGTACACCTGTTTCAAAAACAATGGGAGAATTAGTTGTGTCAGGAGTGACTTGGGCAAAACAGCGACCGAGCATGCCACCGAACAAACCACAACATGTTGCACTTGCTGTTCGCTCCTAATTGCAAAAGTTGTCATGTCATGGATGGTAGATTTCACTCAATCTCTGCTTATGAATTTGCAACATCTCTTCTGCTTTTTTTTTTGTGGAACGAAAACAAAAACAACAAAAAACCAGACAAGATTATGGTTTACACAGTTTTGTACCGTGAAGCACCAAGCGCCTCCATTATTTCTGCAAGGCGCAGGTTACGCTTTCAATTTGGTGCTGTTCGTCTCCACAAAGCCACAGCCAGTGACTAAAACCACCCAAGCAACGTGATAGCTATTCATCCGAGCTGTAAAAAAAATCCCACCTTTTTGTGTGTGTCTCGGAATTAACTGAAAGCACGCAACACGAGGGTAGAAAGATAAGGGAGATTGGATTTTCAGCGATCCTCTTGAAGGAACAGTGAAAAGAGGGAGGTAGAAGAAAGATTTTGGAAAAAATACAGAACTACAGAGTAAGAGAGAGAGTGATAGATAATGAGAGCGACATTTCTCAGCCGTTTTCGTTCTATTTCACTCGCCTAACCTGCTCCACTTGGCGTGGTTTCTTTTTGCCCCACCATTTTCGGTCGGCTTTTCTTGCCTCGTTCGACTTTAAGCTCGTTCCTTTTTTTCATGTTCCATCATTTAAATCAAAACATTGATTCTTCGATGCTCTTCGTGTAGCTAATTCAGCCACCGAAACCAGAAATGCGTTATCGGAGCGCTAATTTCTCGTTCCGCTAAGTATTGCGTCTCATAGCATCGTCTGTTGTCTGGTGGAAGGTTACATTTCGGCTTTGTAAGCAATTTGCAATGTTTCAGGTGTATGTTTCAAATGAAACATTTTTTCTACACGGAATCCAAAGCAATGTCTACCTTAATATCCGTAGGTCAAATGGTCTGGCTTCATTCTAACCTCTGACGCCAGGTTACCTGATCGAAACTTGTTCGTACTTGTGAACACAGCCAGCCTGGATTGTTGCAAAGGCTCAGTAAGGTGTAAACTGTAGAACACGTTCCATGATGTGCCCAATTTTGGTGGGGTAGTAAAACATCGGCAGCAGTAAGAAAGCATGTACAATCTCTGAACAACTGGCAACAATCAACAGAAAAGTCGCTACGAAATCGATTTCCCTGGCGTCAACATGTTTGATAGATAATATTAGCACTATTTATTACATCGCTACTGCTCTCGCTCTTCCATCCACGTTGACCCGGCTCCGTTTCCGTGGACCATATTGAACCTGGTCAGAAAGTTAGCCGGATTTTTCCCACAAAATAAACCACCATCAGCACCATCCTGCCCCCTTCTGGACGAATCCTAGTGCGCTATCGGGAAACGGAGTATATCAATCTAAGCCTAATGAAAAGGCAGCTACATTACGTCTCGCGAGCTATTTGCTTCAACTTCGTTGCTTTTCGTCCTTCTTTCTCTGTTGGCCTTTTTCTTTTCCCCTCTTGTTTATCGATGTAGCGTTCTCTCTTTCTTTGCACGTTTCTTATCTCGGTCTATTTTCTATTTTAATGCCAATTTCCTCCCTGTGCTTTCCCGCGCAACCTCATCTCTTTCGTGTGATCTCGCGAATCATCGTTTCACTGTTAGCATCTTCACTCCGGTGATCCTCCCGCAGCGAGGTACGACAGCGACGCGCACGAGGGTTGCATAAAACATTGTTCCAAAGTTCCTGCTTTCCATCCTCCCTTTGCCTTTCGCAATCTGTTACGGGGAATCTTTCGCCAGCACAGCCCAACCCTCACTTTAACCGCTACAGCACGATGCACGCTCTCGGGTGTACCGGGGGCCCGATACACTGTTCAATCTCACGCCTCGGTGGTAAATCTGAATGCTGCCCTTACGAAACCGATCCTCAAAGCTCTTTTTCCAACCAGTTGCCCGCCGCTTCCAGCCAGGCCCGGATTTGGGTTCGCTCTCTTGCCTAGATGCGTTACCATTCCTTTGGTCGTGCTGTTATTTCATCTTCCTCCTTTCCCTTTTGCTCATGCAGGCGTCATAATTCAGGCCAAGATAAAAAGAAGGACATCACGGTAATGATGTAGGAGTACAGTGATGATGAGCAACCAGCTTCTGCTAGATTATGTTGGCAAAGGCATGTTCGCTTTGGATGTTTGGCAAACGTTAACGAATTGTTAGGTTTAAGGGCACCGTCAGGAAATGGGAAAAAAGTATATTGCTAGCACCAGCAAATTAAAAAGAAAGAAATTTTAATTAGATTTATTCATTACATTTACTTGAACGTAATCCATCATTACTATTAAATCTCTTTGCCTGAATCATTCATGAGAACGCTGAACATTGTTTCTTTCAAAAATTGAAATTGTTGCAGTCCGAAAATAAGCTACAACATGACTCTGAGGACGATAAGCTGAGAGGGGTAGCAAGAAATAGGATTGAATATCTGCACCAGCTGCCATCGAAAATTGAAAATAAGAAGCCATCGGAAAAAAAATGATGTAAACTGACTCACGTTCAACACTTTTTATGTGCTTCTACAAGGCTTTCTTCTACATAAAAATCATGTTTCCTCATCACAAGGAACTTTTAAGTTTAGACTATCTTAGGCAACGTCATGCAATGGCAACCCTGACAAGGATCTTACACTCGTCACCTGTTGCAACGTCCAATATATCCAATCTTCAGTACACCAACTTCTCCCTGTTGGCAAACAAACGGCATCAAGTCTCTGCGATCTTCGATAAGTGCATCGAGTCGATTACGGTTTGCGGTGCAGCGTCAAATAACTTTAGAGTATTCCTACCCAAGCGTCACTCTGTACTGAATTTATTTCAACTGGAACGACGAGCTCAAAAGTTTACGAGCAATAAATCTTTCTGAGTGCGAATACTATGAACTGACTTGAACTGAACTTGTTGGTTGTGGAAAGTTACACACGATTGACATTTAACTGGAGGTAAAGGGAATGAATGTACAGTAGTTCTTGCCCCCTTATTACCCTGGTTGGCAAATGTCACGACTCGAGAGAGGAAGACATGTTAAAGAAACGATCACTCGCCATTTGACTCTCTTAAAAGAGTTGTCAAGGTTTTTTTTCCTCGAATGAAGAGCAAGTTGACAGAGAGGAATTAAATCTCTTATTCGTAGGTAAATCTGATATGCAGTACGAAATTTGTTATACTTACTACATTCAGTTCATTTACTTTTCAAAAAATCCTGTGATGCTTTCGCAATGTTGAGAAAACACGAAACTATATGTACTCCGAAATTTGTGAAACTTAAAATTTATAGCAAGCAGCCATCGGTAAGGGTAGTGGAAAAAAATTTAGGACTCCTTCTCTGACTTTACGGATCGTACAATGGAAGGATTCAGTAGGAGACGCCCACGTTCTCACGAGCGTTTGGTAATGGCTGAACAGATGTCAGTCTTTCGCGACTCTTGAGGTACAGCGCTCCAAAACCCTACTCTCGAATCCTTACTATAAATTATGGTGACGACGGTGGCCACAGCTTGCACGCACACGGTGGCTTTAAATCTAATTTTAATTCTCTTCGACCCAAAACACACACACACACACCCAACGAGTTTGAACCTTTCCGGCGAGCGGTTCCCGAGCTTTGCTGACAGACATCGGTTGTGTCCGGTCGCTTATGCGGAACATTGCGGGTGCAGTGACAGTAACGGTGTCTTTTACGTTTTTCGCTGAACGTCTTTACATTTCATCTACCTAAGGTTGGTTTGTTTCAGTTGCACCATCTGCTTTCCGAGAGAAGTTTGTTGATTTTCTTTCTCTAGAGGCTTGTGACTTCTTTTGAGCGCTTGGGAGAGATAAAAAAACCTTCCCGTCGGAGCTAGAGCACAACGCCGTCAGCTTCTTTGCAGGGGTTTTAAATTTCAATCTGCAGCGAAACGATAACCTCATCTTTGGAAATCGTCCTCAAGACCGTATGTTTCGGTTGGTGTTCGCCTTAAAGTGTACCGCAAAGGTGCAGGTTAACCGTACGTCCCTCGGGTTCTGAATGCTGCCTGCTACGGATGCCATCGGCTGCAGGGAGTGTGAGGTAGATTGAACTTACTCTGGTCTTTCTGGCGAACAGCAACACTTCCTATACTTGGTGTTTGTTTGTGATCAGTCTCCCGGAGCTAGCATTACCACCAGAATTAGCACTGTACACGCCATCGGCATCGGTGAATGTTTTGGTCGTTCTTTCCAAAGATACTTTGCACACCATAAACGCTAGTCGCCGTAGTACAACAGCCAAACAAGCCCGGGCAAAACAAACAACACCATACACCTAACCCAGCTGCAGCGTGTATGAGAGGAACGCCGCGTGTCGCCATCCTTTCTCGTCAGCAGCGAAGAAGCGTGTTTATGACGATGCTCGCTTATGGTTAATATTGGCGAAAGTAATTGCTTGCTGTCGCCAGCATGATCTTCGCTCTGCCACACACAAGACATGCCCAGTCTTTGACGATGGTGTAACAAAATACAACTTAAGTACTCGGGATTTCACCCGCATAGTTCATTATTTATCGACAAAATAATAACCACATAATGCTGACCATAATTGAGTCTTGGCAATAGCTCACCTGAGATATCGTAACTTGTCGTAAAACCACATCGACACACATGCGGCAAAATTACACCCGTTCACTTCAAACGCCCCTCACCCCCCCAACACGGTTTTAGTGTGCTCAACAGGTGCAGCACATACCGTTTGAGGTACAGTGTCCCCTCCCTGTGTACGCCGAGAATTGTGTTTGTTGATATTTTGCCGTAATCCTCGCCCGAAAAAGCCCCCCGGACGGACGGCAGCACTGACCAGTCTTCAACAGGTCGGCCAATTGGGCGAGCGTACAGCGATTGGAAAGTTTCCCTCCTTTCCGGTTCCTGGACTAAAAACAACGAGAGCGGGTGGGACGGTTGGGCTGGCCAAGAGTCATGTTTGCCTACGGTTTCGACCAGGAGTACCTTAATCTCGGCTGTTTTCATTTCTGTCGACATCTCTAATCTAGTTGGGATTATGCAAACTTTTCCGTTCTCGGTCGAGCTCGCCAGTACTTAGGTACCCAAAAAAAGACCAAAAATTTCCACAGCCACGAGCGGCAGCAGATAAAAATCACCTGTACTTGTACCTGGAGCTCCTCGCCCTAACCATTGGGCATATTGTGCCTGAGTACCACACCATTATCGGCTCGCAATGTGTTCCCAAAACACAAACTGCCAATGCTACTAGGCTCCCGGGCAGGGATTTGCCACTGGCCGACGGAGTGTTCCCGGAGAACTGGAAGGAACCAAGCGTTCGTTCATTACAGGAACTCCGGCTGACCCTTGGTGCCGCTGGCGAATAATTAATAATTGACTCGCATGCCACTGCGCGCTAGTAATAGGATCCCGGCGAGCTTTCCCACGGGGTGCAAGGTGTCGATTTTTCCAAGATTTCCGAGCCAAACTAGCCCATCTTATGCTGCGGCGGGCCTAATACCCGGACGCTACATCATCATCTGCGCTCCGTTCCCAACCATCACAGGAGCCACTGCCGTTCCGGAACGGTGATTAGTTATTCTAAACCCCGCTCCACTGATTGAGCCGACCCTCGTGTCGAGTCGTGACCGTTCCGTTTTAGTTGCCATGGGAAGTCGCTGGACGGGGATATCTCCGCATGAGAACGCGCTCCTACCCTCGCCCAGGCCGAGGGTGACCGGAAATAACATTTGGTCCAATCAACGCGACCGTGTACGGAGTACCAGGGCAATCAACGACACAACGGCGCGACGGCGGCGCCAAAGGGAGCAGATGGGAACCAAATTTTCTCGATCTAATTAGCGCACGGGTCTCAGGATCAGGTTCATGGCAGTGGCCTACGAAATCCCGCCGGGCGAACCCTGCACCCAGGGTGACAGGCGTGCTCCCGCTTTATCCCCGTGCAAGCTTTCGAACTAAGCTCGTGGATTTTAATTTGGATCCCTTCCCCGAGCACGTGGAACGTTGGAAAACCCCTGGTAAGCCCGGTTCCTGGTCTCTCCTCCAGCTGACACGAAACATTTTGTTCACGAGATTTTGCGAGTTGGAGGGGAATGCTCAATGCACCATCGACCCTACAGACCCCTGTTTGGTCCTGTGAAGCGTGGCGGAGTTTTGGCCAACCTCCCCAGAGGGAGTTCCGCCCGCCCACTAGTTGGCTTTCCGTTCGACATTTGGCCTGCTGAAGTTTTGCCTTGCAAGACCCTTCGTCGCCAATCTGCTCTTCGCTTCGCAGCCAATTCCATCCCCTCCACTGGCACTGATTCCATGGAGTATAGAAGTATAAGCGTTGGACCTGATGGGGTATTATTATTTTAAATTATTGATTAATTTTAATTTCAGTGGCAGTGCGACTGCTGCATGCTTCTGACAACATCTATTTTATCAATATTTACATCCAAGTCTCGTCTGAACTCATCCCTGCTCGAACAAGGGATGATTCTCAAATGTCACTCTTTACCATTTGACATTCGGCCTTTAACTTTAGCCCCGACACACAAACAATACACACGGCAGAAGGGGACTGGGCGAACCCCGAAAAGGAAGGATTCTCGATGTTCGATAAGGCCGCGCGACATTAACGCCTGCCAACGGAACGACATTTAGGTCAGCCAAGCTGTCAAGGTATAGACAGGGGGTAGGAAATTAGCCTGTATCACTGGCAGGCACGGAACGGACAGCTCGCCGCATCTCCACATCTTTCCAGAGTAATTACCCACACCGGCGGTAGCATCCCTTTTTCCCTCCGTCTTACGGTCGAACGTCACGAACTTTAGCACACGGCGACATCTGACATCTTCACCTGAGTTCCCCGCCGGTTCCACCTACCCACCTGAGAATGTACCCAGCTGGCCTCGATTGAGTGCCATTTGAAAAATTGAGCAGCCCGGAGAAAACTCCATACAAAAAAAACCAGCTCTCGCGGACTTAGCCGATTTTTGCGATGCCACTCTCGAACTTAGCCGTCCGCAGATGCCGCGATAGCGGCGGAGACCCATCGCTCCTGGACTTAGCCAAATTTGTCGATGCCGCTCTCGAACTTAGCCGGCCGCAGATGCCGCGATAGCAACGGAGCGCCATTTTTATGCGATCGAATGCGCGTGACGATGTGCGTGTGGATGTGTTTGCGCTTTCGCACACCGAATCTCGCACGCAGAGTGATTTTGACATATCGATGTAAACAAAGCAGCACGGTAAGTTCGCTTAAGTTTTTTGCCGATAATTAAACAGTATTTTTACATTTCAGATGCTACAAAGTAAAAGCTTCACAATATCAAACTACAATCAATCATTCAACGTACGTTGCGAGCCAGTGCGACAAGTTTTTTACCACCGGATGATAAGTTCCGGACGACCTTCTCGAAGCGAGCATCCACATCGCGGCGATGGATCATCTTTGGCAGGGAAATATAAGCAATTAGGTAAGTTATGCAGTGAAGTGGTTTTATTTAAAAAAGTGCCTATATAATTTTAATGGCTGCAATAAGAACAGCAGTAATTGAACAAATTGAAGAATTGTGTAGAAGAATTGTAATGATTCCATAACTATAGTACTGTGTATCTAATGATTTTCCGTTCTATTTTATACAGCTTATCAGCCGGACTGTATGGTGTATGGACACCGTTGCGACAGTGGCTACCAAACGTTTCTCTACTCGAACGTGGCCGAGGTGAGGCGCGTGTTCATGTTTCTCATCGAACAGCTGCCCAAAGAGACGACCGATTCGACCGGCACGGAAACCCCCGTCGACCGCGTGACCGATCTGGAGAACCGCATTGTGGAAAATATGCACCAACAACTGCGCAGCTCGTGGCGCAAGGACCACCAGGGGTCACCGTTGGACCTTCAGCAGGGGGGTAGGTTGGGACGCGGAATTGCCAAAATTCCCTTCGTGACGCAGAGCGACGTGACGGAAGGTAAGAAACCAAACGCGAGAAACTTGGGAGGGACGGTTCATAATTTTTGGTTTTCCTATTTGTTGCATTAAGAGATCAAAGTACTCTTTGACTTTGGGCGAAATCTCCTCTCACGGAAGAGCTTCCGGATGGCAGCGTGTCACCACCGACTCGAGAAGATCAGCTCACTGCGCTCGACGAAGGGATGAAAAGCATTCAAAAAGCCCTTCGGGAGATGCGTGCCGAGTGTCAGAAGCACCGTGCGCAGCGGGATACTGTCCGGGCGGGTGTGAAAGAGCTCGACCAGGTCGTGACAAAGCTGAAGGACGAAAAGAAAGTCAAGGAAAGGACGCACATACTTCTCGAGAAGCATGTCCAATGGTTGGACCATGGTGAACCTACTCGTCGAAGTGTGCTGATAACGATCATCATAACGGATAGACGGGCAAATCAGATGGTAAGCTATTACTTATATTTACTATCATAGTAGTAAGGATCATACCCCTAAGCTTGGCTTAATAACTTTTAAAGCATCAATTTGCCAACACTTTGCTTTCATTTAATGGCTCAACATTTTTCATTATAAACATTAAGTCCGTGAAATTTATGTTCAATAACATTAAAATAGTGTTATTGTATGAAAAGATTAATGAACAAATCGTGAATATCCGATAAAACATGTAATTTCGTGTAACAACTGTGTTTAGTTGATATCGTAAATAATCAATAACAACTCTGCTATCGTTAACCTCCAATATCAACTCAATGACGATTTTTACAGATAAATATTTATTTTTCCATTTTTTTTTCTTTTTTTCATTACAGATTTACCACTGGATGCCAGAGTTTTGTATAATTCAACTGTAAGCAACCAAAAAATCGGTAAATAAATAAAATAAAATAAGTAATTTTTGCTCAGCGTGTTTATTTCAAGCCAGGCGTCGGAGTGAAAGAAACAAATTTAAATGCCCGCGTGAGAAGTAACTCAAGGCCCTGGGGCTCTCGCGCGCTCACCACTGAAATAGCCCGCGATCCCGCTGCTATCGCGGGGAATTATCGCTGCCGGCTATAAGATGCCAACAACCCGCTATAAGCCGCCCAACTCGAGCTTATAGCATTGAAATGGCGGGTTGGGTACTGATAGATGCCTGCAATAATTGCTTAATTACCCAACCCGCCATTTCAATGCTATAAGCTCGAGTTGGGCGGCTTATAGCGGGTTGTTGACATCTTATAGCCGGCAGCGATAATTCCCCGCGATAGCAGCGGGATCGCGGGCTATTTCAGTGGTGAGCGCGCGAGAGCCCCAGGGCCTTGAGTTACTTCTCACGCGGGCATTTAAATTTTTTCTTTCACTCCGACGCCTGGCTTGAAATAAACACGCTGAACAAAAATTACTTGTTTTTATTTTATTTATCTACCGATTTTTTGGTTGCTTACAGTTGAATTATACAAAACTCCAGCATCCAGTGGTAAATCTGTAATGAAAAAAAGAAAAAAAATTGGAAAAATAAATATTTATCTGTAAAAATCGTCATTGAGTTGATATTGGAGGTTAACGATAGCAGAGTTGTTATTGATTATTTACGATATCAACTAAACACAGTTGATACACGGAATTACATGTTTTATCGGATATTCACGATTTGTTCATTAATCTTTTCATACGATAACACTATTTTAATGTTATTCAATATAAATTTCACGGACTTAATTTTTATAATGAAAACTGTTGAGCCATTCAATGAAAGCAAAGTGTTGGCAAATTTAGGAGTTATTAAGCCAAGCTTAGGGGTATGATCCTTACTACTATGATAGTAAATATAAGTAAGCTTACCATCTGATTTGCCCGTCTATCCGTTATGATGATCGTTATCAGCACACTTCGACGAGTAGGTGCACCATGGTCCAATCATTGGATATGCTTCTCGAGAAGTATGTGCGTCCTTTCCTTGACTTTCTTTTCGTCCTTCAGCTTTGTCACGGCATCTCCCGAAGGGCTTTTTGAATGCTTTTCATCCCTTCGTCGAGCGCAGTGAGCTGATCTTCTCGAGTCGGTGGTTACACGCTGCCATCCGGAAGCTCTTCCGTGAGAGAAGATTTCGCCTTGTACTGAGCGTAGTATGCCTGTAGCTTCGTGATAGGATCCACCATCGGTTCGGCGTTGCTGTACGGCACTTGCCGATCTACTTAATCCCTTTCGGATTCGTCCCAGAGACCACTTCGGCAGAGCCAAAGTCAAAGAGTACTTTGATCTCTTAATGCAACAAATAGGAAAACCAAAAATTATGAACCGTCCCTCCCAAGTTTCTCGCGTTTGGTTTCTTACCTTCCGTCACGTCGCTCTGCGTCATGAAGGGAATTTTGGCAATTCCGCGTCCCAACCTACCCCCCTGCCGAAGGTCCAACGGTGACCCCTGGTGGTCCTTGCACCACGAGCTGCGCAGCTGTTGGTGCATATTTTCCACAATCCAATTCCAGATCGGTCACGCGGTCGACGGGGGTTTCCGTGCCGGTCGAATCGGTCGTCTCTTTGGGCAGCTGCTCGATGAGAAACATGAACACGCGCCTCACCTCGGCCACGTTCGAGTAGAGAAACGTTTGGTAGCCACTGTCGCGACGGTGTCCATACACCATACAGTCCGGCTGATAAGCTGTATAAAATAGAACAGAAAATCATTAGATACACAGTACTATAGTTATGGAATCATTACAATTCTTCTACACAATTCTTCAATTTGTTATCCAACATCGCGGGCCGTATTCAAGCTTTTGAATTGGCTCCCCAAACACAACACTATTACAACACTAGCACTGGAACAAAGCCACACTAGTGCTTACTGCTGTTCTTATTGCAGCCATTAAAATTATATAGGTACTTTTTTAAATAAAACCACTTCACTGCATAACTTACCTAATTGCTTATATTTCCCTGCCAAAGATGATCCATCGCCGCGATATGGATGCTCGCTTCGATAAGGTTGTCCGGAACTTATCATCCGGTGGTAAAAAACTTGTCGCACTGGCTCGCAACGTACGTTGAATGATTGATTGTAGTTTGATATTGTGAAATTTTACTTTGTAGCATCTGAAATGTAAAAATAATGTTTAATTATCAAACGGCAAAAAACTTAAGCGAACTTACCGTGCTGCTTTGTTTACATCGATATGTCAAAATCACTCTGCGTGCGAGATTCGGTGTGCGAAAGTGCAAACACACCCACACGCACATCGTGACGCGCACTCGATCGCACAAAAAGGGCGCTCCGTTGCCATCGCGGCATCTGCGGCCGGCTAAGTTCGGGAGCGGCATCGAAAAATTTGGCTAAGTCCGGGAGCGATGGGTCTCCGCCGCTATCGCGGCATCTGCGGACGGCTAAGTTCGAGAGTGGCATCGCAAAAATCGGCTAAGTCCGCGAGAGCTGGTTTTTTATGTATGGAGTTTTCTCCGGGCTGCTCAATTTTTCAAATGGCACTCAATCGAGGCCAGCTGGGTATAAGCCGTTTATTGGAAACGATTCTCACTAGCCGTAACCGTAGCCTGCTCTCGTTCTCGCCTCAGGCTCCTAGGATGCTCCGGGTGGATCTGGGAGAAGTATCAATAATCCAGTACCACCATTCTTCTGTGCCTGCCTGTGACATCCAACCATGGTTGTGGTTGGGATGTTGTACAAAAATAGGACGCCACTGTGACAAACAAGGGATTCCAGTTTTCCGGATGAAGGGAGGTGAATATGGCTCGATAGTAAGAGGTTTTCGAAAGATTGTTTTGGTGTGGAGCATAGGGATAAGAAAAAGACCAACACACTCGCCCTACTTTCGATTAAAACAAAATACCATCGATGGAATTTTACGAAATAAACTCCCCCTCATC
Organism: Anopheles atroparvus; assembly: GCA_914969975.1. Lineage (NCBI taxonomy): Eukaryota > Metazoa > Arthropoda > Insecta > Diptera > Culicidae > Anopheles > Anopheles atroparvus. The sequence goes on along the minus strand of CAJZCY010000005.1, from coordinate 15,097,872 downwards.
ATGGTTCCGTTTCCCCCCCCCCCCCCCCTCTTTCAATTTCCCGAACGGTGTCTAGGCGACCGGCGGTGAGCAAACCATGCCTGTTTTTCCATTTTCAGCCACCTTCAGCCACACGTCGGTAAAATTGCTAAACGTTGATTGACACATACATTATGGATGCACTTTTTCTCACATCAACGGTGAACCAACTCATTCTGAATGCACGTAGCTCTATCTTTTTGTTTTATTCCGCTTCGGAAGCGGTGTTTCGGGGAACTTCCACCACGTCACGAATGGAAAATGTCGGTCGATTCTGTGCTTTTCGTGGCACACGTTTTCGTTCGTTGCGATTTGTGATGGAAACAGGAGGTCAATAACTGTCTCAAAGTGCTCGAGTAAGGTTTTTTCCGGGCGGTGGGCTGCCGATCAAGCTTATGGATCATTGATGTTAAAATGCACTCAGGAATCGAGATTATCGATACAAGCTGAAACATGCTGGCGGCTAGTCCGGTGAAAAAGAGCACCAACGTGTGCACCAGAGATCGTGATTGCAGGCGAGCATTCGTTGGGAAAATTTTCAACCGAGTACTTGCAACCATTGGAAGCCACTGCGAGCGACAGTAATAATGGATCGAATTATCTGTGCTTGTGCGTTCAAAGCTCCAAATCGAAAGCTCTTTACGGAGCATCGAAAAGTCTCAAGGGCGTCTCGCGCTGTCTCGTTCAACGGGACCAACATTGGGAACAAGTTAATTACTAAAGCCGATGTCAAGGCAAAGCAATAAGCATATAGGTACGCCGTGAATATATGAGCCACGGAGAGGTAGCACGTGCCTCGGTCTCCAGAGAATTCTCTTTTCAGTGTACAATTATTAGCAGAGCCCAATAAAGACTAACATGCCCACCGCATCTCCTCAGGTTGTTGGAAAGTTGTCAGACTTTTAGAAATGAGAAAGGTTATAATATTTTCCCAACAAGATGTAGGATTGACAGAAATAGGGTATTTGAGGTATACATCGAAACCTTGTTGTTAAAAACGAAAATTTCAAGAACAAATTTCCCGCATTCACTAAACCTTTCAACGTATTCTCCGAACACACAAACGTACCTTTGTCGACCGGCACGGGGCTGAAACACCCGTAAACAGTTTTTTTTAATTTTATGTCGCCTAGCACATCAACAAGTTTTTGGGTTATTTGTATGTTTTTCACTTGCTCCTTCCTCCGGAATTGCTCTCATTCTCCACTGGAACCCTCCGTGTGGTGTTTGCCACATGGATGCAAACGGTTATTTAATGCCGCGCTCTTGTGGAAGGATAATACCATTTGGCAGGAGCAGGTTTCGGCAGCCAAATTTCTAATTTTATCGACACGATTTTTCCCACACAACAAACAGTACAACCCCCCCCCCCCCATTCCCCCTACTCCGGCTGCGTTTCATCCCACGCAGGGAAAATTTTCTGCTGCCAAAATATTCGGCGAGTATTTTTTACTACAGTTGTTTTAGCTTAGACTCGGCATTTTCTCTGCTTGCCTCTCTGTCTCTACCTCTCTTTCATGCGTGGGACGAATTTCGTTTCGAGTAAACGGCTTGATCACGGACGAAGCCAGCCAGAAAGTTGCGAATGAATTGGTAACCATTCGCGGGAATCGAAAATTGCGCGTAAGATTGCGAAAAATCACAGTAAGATGGGTGTAAAGTACCCATTGTTCATTGGCGCTAGAAGAAAGGAAACCAAGAGCAGGACTGCAGCGTGAGAAGAAAAGAATTGCGTCGAAGCGAAAGATGCGGGTTTTCCTCCCTTCCTGCCATTCTGGGCGGGCAACGCAACGTTCCCTTCGTTGACTGAACGATTTTGAACAGATTTAAAACCCGTTTTATCGCTCGGCGCAGGTTATCGCTGTGGCATTTTTTTTTTTCTATTGGCTCCGATGCGCTAATGCCGTCCAACCTTCAATCAGTTCGATTCAATTTTCTCACCACAATTTCATCGTTCACATAAAAACCGGCGACGTGCACACGCTCGGCTGATCGTGCACGGATGAAATGGCTGACACAGAAATAGACGAAAGGTTGAGCCGGACGGCATCTACGTACAGTTTTCGGAAGTAAGACCGGGGAGATACGGCTAAAGAACGCAACCGGACCTCGAAAACAATGGTAAACAGAATCTGAGCAGCGGAATTGGAACGGCACATCAGCGCCGGCATGTTCGTCAGTTGTCGCTGATGGAAAATGCTGGCTGTGCTGATGGAATCAAAGTCCAAAACTGGGATCACCGGGAAATGGCTCCGAAATGGCGTTGAAATGGCGTAACGCCGGCATAGAGAAGTCGGTGGGAGGAGAGTTTCGGAAAGCAGGGGCTGACACAATAATAAGAACATCTTCACCAGCTCTTCTGTCGTTGCCGTGGCCGCCATCTGCATATCGATTGTGTGTGTGTGAGCGAAAGAGTGAGATAGACAGAAGGTACAGAAGGAGCCACACAAAACCACTGTACGTTTTTAGAATCACAATCTCCTTTTATTTCTCACCGTCTTCCACGGAGCGAGGGGAGGGGGGGGGGGGTTAGAATCCACCATGGAACAAACAAACCGCATCTCGACTCAAACAAAAATGGCGTTAGAACAATGCCACTCACGAAAAGGAATCGCAGCAGGAGCCAGGAGTGTTCTGAATGACGCCACATCGCCTGGCGAGCATAACTGTCGAAACACTGCCTTAACATTATTCGCCAAGGCTCCCACCGTTCCGCAGGAGACAGTCTTCATTTTGCTCGCTGAATCCATCAGATTCCCCGATCTGCACGTTTCTGTCTTCATTCTAATCCCTTCCATTCGTTTGTTCCTTGCTGCTCACCTCGCTGCCTCCTTGTTTCTCATCCGCTCTAGTATCATACTGCTCTCTCACTATCTCGGAACATATCTGTCGCTCCGGTGGCAATCTCATCATTTTTTGTTTATCACATCTTTTCCGGAACACATCCTTTGGGCGCCTCCATTCCAACATGTCACGATCCTGAGCCGCCCGAAGCCCCCTGTGAAAGCCAGCTCCGAGCCAGCCTTTCATCCTAATCCAGCAGCAACATCCCTTCCCCTCACCTCATCACCCCCTCCCCCCCCCCCCCCTTATTCATTTCCATCTGCACCACTGCCAGCAGCGGAAAAGTGGTGGAAAAATCAGAAATAATAAAACAACGGCAATAACCGGCGCAGCTGGGCCGTTTCACTTCGCCTCCAGGAGCTCAGACAAGTCGTGTGGCAGTGCGGGGCAGAGTTGGTGCTGGGTGGTGAAAGGCCCACACCACTGACACGGTTCACCATTCCCGGAGTATCTACCGCGGGAAAGGCGAAATGATCTCACTGTGGGTTGATGTTCGAAACGAATGGCGGGTGGACTCGCGGCATAAGAAAGTTGCGCGCCTACGAAGCAGAGCCTCATAACTCCTGGAATGTTCTTCGCCTGCAGGGTGATTCCCACGAAAGCGGGAGGCAGGCAGCCGGCTGCTTTACATATATGCAGCTTGCGATGAACAGCGAAACGGGGCCAGTGACCGGTGGAGCAGGCTTGGTTGGTGTGCAGTTTGTCTCGCTGCCCAGCATCGTGCCCCCCTGTCCTTTACCGGTTTTTTCCTCGGCTCCATCGTGATCCGTGTGCAGCTGGCGGCGATTTGACACACAGACACCGCAGGGGAGGAAAAACTGACTGCGAGACATGGAAAGGAAAAAAAAAACAACCCAGTCTCGTGACAGCAACCTAAACCGCGCCCTTCTAGATGAATGTGAAAAGTTCGCCATAGAAGCTGAATATCTTTTTCACACTTTCCAAGACAAGCGTAAGTTGAGGGTAGATGAGATGGTGTAACGGTGCGGTGGGGTGGTGATAAAAAAAACTTCTTAAAAACGGCAGGCTATGCTGTACCTCTGCGGAAGCGGCGTGTGGGTGAGAGAAACATACCAATGCTCACACTCATGTGCACACGCACATTCACGGGTCCTTGCGTTTTTCGTAGATCCATATGACAAGTGGAAATCGACATGGGATACAAGTGCACGGACAACATTGAAACAAATAATAATATCATCATTGAACCGCACATATCCGGAGAGCTGTCGAAGAAAGTATCGATTGACGATGCGTTTAAAACGAACAAAATACTTGAAACCTTGAAATATTTCGTCCTTCTTTCGATCAATAGAGTTGTCGTCTCCCATGTGGAGAACTTGAAGAAAAAAAAGTTGTAATCTGATGGTAGACGCCAGGAGATTTTAAACAGATGATGCGATCAGCAGATCTCAGCGATTGCCGGAGTTCCTAATGGTTCATCTCCTGAGACCTGATTAAAGCGCCGGAACTAGACGATACTGGAAAGGAAACACTGTACGAGCCTGCTGATAATCCTTTCGGTGCTGGTGTTCTTGCGCGCCCGGATGACACACAACTTGGCGTTGGCTTGAACAGGAAGGACGGCATGCTGTTGAATGAGGCGACAGGGGGAAGGGGGAGGGTGGGTTGTGTGGTTTGCTCCGCATTAATCGCGGTTGGGGTGGTAGAGTATGTGGTGCTAATGATGCGGATGTGTGCGGTCGTTGCGAAGGTAGAGCGTTTTCCACGAGGTTCCGGGGTAGGCATAACCAACTCCGCCTGCTCGCATTCCTCGGTTTCTTTGTATCGTTTGGCTCTTTTTGGAGACCTGCCACGGTGCACTTTGTGGGATGCCTGATACACTCAACTCGGCCTCTGACGGCGAACGGCGGAAGATGTGACGATCCGGTGGTAATTTAGAATCGATCATCGATCTAACTCCAACAGATCGGCTTAATCGCGTCGAAGGGTTGGGCGCACGGCTCGTTCAAACTGCCCCTCACCGTTTTCCCCGGGCGCCTCGTTACATCCCATTACTCTTTATCTGCTGCTGCTGGAGTTCATCGTTTGTGACATGTAACAAGCATGTGAGTTCTTTGGGCAAAGCGTGTGTTTCCTTATTGGCTCGACGGTACTCTGGCTTGCCTTTCCCTCCCAGCGTACAATCGGATCTCTTTGTAATGTTTTTTGGTTAGTCTCGTAAGCTACAGAAGCGGTGTAGATAGGAAGACTTGCATTTCAGCTAACCCTTCCTTCCTCTTAACCCTTGACGACGCGACATCAAACAGCACCAGCGTTGACCCAATTTCGTGTGATAGTGACGTCTTTAGTATCTATTTTCAGATGTTCAGATAAAATTAATATCCTGTAAAAATGTGTACGAGTCATGATTGTCATGCGTCATGTAATCGTCAAAGCTTAGTCTTAAACAATCCTCTGATAGTGGAAAGTGGATTTTGGTTGTATTCCTAAACAACATTGATTGCGCAAAGCATTTGGAATTCATTATATTTCTAAGATGGTGTTTGAACATCACATGACTTTCACACCGCAAGGGTTGATTCTTTAAATTGGTTCACTGACTATGTTCGCCTTCTTTCACGTTCTTGCTATTCTCTTTATCTTCCCTCCGCTTTATCTAACAGCATCTCTATCTTCTTTCTACCTCTCTGCAACATGCTCTAAATTGTCGTTTTCCCTTCCCTCGTCATGTGAAAGGAAGGAAAAAAGTTCCTCGGTTATGTAACGCAAGCATCAAGTCACTCTCCTTGGAGGAAGAAATGGAGCGAAGATGCCAACGACGCACGCGGTGAAACGGCTGAACGGAGGCTGAGCCTGAGGGTGCCATGCTAGCGAGGCCGAGGCAGAACCATTTCGACCACTTGTGTGTGTTTTGTTTACCCTCCCTCGTGCGCGTGCCCCTTTTACCCCTTTGTGTTGCCAAAAACCGTTTTGCTCCCTGTTCTGGGGTCCTGTTGCGCGGTCTGGCACCATCTTGTTCCAGGGCTCATAACGTGTTGCATCGTGCAAAATTTCGTTCTACAGCCTGCCCTTGCACACTTCTTGCCTGGCACGTTGTTATTTCGCTCCCTGTCTGTCACTCTCTCACTCTCACTCTCTCGCTCGACGTCTTTTGGGCAGTCACACCATTCCAGCACAACCTCGATGGCCAGCCAGCGCCGTCTTGCATTTCGCCTTGAACAGGCTTGTCAAACTCGCCGTCCGTGGGGCTTTGGAGCAATATTTTTTTTGCGGTTACAGGTGGTAGAGCCCTTTGTTTATTCAAGCTGTTGATTGGTAGCAACTATTCGACCAGAAGAACCCGTGAAAATGTCCTTGGTTATTCTTGCAATTCAGAAATAAGTAACAATGTGTATCAAATGTGTATCAATGTGTATCAAATTGAAGACGCTTACTGTTACGCTAATTCTTTGTAATGATGAACCTATCACATAACTGTTCGTTCTTAGGAAAGTACTGCTTAGGCCTACGACTTTCTAGGAAAGAGGAAAACATTATATTATACAATTTATGTATTATGAGGGGTACGCCGGCTCAAACACGACCCTCGAGCGGGGGTTGATACAAAAGACTAACGCCTCCATGTTCGTTAAAGGGTAAAAAGTCTTGAGAAGCCCTAAAAGTGTAGGAATGACCAAATTGATTGCAGTTGATTATGCGGGTTGGGAAAAAACTTTCTTCCTGCCCAAGTGGCCCGGCGCTGAGTTTGACAAGCCTGCTCTTAAAAAACACATTGTACAATCTATTTCCCGAAAGCTATTTTTTCCGTCGATCACCGGCGGGCAACAGCCATGGCAGTGGTGATGGGTGACCACCAAGTAACACCCACTCCCGGGAACCGAACAGCACACTGACCGATGGACACTGAGCTCTGGTTCTCTCTTTTTCTCACTGTCGCAGTGTTTGTCTATTTCTGTCTACCGCCTTGATTCAATTTCTACGAACGGCTCGCATCTCAAGCAGTCCAGCCTCCCCTTGCAACCTTGGACCAGCTTCCCGGACAGCCGAAAGGTTGCAGAACGGAGTGCTACACATGTTTCCACATGGAATCTACAATTGCGCCAAAGACGCTACGGCTCTTCCCCTTGCCCCTCGTTCTAGCTGTGATACGCAGTGATTTCCCGGCTTTTCAGCTGCAGTTTAAAACAGCTGTCAAGGCTTTCACGATGTCGATCTTCCTGCTTCTGGTTTCGGTGTACTGGTTCAGAAACGACACGTGAAGGAAACTGACAACTGACGCTGGAGGTGGAGAGGGAGTTGAAATAAGTTACGCCGGAGGGGCGAAATTGTCACTCTAATCGAAAGGACGATTCGAAATGAACCACTCCACGCTCCTCGACTTGAAGACGACAGATAGCTCAGTTGCGTGAATGTATCGTTACCGAAACACGCGTGAGTGTGAACCTACTGCATCGGAACGCCATCGCTATTGAATCTTTCCTCTCTCTCGCGCCAACCCCCCTCCCCCCACCACGCACACACACCTCCATCTGTCCCTCTGGTAAAGCTCCCGAGGAACACATTCGGACATGCATACACCGTAAATGAATAATAGATAGATATGTAAATGATTGACGTTCTCGGCTAGACCGCACTCCTGTGAGATTCTGCCCCTGGAATCGGTCAGTACAGCTGCCACACATCTGTGCTCTCGAAGTCCTACCACCGCACCCCTTCCCTCCTTCCGGCTCATTTCCCGCCAACAAACACGGTACACGTGCGTCAGGACTGTTTCGAATGTCGACTGAATCCAACGACCTACATCTGTAGCCCATTCTCCTGCTGCCACTGTCAACGAACGTCCTAACTTCCTTTTCTTGTTAGCTATCCTGCCGCTTTTCCCTCCTCACGAACCTTTTTCTCGTTCCGTCTCGTCCCCCCCCCCCCCCCCCAAAGAAAACGTGGAAGTGACGTGAGCGTGTGGACATCTTGGATATGGAATGTCCAGGATAGATACTGCGTAGCCCGAATCCAATCCATTTCCATGCCATGTGAAGATGGCAAGCATTCGCGCACACAAACACACACACACACGGTGGGGGGGGGGGGGGGGGAATTTGTTTACCATCCCGGAGACCCGGAAGAATTATGCCAGCGGAATTAAATTTAATTCTTCCGGCCTCGATGAAGACCCGGTCGTTCCCGCAGCCCTTGGATTTCTCTGACTTCACCTGTACCTTAACCGCTAGTTTTTAGATGAATTTGGGATAAAAGGATGATCATGTAAAGCTGGATATGCTGTTGAGGTCTACAAGCGAAACGGAACAAAATTGGTCCACGCCAGCGGAAGTGAGGTTTGGAATTGCATCTGAATTTCAAATTACCTTCACTGGCACCTATCGGCAGCTTCGCACCGTTGGAAAACACATACAATGGCACGGCGCCCATGGAAACAGTATGTAAATGTTGTTGACTCAGTGCTAGACTTGGGTCCGGGCGTTGTGTCACTTCGACGTTGTTTCCAAAGCCAGAGTTTCTACGATGGTGACTAGTTCCTTTTGGCTCCTGACTTGCCAGTAACATCATTGAACAATGACAAATTGTGCAATAAACTTTTTTTTATTTGTCATGCCAGTTCCCGTCACTAAATCAATCGCCTAATAAGAGGGCCCATTCCCATTTCAGGCCAGCAACAAACAAATCTCCCATTTTCCATCCTGCTCCGGCTCGAAACGTCTAGCTAGCCCTGGCCGTGCCTGACGATCCGGTTCGTGTGAAGTGATTCATTCGCCTGCGAAAATACCGATGGTTTTCCACCCGAGTGCGCCGGGACGGAAATCAATTAAGGATCACAAAATAAAACGCGCCATCGGAAATTGAAAGCGAACAATTTCCAGCGCAAGGAGGAATGCTTCGTCCCCGTGTAATTGGGCAAAAGCGACCAGAACGAGCTGGGGCCTTCAACCTCCTTCGTTGCCGTCGGCTCCTTGAGAAGTGGGAGAGAATGGACGTGTGTTCGATTGATTATTTATTAAAGCCATCGCATTAGTGGATGCTCTTCGGTTGCCGTGGAAGAATCCGGAAAACATTTCCCGGTGTCTTTTCGGTACGGTATTTACTAGTGAGCTGTACGTGGGCTCCAATCCATCCATTCGTTTGGCACCCGCAAAACAGCAGCTGTCCATTGTTGCGAAACGGAAAGAATATAACATTTATTTGTGCCTTCTTGCAACCTTTCCATCGGGTTCGGTTTGTTTCCCCTGTCTCTGAGACAATCCCACCTTGAAGAAACGAAACCATCAACGAGGTCCACTTTAGTAGCGATCCGTATATATTCCTTTTTTTTCTCTTGCCAATGTTTGTATGCTCTTGCTGTGGATTGTTGTATGTTGTCGCCCTACCGTACACACGGGATGTAGATATCTATCTACCAAAGCATCTTTTTGCTATACTATATCTCTACACTTGCCTTTCTGCCAACTGATGTTCGTTGTAGCGACCACTTATTTCAATTGGACACCGTCTTCCTCCTGCGACGTTCTCCTAAAGAAACCTTTGATTTGACCGCATCCCTTTCACACACACACCCACACGCACAGAAACACGCATCGGTACTAACACCTTTCGCGCACAAATGCCATCCCCGTTTGAACATGCGTGACGCGTTTGTTGCTTTCCGTTTCTCCAAACCGGTCCGGTTGGTGCTTGCCTCTGATGAAGATTCGTTTCGTTCCTTTCCTTGCAGATGGACAATCAACGGTCAATGTGCAGCTGGTGGTGAGGAAGTACGTCGAGCGGGGCAGCGCGGTGGCGCTCTACTGTGAGAATGATGTCCAACCCGACATCCTGTACAAGGTAAAACTCCCGTGTTCCACCGCCATTGCACGAGCATTGCAAGCTTTTGCAATCCAAAGCATTTACGTGAAATTGAACATCCTGCTCGTTCACCAAGTTCTCGTATAATTCGCAATTGCACTTATCGATTACTTCGCATCCGCTGTAGGTGACGTTCCTGAAGGAAGGCAGCAAAATTTTTGAATACATTAAGGGACGAAGTCCACCCTACCGGAACTACAGCATAGCGGGCGCAGAAATCGACGTAAGTATGGTAGAAAAGTAGTTTCAGCCGTCATGTCAATCATGAACGTGCAGCAACAGCTTAACAAGTCTGTAAATATTTAGTACAGGTTTCGCTGAGTCTCAGGGTACGAAATAGGGTGCAGATCAATGTAACCTATTTTATGTAAGGCAAGTTCACGTGTGATGGTATTTTTAGAAGAGAAGTAAAGTTTTGAGGCAACCTTTTGTAGCCAACCATAACCAGTGGCTGTAATGCAGCTAATTTAAGAAGGCATCCGTTGCAGCTCGTATGAATCGCGATGAAATCTCCGGAGGACACCCCCAGAGGGGAGGGGACCCAGATAAGATTGACGAGGGAAGTGAGTGAGAAACTGTTGCTTCCAAGCGTACCTTAATCAGCTCGTTAGAATTGTCCATTAGCGTACTTTGAAAAAAGGGGCCAAACTTCTCACTTTGGCTAGTCGGCAAAATCAAATTGTTACCTCTACTCAGCCACCCAGGCGTAATGGCCGTGCTTTAATGACCCACCGACAGCAAACATGTACGAGATCCTGGGCGAATGCGTACAGCTTGTGGCAAGGGGTGAAGGAAAACAGTAAACCTCCGGAAAGAAGACGAAAAATATCAATAAACACCCTAGCCTCGATGCCCTATCTTGTTCCGCAAGCTCCTTCAGGCAACACCTTACCAACAACCACCAACCGCAGCCCGCTAAATCCCCCACACCAACCCCCCATCCCTCCCCCTCCTACCCTAGTCTCAACCAGTTTTCCTACGAACGAGTTTGCCGATGGTCATTTACCGCTGCTCCGTTACGCGGAGACCATTAAAAGCCATTCGTATTTCATCGCCCTCCGCCATAACGGCTTCCTTCGCAGGAGGGGACGGGTGATGGTGGGAGCTCACGCGGTTGTGCCAGAGCGACACCTTTTTCCGCCATTAGCCAATTCTGCTGCACGTTAAAAGGAAGTCGCCGGGACTATTCGATAGCACCGCACCGTGATGGGTTCGGTAATTCTCAGCACCGCAACGACAGACGCCGGACGAACGGGAGGGCCGGGTGCTGGGTGAAGAATGCTGGCCCGAAATGGCCGGAAGATATATTTTACTGCCGTCACTTCGGCGAACACTACCCCCCCCCCCCCGCGTCCGGGCATCGTCATGGGAGGGAGCATTTTACTTCCATTCCCATGGTCTTGCCCGGGAGCACGCTCTACACGCTCTTCCAAACTTCCATGGCCAGCGATGAGGCATCATCCCCGCACCATTCGATTGCACTGACCCACATAGAGTAAGATATTTCCCACCGTGTTCTCCTTTTGTGAAATCATTAAACACAAAGTAGAAGTTTGATGAGTTCAATTGAAGTCGCAATGCGAAGAATTGGATCGCACGACTGCGGAACGGATGCAAACTAACTCACATTGCTTAGCCGCAAAGAAAATATCCTCATTTCGGACCCTTAACAGGAGTAATACTTCAACAAATACTTACACACTGAAGACTGGGCCTCACGAAGAGCAAACTTTAAAACGAAAACAGAATTTAATCGAAAACACAAGCGAGAGCTGTCATTTGTTTGTTTGCTCATCATGCAAACACTCAATGTTTAAATCTAAACTCAAAAAATTAAGATTTTTTTGTTGTTAAGCATAGATCCTGTCCCTACAACCTGCTTTTTCTTTGTCAATCGTCGATCGATCGATTCCCCCAATACCGACCAATAAACGGCTTTTTCAATTCGCAAACGATGGTTTGACACCTGGGTGTCCTTTCGCGACGATAGCTCTTAATGTTAACAAGCCTTCGAAACACGTAAGAACTTTATCGGCATCTCAATGCTAGTTGGCTATGCATTAAAACCCAGTTCTCATCCTCCTCTGGCACGAGGTTCCACCATACATGCGCGCTACGTCACTGTTGTAATCAAATCGCACTATTGTGCCTTTCGCTCGATTTTCGTCCAGTGGAAAAAGGTAACTCCTTCGACGCTGACCCTGAAGAACGTGGACTACGATGCGTCCGGAACGTACTACTGCGAGGTATCGACCGATACGCCCATCTTCACCAAGGCCTCGAACGACGAAATAATGCACGTGATGCGTAAGTATGCCTGTTCTCCCGACGCGAAGCTGGACCAATTTGACGTTACTTTTGCTTTCCGTTGTTTGTTTTTTTTTTTGTGTTTGGGTTTCTTTCTTCCCTTTCTTTCTCTCCGATACAGTTCCACAGAAAGGACCGCCGACGATCGAGTTTGCCAAAAAGCAGCTCTATTATGGCGACATGCTGATTGCGAACTGCACGACCTCACGAGCTCGACCTCCCCCGCACATTACGTGGCTGATTAATGGCAAACAGGTAAAGATAGCGCCACAGGCATGCGGGGACTGTCCATCTAACCGCGATGGAGGGGGGGGGGGGGTGGGTTGGAGCTAATGGCAAACCGGACAAAGCGACTGGCAAGATGCAGGAGGGTCAGTGCGGTTTGACGCTGCCGGTGACAACCTGAGCGGCTGAAGAGAATGACGTCCGTCCCGGGAGAGGTTCCGGTTCATTAGCAATCGACATTGCGAGGAGAGCCGCTGCCGGATGAAATCGGTTGGAGGGGGGAGGTGATGCCGAGCGGGGGAGGTTATTTAAATTTCGAACACCGCTAACGAAGGGTGTTTCCATCCATATCATTTTTCGAGCCGTTTTATGCTCCCTTTTTGTTTGCTCCTGGTAAAAACACAAACGCATCCGGAACGTCTCCTCATCGGCGGCACGCCCTTTCGATGAAATTAGTTGCCAAGCTCCATTACAAATTCATCGTATTCGACTTTCTCTAGCAAACGAGGCAAACTTTAACGTGCCAGTAAGTGGTGGCCATTTGTGCAGTCTTATTCCTCGAGCTGCACCAAGTGGTAAGCAATAACAACTCGATGTCATCTGCAGTTTGACAGCTGCAAGTGAAAGTTGTGTCCTTAACAAAAACAGTCCTCCTTCCGTTCAGCTTCTTGTTGCAACAATGTTGTTACCACCTAATTTGATGATGACGTCAACTGATAGCAGATACTTTTGAATTGGAAAAGCATAAAAGTGATCTAGAATTTATGCTTCATGGCCTGCAGTATTTTTGAGGCGTGAAGCCTACTGTTCCTCTCTTCTTTGAAATTAAACTAAATGCAACACGTAGTCATTCAGATCGACCGTGAAGGGCTTGGTCGTTATCTCGCAATTGTCCCGCCTCAAAGCAGTTAACTTGACAGTGGTTCAAAGATGGTAAAGAGAAAGCAAGCGTACGGGTATCTCCCTCTTTTTCTATTGCTTATATTTCCCTTTCCTGTCTGCGCTCCACAAACATTCTATTACCCAATCCAACGCACGCACGCACGCAGGTGGATGACGTCCATGTCCGGCAGTTACATCATAATTCAAAGAATGGCCATCGTGCGAAGGCGCAGCAAACCATCGGTCAGCAGTCGTCCCTTTACCATGGGAAGGTCATCGGTTCCGGTGGCGGCTCGAGCGCCAGCGGCAGCCTGAAGGAGCTCAAGCAGCGCACGAAAGGTAAGACAACGAACGGATATAGATAGATTATCCTTGCCTCCGACCACCCCCCCGGTGGGGGGCACCCGGTAGTTTCGGCTCGTCCCAGTCGTTCTACTGTGACGCACTCGAGCGAGGCAAGCGCCTATCCGGGGCCGCCTAAAGGTTAACCTTCAACGTGACGAGTTTCAAACTCCGGGTCTGACGGGGGCTGATGTGTAGGCTAGAATGTCTTTATAGCCGATCCGACGCAGCAGGGCTCCCATTTGGCTTGTGTTCTGGAACCGCCCCACCTGGAGGTGTTGCCAGGCTAAATATAGCCGCTGTTTGCATTTAATTCAGGGCCAACCGGGTGCGTACATTGTATTTGTTGCTCAGAACACGCTCCGTAGGGACGCCACTTGCGACAGGGAAATACACCAACCCAGCAACAGCGTTCAGGAAATGTTATTTCTTCCGTTTTGCATCCCATTCAGTTTTTGCGTGTGCTACGTGCTGCAGTTATGAACTCAGCAACATGTTATTTTTAACTTTTTGTCCCTGCAAATGTCAGCGAGTGAATGACAGGGCATAGAATGTGTCGAAAAGCGCAACCGTAAACCGTACATGAGCATCTTAACGTTTCTAACATTACACTTAGGCTAAATGCGAAGCTGATTAGCTGATGGTCTAGCAAACAGACCCGGTTTTACATTGTCATTGAAAGGACAAACACATTTTCGATCACATGATACTGAAAGTAACAGAAAGAATTGTCAAGAAAAAAGTTCATCGATTGTCTCGGTGTAGGAGTAGATACCGAATAGAGGAAGGACACCGAAGAGAGTTATACCGAGACTTGGATATTTTGATTCGACTTGCTTACACCAAATCACTCTTTCAGTTCTCTCAGCTTAAATTGCGCTTTGTTGGACTTCATTGAACATATTTTCAGTTGTTATTGAATGCGAAATAGTACTAGATTATTAGTTTGATTGGTAGCATTTTTCTGTCAGTTCGTTTCGTTCGCAACTCCAAAGTCTAGTCAACACTTTTTTCTGCGCATTACGTGTAAGGTTATGGATCGTTAATGTTAACACGATTCGCGCCAGACTTTCCTCCGGTTCCAGTTCCATTTCTGTTCCTTTTTGTCATGCTTCGTACTGCTCCATCTTCTTCAGACGGTACAAGGGAAAAAAACCATTCACCCAAACTGGTGAAAGGAAACCGACGGGGCTAAACCGTACCGAACCGTCTCCGCTGCAGCCTCAAAGTAGCCGACACTTCCGGTTTCCAATCTACGATCAAGTGGCGTTACGGAGGTATCGGTTTCCCCGGTGGTCCACCGTTGTAACCGTACCGTAAGTCGTGACTGTTGGCAATTTTTCATGGCTTCCCACTCACCCGGCCACGCCATTTCGGATCGGATGCAACCAGGGCAACAATTTTCCACAAGGTTCTTCGCGCATAGCCAATGACGTTTCGACGTCAGCGTTACGTCAGTTTCGTTTTCATAAACAAGAATTAATGTTCCTAACATCGGTGTTTATTATCTAATCAGAAACTGTTTAATTTGGACAATTTCCTCAGCTCCCCAATCCTATTAGTAAAACCAGGTCGATTTTCGTTTTGTAGCATATCTGCTATACAGTTATTCTAAAACTATACAGATAGGGAAAAGTCTTTGAAACATGCAAAGCATACGCTACTCACAACCGTACACATTACACGCCGTACAAACGCTTCAACACATTTGGTAAACATTAAGACTCATTGAACAGTCAAGCAGTTATGACAAGGTTAGACATTCAATTACAATACGCAGAAAGGAAGAACCATTGTCAATGTTACGGTGTTACATAATATTGCAAGCGAAAACACAAATTCAATGTCAGAACCCAAGCTCAGGCAAATGAGTCATAAATTAGAACCGCACACGACGCTAACCCAAAGCGCGATTAAAAGCAAAGGCATGTGTCATACGACACCAAGGCAGAAAGGGCCAGCGTGAGAACCAAGCGCATGACGAAGCGACCCAAGAGGGGACACGGAAAAACCTTCTCTTTACCTAAGCTAGAAAACATGCAAACACCATAACATTAAACAGATGTACTTTCTCCAACCCAACAACATGTAACACAAAGAACAAGTAACTATAAAATAAAGAAGCCGGATCAGTTCACAGCGATCAGTTCAGATCAGTTGAGAACATTCATCCGTCAGAGATGGAACGGGGCGCATCGCTACTCGTGATCCGTCCAAAACCGAAACGAGAAGATTGTGTAATTATTTCTCCGTAAGCAACGTGCAGCATTATTACAGTTTGTTGGATATCAGGATTCTGACTTTGAACCAGAGTAGCTTAGTCATTCCTAAGTTTCTCGTCACCTGCCAACCGCAACCGTACCTTGAGATTGCGTATGAAGCTCGATGTTATTTATTGATATGCTTGTTCTCCCAATGCTTTCCCTCGCGCAGCAGTGGAACACGACTTCCAGGACAAGCTAACGAAGTCGACGAGCGCGATGGGCTTGGGCGGTGCAAACGGCGGCTACTCGGGCAGCTTCGAGATCCAGCCCAACATCGGCTACAACAGCTTCGAGAGCGGTTACAACTACGGTGTTAAGATGCACCACCCAGGCCGAGAGCGCAGCGGCGGCAGCACGATCGGGCTGCTGAACGGCGCGTTCGGTGGCTCGGCGTACGGGAGCTTCGGGGGCATGGCGGGGCTCGGGTCGCTCGGTGCCGGGCCCGGGCTGGGCGCCTCCGACATCATCCTGGAGGAGAGTGATAAAAAGACTTGGCAGCGAAACGACTACTACAACCAGTACTACGACAATAAGCAGCTTCAGCAGCAGCAGCAGCAGCAGCAACAGCACTACGACAACGGCTACAGAAAGCACCGGTAAGTCTTATGCGCTTACATGAAATAAATACTCTTACAACGTATAATCATCTGTTCATTTGACCCGGTTCTTGCGACGGCAACGGTGACAAACGCACTACCGTAGAGCTCCATCCCGTACGGGCTCTCTAAGCTATCTCAGATGAGATCAGGCATCCTCAGCTTCGCTCGTGCCACGTGCACCTTCTGGCCAGTAAGCAAACGAAAAAGTTATCCCGACCCGACTATGGCGTTGGCCAGCACGCGACAGAAGGAAACGCCCTGTGTTCCCGGGCTCGATTTAACACGTAACGGGAGCCCTGCTTGCTGCAGCCCGGACTACCATGACCGGAGGCAATTCCAATCAACTATCTGCCAGGTCGTCTTGGTCTAGCCAGAGCCGAGGCTAGTTGCGTGCCAGACGAAGGTAAAACATTATCTTCCGCGCGGTCATTCAAAACCCACGTCCTGCCAACCAACTGGCACCGCTGCAAGACGCTGCTGCTATCGGCTGCAACCGGTTCCTGGTGTCAATTTTCTGAAAGTAATTAATAAGTCTTTGCCCAGCAGCCTTTCCCTTATCGTCCATCCAGCGGGACCAGCGGTTACTTCTCGTGTTTGCAGTCAAGAAGGCGAGCAGAGCGATCTTCCTGATGCCTGGGAGCTCCCGCTTCGTGGCAAGTAGAGTCAACCGTCTAGCGCGCGCGGTCATGTCACCATGGCTCGCTGGGGGTTTCACTATTCCACTATTTGTTCACCTTTTTGCCTCCAGTAAAACTGCCAGCTGCACGATCCGCTTCGTTGACCGGGTGGTGGATTGAATTAAAATACGCCAGTTTGTCTGCTAAAGGACCGAAAGACAGAAAGGTGCTGGGCGCTGTGAATGGGGGACTGTGGCTTGACTCCACATTCACCAAGGCTCCAGCCACTTTTACACTTTTAAAGGCGCTGCTTCTATGCTTTGCTGTCCGTTCATACACTGGTTGGCCCTAGCCTTAGCCCTCGCAGAGAAAAGCAGCTCAACATGTTCTTCCACCGCAAGGCAAGAAGCTGTCGGTGTTCTTGATTATCGCCCGGGCAATATGCACCCACCTTTCACGAAACCCTGAAATGTAAACTGGACTCGAGTACGCACGGATAAATTGATTTCAATTAGGACTCGAAATGGAAAACAAACATGCGCCTGACTTTTATCGCTGCCGAAAGGTAGAGGAGGGGTAGATATAGGGCAGGGAGGCCCTGGTGGTTGGAAGCGGAAAGAACCACCGAGTAAACGGTCGCCCACTATGGTCACCCGTTGCCACGGACGTTGGTGTCATCGTCGTTGCTGTGGAAAAGATGGCAGCTAACGCTGTATCCTCGCAAGGTACAACGCTCGGGCACGGCGACATCACCGGCACGTATTTGCGCAAGGGAAAGGTTTTCCACAGCATTTTGCCGCACGAAGTTTAACACCGCCTTCGTTCCTGAAAACCGACGACAACGTCGCATTTGCCAGCGCTGTGGTCGTATCAATGAAATGAAAAACAAATAAACAAACATACAAACAGACTGGTAAAAAAAGGAAGTATCTGTTGCATCTTTCGTCCCGGCCTTGTGGAGGTAACATTTTGGTCGAGATTATAATGATAATGCTGATGACAAAGCCGAGGGTTGATAGGATGAGCACCGGAATGGTTATGGCCCGGTCCAAAGACCGCTCCTGTTATCTCAGGGCGGTGAGAAAGTTGGTAAATTATTGCGCCATCACTTTCGCAAAGCTCCGTTAACGATGAGAATTAATTTTCAACAAAAGTTTCTACTATTGTTTATGGCAACATCCAGAACAAAACAATAAATGAAAGACAAATTTAAACATAATAATAAAATGATATTGTTTTATAAATGATGTTTGCAAAGTTAGTTATTATGGAAAAACACATCATGGAGGAATCGTTCTTTATAAATGATGTTTGCAAAGTTAGTTATTATGGAAAAACACATCATGGAGGAATCGTTTCTGCACACCAACTAAACTTGCCTTGATAAATAACCCCACAGGTTTCATCATTCTAACGCCATGTTTGAAGCTTTTAAAAATTTCAATTAGTTGTCAAACATGTTTACCAACATAACAAAGCGTCAGTCACGCAATTTGCACATAGACAACCAGCGAATTTCTCCTTACCTTTGCTCACATCTCATGCACAAAGTATGGGAAGCGAATAAACAAGCTATGGTGACTTTCTCACCTTGCACGAAACCATTGTTTGCTACCATTATGAATATCGATATTCGCTTCCAGTGACACCAGCACTGAATTGATTGATAACAGGTACTGCCCTGCCCCAACTGCGCGTCCGCATGTGCGACAGCGTCCATTATTCATCCACACTTGTAACCGCCGGGCGATGCTATCCATGGGATTTGGCCTCGTAGGACGGCACGTCTTTGTCTCCAACGGCCGCTTTCCACGCAGTTCCACGGAGGAAGAAGGACTCTCGACAGAACAATTTTATCCAAGCACCCAATTTGTGCACATACCGGGCCCCCACTTTGCAACCCGAACCGAACGAAACCGTAGGGCTCCACACAATTGCAGTTACCGGCTGGGGACAGTTCCATCTCACGTTCCACTTCTGAGTTATGTATCGATTTATCGGCATCGATTGCGTTGTCCCGTGCGCCTTACGCCTTACTCGTTTGCTATCGGATACCGTGGAGCCTTGATGGAAGCGGGGCTCTGCAAAAGGGCGCCGTGTAGCATTCCACCGGGCGATTGCACTAAGCGGACTAAGCTGATGAGCAGTGTTAAGGAAATATTGACACTTTCGTGGCGCTCGCCGGCCTACCGGGGCGTTCTTCTACCGCCTTCCGTCTCATAGTCGGCGAGAACGGTGTTCAAACAAAACCGAGCGAGCGACTACCGATGGGACTGAGACGCCCACATTCGTACATATACGTCACCCCGCCGTCCCACTAACCCGCGGAACTTCGGATCCAGTGCAATGGCGGAACCTGTTGAACCGGGTTCCAGAAGCGCTAGGCAAACTTTCTGGGGATCGATCGAGTCGGCAGGCTTGCCTTGTTACGACCGGCCGAAGATGAGAAGTTTTAATGCAACTTTAGGCATGCAACACTGAAGCAATTTAGACAATGGTGAAGCAATGTCCTAACCTGTTGTAGACGGGATTATAACGATGTTGTCGTTGCGATTATTAACCCTACTGTTTATTACTGTTTTCTTACCACTGACGAATAACAAATGGAACTGCCGAACAAGGAGCTAGCAGTTAAGATTCTCAAGCTTAGCAATGGAATTAGCGCTTTTATTGATACTTGCTCTACATCCGCAACAAACATCAAAGGAAGGGAACAAAATAAGTAGAACATTAACTAAATCAATCACGTTATGTAATGCGATGGGGAAAACAGCGGGAAACACACAACAGTACACACTGGGCCATGGACATCGTTGTAATCGAAATACGGCTTTCCATCTGATAATTCCAGGCCACCCTATGTTCGAATTCAGCACAACAGCCAAATTTCTCAGCCAGCAGATGCTCAAGAGGATGGGGCAATGCGGTTCGGGTGGAAAAATAGGAACCGAATTAGGCTGCTAGCAAGTCATTAGCTACCAGCAGCGTTAGAAGGTGGTGGCGGGATGGATCCAACTGCTCGAACAGGCGTCCAGCTCGGCCAGGATACTGCCATACTGTCCGAATAAGATTTATCAAAATGCCAATTTAGCGGGGAGGTTCCTCAGCCTTTCCCCACTCGTTTACTTGGGCTTTTCGGCCCACGCAAGGACTTGTTTTCTTTTCTCACTTCCCAACAGCGGACTTCAGTCTCGCTTCCCCCACGGCGCTCCGTTTGCTCGAGAACGTCATTAAATGGCGGAAGTGAGATCGTCAACTTTCTTCCAGTACTTCCTGTATATGTTTTTTCCCTCTGTCATCATGCGCCGTGCCAACCCGAGCTATATGCCGATTGGTACCAGAGCCACCTTCGTGCTTCTCCCTTCTCCTTCCCACCAGGTTACCGGCTCTTCCGGCTCCTCTCGCTCCCCGGCAGCTTGCTCCCTTCGTAGCTGTCACATAAATTTGCCCGGAACACTTTTTTACATTTTGCAACATCCTCCCGCTCCCTTCCTAACCCCAAACGGCTGGTTTAACACGCTAAAAGCAGTTTTATTCTCTTGCCATTTCCCGATTTGCCTTTGCTCCGCGTCTTCACTGCGGTGAAGCAGTCCTAAATTATGAATGAAACGGAGTATCTAAGGAGCGAAAGTTAGTTATTAATTATTAGCACCATAAATTTACAAATGAAATTATCCAACAGCGTTCCCTCGCAAGTAGGGTGTACAACAAATTCTTATATTTTGCCGTCTTAGGAGCTGCAAAACGTTTTCCGACAAGATTAAAAGCTACGAGAAGAACTCCAATTTATTGATGGCGCAGAAAAAAAAAGTAATTTACTCGACTGGCACAACATATCTGTTTTTATTGCGTTTCGAAGGGGCCGAAAGTATACATTAGGCAACCGTCTGCTGCTAGAAAGTGCAATGATGCCTCCGCAACTCCTCCGATCTTGTGCTCGATAGGCTTTCCATTGAGCGGCTTACCTCCGAACCGGATCTATTCCTTTTGTGGGCTCAAACACCGCGCATATCCCGGTTCCGATACCAAACGCTTGAAACCGCCATTTCGCAATTAGACAATTGATACTGGTCCGAGATCTCCGGGCATTCAATCGATAATAAACCGGTGAGTGGCACGTAGGGAAAAGGTTTGAACAGCCTTTTGAGGTTCGTTGCAAACAATGACAGGCGTTTCGTTAGTTGCATCTCACCAATCATTTTGTGTCCGAACTGCAAACTGAACTCCTGTTCCGCCCGCTTCCGCCACAATATGAAGTGCTTTTCCTATTTTTCCTTTATTTTTTTTTTTATTTTTAGCCAGTACCATGGCGGTGCTCAGTAGTACACTGTCAGCATAAATGCCTGGCAGGCAGGGGAAACATCTTGAATGTCCACCGCACAGCATGTAATTAAAAGCTCAGTCAGTTTTTCTCTCTGTTTTGTCGCCGTTGGCTCAATCATAATTATTTCCCGGGTGCGGCTGGTTCCTGCACCATACACTGGAATACGGTGAGAAGGGGACGATGGGATGGAAAAAGAGGACAATTTGTGTGATGCAATCTTAAATCATTCGAATCATGTTAAAATGTTAATGTTCGACTAAGGAGCTGCAACAGAACGGGTATGTTCTGCTTCTTGGAACGTACTGTTCACGAAAAAATCGATGTTTCATTATCTGTTGGTTAAAATGATTGCCTTGCTATCGTCGAAAGACAGAAGCGGTTTTATTTTTAAAGTGTCGTTTAAAGCGTTTCCCTGAAACAAATTCTGTTTGCCTCTTCTCCACACCTGTAGCACCCTGTACGAGCACAAGTACCGGCGGCACGTGAACGAGGGCGAACCACGCAAAAGCCACCGGGTGTCCGCCTCGTACAGCCAGCTATCGATCCGCATCACCGAGGCGCTGACGAACAACCTGGGCCGGATAGAGATCACCTGCCTAGCGACGATTCCAGCGCACGTGGAACCTGGCGAGCAGTACGCCGACTACAAGACTTCACTTATCAAGTGTAAGTATCACAAGCATGGCAACAGATACAAATTGAATAACGGTCAGGTGAAACAACGTTCCTAGTCTAGCTTGGCTTGAGACTGCGCTCTATCACTGCAGAGTGCGCTCGGTGCTGGCCGGATACCAGCAGTATTACACCGTTTCTGACTCTATTCAAACAACTAGCTGTTCCAAAATTCCATCAGCTCCAACTAAAATCATTTAAATGACGGTAGTTCGATTCTTCACTTCTTTGCACTTGTCAAATGAGAGTAACCGATTCAACATGGTAAACTCGACGGTTAGTTGGAGCTGAAGGAATTTTGGATGCAGTTTGGGAATGTTCAGTTCAACACTTGAGTTTTATTTGAGTGGTAAATGTTTGCTTGCAGTTCGTGGTTGTCAAAGAGCAACAGACAGCTGTTTCGATGGAGTCAGAAACGGTGCATTATGAAGAGTCCTGTTTGTTTTTAAGCGGCGTACCTGTGACACCAGCTGTGTTTTTATATCTACCTCGTGCAATCCTTCCTACAGAAGTGCTCGACAACATCAACATTAAAAAGAAGATAAACAATGCAGAGGAGAAAAAATAGCTTCCCATCAACGTCGCTCAGAGTAAAACGGTTCTCCTTCACAATGCAACTATTTGCATTTCTCCACCGTGTTTACTTACAAATAATTTACGACAAGAGTTATGAAAGCAAAGTGCTTTCACCGGCGTTTAATGAGCGTGCACTCGTTTCAACACCACCTGCTCTGCTTCTTAGGCACATTTTTCCTCCACTGTATTATTCAGGGAAGAAACAGTTCACCAGTTGCTATGGGTAAAACTATTCAGCTGTGAGGAATGTGGCAAGATTGCTTCTGCACTGGGCGCTCGGATTTTCCCAAGCAGCGGTGATTTTCTTTAAACCATCTTTTTTCCGGTCATGAATGGGTGCGCTTATTTTCACAGAATCACGGACAGGTTTCAAGTTACTGTCCAAAGTTTGTTTTGAATCGCTCTCGACGTTTCAGTTGCACGGGTGGATGAATCCACTGCTAGTCCAGTAGAAAGCTGACGTAAAGTTTGTAGCACAACTAATTGGCACCGAGGTGGTCGAGGTTAAATCCAGACAACCTACACCGTGCTTGAACTGCTTCCCTAATGTCCACAGGATCTTCCGCTCCAAGAAGATGGTTAAACTTTTTCGACGAGCGAAAAAAAAACGAGTTGTCCTTCCCGACGGCGGCGGTGCACCAACAATAGTTTTGTGACTCGCAAAAGTTCAACCAAAAGGCCCCGTTTTGTCTACCCGAAACATCGATTGAAGCTTCTGTGCATTATCTTCCAGTTCTCCCGGCCGTGACTCTTGTTGGGCTTCGGAAGGAAAGCTGCACTCCCCTGTATCCGGCAAGGCCGGACGGGTGCGTGCGGGAAAACTTGACGCTAAGAAATGCCTGGCTTTTCCTGGCATGCATCTCTCTGTGTATGGATGTGCCTTGCAACTGTATCGGAACCACATTTG
Source organism: Anopheles atroparvus (assembly GCA_914969975.1). Classification (NCBI taxonomy): domain Eukaryota; kingdom Metazoa; phylum Arthropoda; class Insecta; order Diptera; family Culicidae; genus Anopheles; species Anopheles atroparvus. Next base: position 15,074,476 of record CAJZCY010000005.1, on the reverse strand, counting down.
GTGCCATTGTGGTGGTTCACCAAACCAAACGAACTGACATCTGTATCCCTCAACGACAGCAGCCGGCTCACTAGTTGTATTATATTCCCTTTCCCGCAGTGCTTCTTGAACAATGAATGCTTGAGATGTTTTTTTTCTGTTTTTGGTCTGTTCCGTAGGTCTCCTTATACTAGGCAGTCGAGTGGAAAATGGAAGGGCAGTGCAGCGTACTTCTATAATTTATAGTACCAACCATTGTTTCACTTGCTGGCAGAGCAAAAATGACAAAAGGTCAATGAAACGATGATCCTTGTCGCTGGGAAAAAGGAGCCCGTTAGAAAAAAAACGGGCATGTCACCCTTACGCAATTATCTTATTGTGTGGACTTTCGAGAAAGCTGCACCGCTCAGCTTAGCATCAAAACTGGTCTTCTGTTTTTTTTCCTTTAGAACATGGCGGCGGGTTTCTAGGCCGGGATGCAGCACTTGGTTGCTTAAATTGAACTCCATGCAAAGGCTTTGATTTTAAAGTAACAAGAAACAAATTATTATGGCCACAAAATCAACCAAGTATTTTCCGAGCCATTTTTCCGGCCTTTTAGATCGCTTGCGATTGCTATCGCTTCATGATCGTCGCATTACGCCGTGTTGCCCTCGAGGGGCCAGCCAGCCAGCCATACGTCTACACGACTGCCCTGAGGGCAATTTATCTTGGGCGCAACATGGTGCCAACATTTCTGAGGCGGGTAGAAGCGGGGCCCTGCTAAACCTCCTGGTGCGACTGCGATGGGAAGCGTAGGAAAGACTAACCACTCTGACATGAAATTACTGGATCGTTGGGTTTGTATCTCGCACCCTGCCTCAGCCCGCTGTTCCTAGACCTGTGCAAAGAAAAAGGCAGCTTTCTTAAGGATGATGCACGGGAACCCGTGGGCGGAGCAGAAGACGGCGTGGCGTGACAAAAGAAGGCAACATCATTAACAAGATAGGGTTCGTGCATGCAAGTGCTACGGTCAATGGCAAAAGGGGCGGGATGGGGGGGGGTGGGAGGAGAGGGTATTGACACACAGCGAACCGAAAGAGTCCGGAAGCATGGCTGAGACAAGCAGTGAAGTATCCTCCTTTGTGCCTGACAGCGAAAGCGATTCATCATTGTTTATTTATCTTTCTTCGTATAGTTTCTATTTTGGTTTTACCCACCAACCACACCCCCCCCCCCCCCACCCCCTCTCGCTTTATTGTTTCTTTTCGCCCGAAGAATCTCGCGTGCCTCCCTTTGTCCCACCACCTGCAGGAGCAAGGAGCAGCAACATTTTCCTTCTGCTACTCAACTTCACGCGCAACAGGATGTTCAGCGGAACAGGAAACGCGTCACGGTCGGCAGGTTGGTTGTTCGCTAGTTACAAAAATCCTCCACCAAATACAGCCTGGTTTTAGCGCATCACAGTTTTCTAGGAACCATTGCCTTCTTCAGCTGGATGCATGCCATAGAAAAATGTGAATCATCGTTAGGTTTCCCTCCTCTTTTATGTTTTGGAACACTCTGTCTCTCTCTCTCTCTCTCTCTCTCTTTCGCTTAAATCATACTACTAGCTATATTTAGCTTGAACAGTTGTCGAAACGACAAATGAGAAATGCAAAGAAAGGACAGGGAAAAATGCAAATCAGATTAATAAAAATAATTGTGTAAGACAAAATAACGCCATTCGTGCTTCACGACCGACCCATTAATTATTGTGCTGACTGAAATTTATTATTTTCAACGTCGCAAAAAAAAACACATGATTCATTTTAAATCGAAAATTGATTTCCATCATTACTGCCATCAATACTCGCGATGTTTGCAAGCGAAACAAACACTAGCAGTTTGACAGAGTGAGGCGAAAAAAACCGAGAAACTCGGCAAGCGAAAATGCAACAATCAATTCTGAGGCAAGGGTCCCTGCGGAGAGGGGTTGGAAGCTGTGCGCCTCCGTCTCCAGGGACTCCGGTTTGCAAATGCTTTCCGCTCGTAAAGCAAATAATCAACCCCTAATAGCGTTCATTTGTCAAAGCTCTATTACTTGCTACACAAATTGCTTCCCTTCCCTCCATATACGATGGTGTGGTAGGTGTGGCCCCGCATCTAAGAAACCCGAGCCCGCGTAGGTTATTCGTCGGCGTAACCGTAGCACCCGTAGCATTGACCAAGAAATTCAATTAAAGAAAAAAAAAATCCGCGCCGAAGCGAAGGGCCGGAAAGGTCGAAAGATAAAAATGAGGGAAACTAAACAGCCACCATGAGTCCCATCCATCCGTCTCGCTCCTCAGGGCCCGGGAGCCATTTGCCATTTAGCTCCACACCTTAAAAATGTAGCCAACTGCCTCCAACCAATGTAACCAGCTCCGAGGGGGAACGGTTGGGCAAGCGTTTTTATTTACTTTTTTTTCTCTCGAGGACATTTTAAGCGACGTGCCCGTGCCGTGATAGAGTGAATGCAATTAAGTTTGTCGTGCTCAAGTTGTGGGCCTTCGGTCGAAGTCTACGTTGTGGCAGCAGCGAATTGAGTTCGATTTCAGCGACGCCTCCTAGACCAGATGTGCTGACTTGTGCCTGGCAGCACTCAGGACTTTAGCTGCACCATTTAAGTGAGCGAATTAACCCGGCCCCAATACTCAATTTACTTCGGCGCTTCGTTATGTTCAGTTGACAAACAAGTTGCATGTGGAATAAGAAATAAGTTATGGTGTTTCTAACATTCAAGTGCAACTTCGGTAGCTGTCGGTAACCAAATGAGGCACCAACAAATATTTGTGAAAATCGGCGAAGAAGCTGCAGCCTTTCACAACTACGACGTGAGATGTAGACCTGTTCACAACAGATCCAATTTTGTATATAAGACAAAATGCCACACTTTGTTTAACTTACGCACTGTCTAATGTAATGCCAACTACCATTTTCCGTTTCAGTGGACATTGAGCAAAACGATCAAACGTCACCGCAGCCTTCGATGAGTGGAATGGCTGCATTCGGCAACTCCGGGGCCGTGCAGAACAGCTACCATAGGGTACCGGTGCGCAGCCGCTCGGCCGTGGCCCTGGCCGGCGCCCTGCTAGCATTTGCCGTTGCCTACCACCGCATCCGAACACAGTTTGCGTAAATCGAGCACCGCGCATTCCCCAGCAAAAGGGCCATGCAGTTCTCAGCGATCGTACAGCTGCGGTGCAAGTGTTATCGAGTCCGTGTGTGTGTGTGTGTGTCTGTGTGGGACTCCCACTTTCCCATTTTTCCTGTCTCTTCTACCAGCAAGCAAGCTATCCAGCCCGCAGACAGCAAACCCCGAGTAGTGCAACGGCGAGCATGGACAGCAGGCAGCTATTGCGATGGCAAACAGACGAACGTCACCGATTCCGTCACTCAGGGGTGTCGGGATTTGGCCTAAAAACAACAAAAAAGTGCCAGTGTCATCATATGTAGTTTTGCGTAAGAAGTTGTTTATTTTACCCTTAAAGTTTCCGTTTTACGGCGGTGCAAGGAACAGGACGGTTTGGGCTGGGCAAAGGTGAAAAGGTGTTTCCGTTTGCGTAGTGTCAATTAATGGTGAGTGGGGCTGGCAGGGCATTCTGCATTTCCGTTACGCGGCGTCAGAGAATCCCTGGACACGACAACGAAGCAGCAATCCAATCAACCTTCTCGGGCCGTTCAATGCCACGATCAACCTGTACGGCCGGGATCGAGGAGGCGTATCGCGATCCGTAGTAGTACACCGTTGCTGGAGGAATAAAATAAAGGTAGGTGGAAGCACTTGTTGAGAATAAAAGCGTATTTTATCGACTGACGTTTTTTATCACCGTTTTGATAAACAATTCGTTTTTCGCAACAAGTTTTGAAGTTTTCTTTCTGGCCTCCTGGAGTTTGTAAAACACCAGGCGATTCCATCGCATACCACACCTTTTATATCGGGCCTTATTCCGAATGTTTGACAAGTTTGACAGATCCATCACGGCGTATTGGGAACATGACACCACAGTGATAATAGTCAAGCGCCAGTGAGCCTTGGAATAAGAAAACACCTGTTTTCGAGCAGGGGGAAGCTCGAGCAGAGAGAAGCTTATTAACGCCGATGGAGGCGCCCAGTGTGTGACTAAATTAACGCGATTTCCCTGTCCAACGATTAGCATTGAAACATTTCTGAATTGCCTATTAAAATAGCTTTTAAGCCCGAATTTACATTGAACGTGACATAATGTCCAAAAACGAAAGCCTTAAGGTTTGTGTTACTCAGTTGCAGAATACGGATCATCTCTGAAGGAAAAGGAGTACCGTCGGTGAAGAGCAATAAGTGCTCCTTAAGCTACACTCAAGAATATTCATCCTAAATGCACGCTTCAATTCGTTCCAAATCGGCCCGCACCAATAGCAGCAATACTATGACCAAAACAAAAGGCTAGCAAGAAATATGATACTAATTAAAGCTGGCTGTAACTACGGCGAATCACTTTTTCTCTGACGAAACAGAGAAGAGAATCCATTCCTCCGTTGCTGGAAGAGGTTGTGAGCGGAAGGACCGCGGAGCGACGAGTTGTATCGCACAAATATCAATTTGGAAAGGGGGAAGGTAATCGTTTAGGCACGCAGCCCAACAAGGAAGGCCCAATTTGTGGCTTGTGTGTGTGTGTGTGTGTGTGTGTGTGTGTGTGGGCGGCTTTTTTCGTGCCTTGACTTTTCCTCGTGCAGCCCTAAATCCATATTTCAACGGTCGGAAAAGCATTTTGTGGCGAAATTGAATTTGCTCTCCCTTGCCACTCGCTATCGGTAGCTCTCGAATATTGGCAATAGCTCCACCAGGTCCGAATCTGCGGTTGGCTCTGTGGTTTGGGAGTTTATCTCCTGTGCTTACCGGGAGCCGGAACGCCCCCGGGTCCTCGCCTCAGTCGGAGCCCCAATTATTACTGAATCGCTTCCAGCCAGCACACGATGGAAGACAACGGTGGCATGTTGCTCGAAAACGCAATCGTAGCAATGCGATTACTTAATAACGACACAATCTGGGCGCGGTGGATATTTTATTGACAATCTCTCAATCTTTGCGCACACGAGGACCAGTGTTTCCGATGCGTCTTTGAGTAAATGTGTGCTTTCTTTTGTGTCTAAACATGAATTTTTCAGATTTGTCCCCCGCTCTTGAAACAGTAATTGTACCTGACGCTTCAAAGTGCTGCAACTCTTAGAGCAGCGAAGCATGACTTCAACCCTACATTTACCACAATAACCGAAGGTCCGAGATGGTCAAGCTCGTATGTCGGCACAAACACGATCTACGACGGCGTGGGTTCGAATCCAGGACAAAGTTAAAGTGGAAAGAGTCTCGTAAATCATAAAAGAGGTAGGCATGACTTAATCGGTCGTAACACCACGAAGAAAATCTACCACAATTAACAGCAATGCAGAAGATCACAACCACAATTGCTGGTTTAAAAAGTAGCTCACCCTACACAACACAGTGAAGATATTACAGTGTACTATAAAACCTTCCTCTTTGCTTAGTAAAATGGCTTTGAAGATTAGTGTCTCGTTGCATTAACAACAGTAGCAAGTTGAAGCAATCGAGAACCACCGTCCGGTGCAACAATTTAATTAAATGTCTCATCAAAGTCGAGACGACAAGCAAGTCGCTGCTCAAGGGATGGCGTGCTGATCGGAGCGATTTCCTATTTTAAAGCCGTATAAAACTAAAATATGAAGAAGCGACAGCGTACGCTGAGATTGTGAATACTTTGTAATATCTCAAGGAAGAAACATAATGTTCGTTCGCGATGGTCGTCCCGTCGCACATAAAATTTGTGATTCAACTTCTCTCGCTCCTCTCTCCAATCCTATCCTGGGTGGAGAAGTATCCACACACTTTTAATACGTCCAAATTGCTGACAGCAACAAAGCAATTCTGCATTGCAAACGAAACTTGTAATGTAGACCTTACCTTCGGCGTTCAGTGGAAGAAATAGAAAATACTTTGAATGAGTTCAGTGTAATTTTGAGCTAATAACAACGGTGAATCTTACCCTGCTCCACACTGGATGAATGCACTCGACGTGCTGTAGGTGGACGATTGCCTGTTTTGCATGGAAAAAATATTTTCTATACCCGACCGGGCTGCGACGTGGAAGAATCACACAAAATGGCCTTGTAGATTATCGGCAGCACAAAGCAGAGGCCATGCTCACTCCATCGGCAGCATCAGCAGCCATGGTTTCATAATCATCACCATCATCATCATGGTCGCCTTCAGCCTCAACAGCTACATCTTTCGTTACCAGACAAACTCCCCGACGCGCTATCTCCCCTTTCCCGACACTATTTCCACCCAGTCACATTTACCCTTAAAAAGTTCATTAAGAACGCTTTTGTGCTCGGTCCTCGGCTGCATTAGGAACAACACCACCCGGGTGGTGGGAGAAGGGAGTGGCAAGGGCGGAGTAAATGGAAGGAAAACATTCAGAAATCAACACCGATTCCCGGAGGCATAAATTCAATTTATTTATTCAGAACTTGCAGGAGCCATTTTTCTTGCTCCCCACCAGCGTTCTAGTCCTAGGCGTGCGTGCTTGGGTTTTTATTTTTAACACCAGCCTCCCGACCACCGAACTTCCCGTCCCACCCGGCCTATTCTTTCCTTTCCTCCTACTCTCACCCTTCGCTCAATTTTGGATTCTCTCATTTCCTGCTTTTCTTGCTACACCCTGTTGCCCATCTCTCTGAATGCCCTTAGCATACATATCTGCTGTTTAGTTTTCTTCAACCCGGCGCTGCTGTCCTCTTGAAAAGGCTTTCTTGAAAAAGAAATCATCGAAGCACCTTCCTTTGCTTTTTTTCCCTTGTATTCGCTCACAAATCTCCTTTTTTCTCGGTTTTCTTTTAAATTTTTCTTTTTCGTTCTGTGACACACACGCATACACACTCTCCTCTCTATTTTATGCTCGACAGCAAAAACATCGCGCTCTCTCTTTCCCTTTATTCCTCCATCAGTCACCTTCCACACACAGACATAATTTCGCTAACGCTAAAAAAGTAGCTCGGTTTGAACAAACTATCCTGCGTGACCAAGCGCGAAAATGGGTCATCTTTATGTATTTTATTTGACACTTGTATTTATTACGAATACATTGTTTAAGAAAGAAATGTATGCACGATCCAACATTTACAACGACTTTGTTTTTGTTTACGTTTCGAATGACCGGCCTAAGCAATGGCGTTCAATTCGAAAACTGTCAAAGTTTCGCCCAGAGTTTGCACGATTACTTTCGCATTCGCGTTGGCAAGGGCAAAATTCGCGCTGTGTGTAGACGCTGGGTCACAACAAAGATACAACATTATGCCCTTTCTTATTTGCCAAACATTGGGATGCTAATGTCGTCAATTTGACCCTCTCCGTTTAATCTGTGCAATCGTTCTTTTTCTCACACACTAACCCATGTACTAATTTCCTCTTCCTTCCTTGTTCCCTCTCTCTCTCTCCCCCTCTATCTCTCTCTCTTTCTCTCTCTCTCTCTATCTATCTATCTCTCTCTCTTTTTTTCTCTTTCCATTTATTTCTCTTTTTGTCACATTGATGCGACACATAGACACCTTTTTGTTACTTTTATACGCGAATAAATACGTATATTGTCCATTCCACAAGCACCACAGGTTTGCCAGCACGTAGTTTGTGATATTTCGTTCTTCCTTCTCGTTTCATTTCCGCCGTTTTCTTTTTTACTGTTATTCTCCCAGCACTTCCTTCCTCCGCTCACAAAAGCTGCCCAAAAGCTCCAAAACTTTTCCACCTACACCGTCGTCCCTCACTCACCAACACTTCGAAGTGGCCCGAACGCCCACTCCAACGACCGAGCCAGTTTCTCAATTCAGTTTTCCGTTTCCATTGAAACAAAAACAATAGGCACGTTTCAATGCGGCAACAGACTTTTCCCCGTCTTTTCGGCGTGTAAGGTTCGGTCAGATTTGTTGAGTTTGTTCGTTATTTTTTCTTTCGTTCGTAAGAATGCGTCCGTCGGACAAAGATTTTCTATTGTCATGGCTCATCAGGGAACGTTTTATTTTCATTCCCCCACACCGAAGTCCATAGGTTTGCTTGGTGGAAGATTACTCCGGCTGTTAGTCTCTCTCTCGCTCTTTCTATCTCTCGTCACTCGTCGTTGTGAAGTTTGTTTTGCAAATCGCTTCAAGAAGACCTTCTGCCGTTAAACATGCCGGAGTCATTACGACTGGCAAAAAAAAAACAACAACAACAAAATACTTCGCCAGGTTCGGTTGGGGATTATGATGCTTAAATTCCCGAAAGAGTGCCACTCAACATTCCAGCTCGCACTCCTTTCTCCGAAAGGAAGTACCAATGAATGTTTCAATGCGTAAACCATTTTAATGGATCCTTAGGGTCGAACAGACAGATTCGAAACATAAAATGTTTACTAACTTTCCAAGCTGTCGGAAGAAATTTCATAAGGTCTCGGACGGAAATGGATTCGTTTCACACGGTTCTCTGATGCGGTATGTGAAGGATCGCACAGTGAGTGAGAAAAATTAAACTTTATTCGTTATTATATAGATGCTATAGCAAAGAAAAAGTTTACAGCACTTCAACGATAAACTCAACGCACCATAAAATTGGAACTCGGTTATTTTTCCAAATAAGAAAGGATAATGATGTTCTACGTTTAATAAGAATGATTGCTGTACCTATTCAAAGATTGATAAAAGTTTCGGTTCAAGTCACAATTAAGAACTTCACTACTGCTGTTACCATTATTCAAGGAAAATATTTGATTCAAGCAAGATTCATACTTCTGCAGCATTATTCCATTATCATCGATCTCTATGCGTTGATCCCACCCACCAAGAAAAAGCCATACATTAACAACACAGCTCCCGGATTGGACCATCCTCTTCTAAATGACGTCCCTTTGGCTCCACTCCGCCAAGAAAATGCTTCCACCATTCCTTTCCTCCCGTAAGACCTCTCACGGCGTTCAACGAAACCCGATGGAGCAACAGACCTCGATCACTTTAGCTGGTTTCCTTGAGTTTTACATTATTTTCCTAAAGCAAACTCCTCTTTACCTTAACCTTCCTCTGTCCCTTGCTAGCTTCAGTATCTTCAGCTCCACCCAGCTATATCCTGCTGTCTCCAAGGAATGCTTGAAACTATTTGCTACAATCTGTTGCGCGGTAGCAGGGAACACAAACCGACGGACAAAAGGTTTCCGCCCTCTTGCATACATCCGGAGGTTTTCCACTCATCCTGTGCGGGCGTTCATGCGCCTCCGTCGCAAAAAACCAGTATCCCTCCCGCCAAATTTACCAGCAAACGGAACCCTAGCGCGCGCAAAGGGGCTCCAAAGTTGTGTTTTTAGGTTCTGCAAATTAATTTCCAACCCATTTTCCTCTCACATTCGTTCCGGGGGATAGAAACGGGGGATTCCGCTTGAATGTTGGCTTCGGCAAGGCTGCCCGGTAGAGATTTTTGGGGTGAGGAAGGAGCGAGATGGAGGGTGGGAACAAATAAGGAAACTATGACACGTGTAGAGCAAAGACTAAAAGATTAGAAAGTTCACCCATCGTCATCGTCTCCACCGCTCATCCCAACCGTTTCCTCGCTATATGCTTTCACTCGGGCGAATGTGACTGTGGAATTCAGCTTTCCCGGCCCTCAACCAACAAAGTAAACAAACCGAAAAACACCCCAGCATTTTGCCACGCACAGGTTTCGGTAGCTCCATTCCATTTCGCTACATTTCCCTCTGTGAAACCTCCTCGAGAGTCTCTTCTTACCCCGAGGGTTCTCTAGGGGAGGGAATAAAAAAACTTTAGAAACGGAAACGGAGAGGAACAAACAAAAAAAGGGTTCCACTCGGAAACGGGGAAGTACGGGCTTGCGCTAGTGAATAGTGCCCAAAGTGGCACATTCTCCAGGCAGTGACTCCTGGAAGGTTCCGGTGCTGGTGAAAGTATAATTGTAAAATGTGTGTACGGCCAGCACGGAACGCAGAAACAAAATCTCTCGCAAACCCTTTTCCGGTTACCAGCCCAGGACATTCAGCAACTTCGGAGCAATCGTTGTATGCAAAGCGAAACCAACAACAAGCAAAACCGGTGATAATAGTAAAAATGATAATAAACATACCACTGTAAAAGCAGCCGGGTTGGTAACGCCGGGAAGAAAATACCACTGGATGTACAGCGGGTTTCCCACAGAAATTAGGGACCGAGAAGCACTTACGAGGGGCATGCTTGGGTGCATGAATGTTTCGGAAGAGGGAAAGCCATGCGGTTAACAAACGGCCAAATTTTAAGGAAATGGCAACACGGTTGTTTACATCGAAAAGCTTTCTTTAGAGAGCGGTGATGAGTTGAAAGAACTACCGTTTCGGGGCACGAGCCATACGTTCGTTCATTTCCGGAAAATCGTACGACGTGGAACAAGATCAATCCAATCTTACAGCATCCCTTGGAAGGTACGAAAGACGTGGGTTGCTCCAAATTCACACGTCTAAGCCCAAACATCAGGGTGAACCATTTATTCATTCGCCAGAATGGTTTTCGAAAATCTCTTGCATCTTCTTGGAATGCTTCCATACTTTTCAATCAATAGTAACATATTACCAATGTTTCAATTTTTTTTTCTTCACAACCAGTCCGACATGTAGCCTTCTCCGAATAAACTGGTGGGAGTTTGTAACACATATTTGGGCAAACGGCGACGGTCTAGGAAATGCAACAAGTTTGGCTTAAGGTCGATGGCGACCCCCAAACGTAGCCAAGGTCTGGTCATGGAACGATCGGTGAAAGAATTTTCTTTTCCAACAACAACAACGAAAACCTCGCAGCGAACGGGGAAGGCAATTACATTGGTTATGCTTCATGGTTGATGTTCCACCGGCATTGGGAATTGCTGAGTTCGACTTCTCGTCGCCCGAAACGCCTAATGATAATACGCTCCAATGCTCACGAACACACCTTACCTTACGTACGTAAGATCTACCGAGACAGCCACGGTGAAGGTTGAGCCCATTATCCTGCCAGTGTTGCCCCGGGGTTTCCGAGGAGGCCTTCCCACAGAGTCGGCCACACGCGGCAGCCAGTCGATTTAATTCTAATTTCGTGGAAATGAGTTTCCTTTCCTTCCCTCGTCGAGCTTCTTTTCCCACTCCAAGATGGCCGTGTACGGCTTACCATTAACAACGTTCCGTTTCCTTAAGCTCCCATCAGTCAACCGGTACGCCAATCGCGCTCTTCTATCGCGTGTCTCTCATTATCCTTTGAGGAAGAAGAAACAAAGAACCAAACGCCTAACGTACCGTTTCAGATATTTGAAATCCTTTAGTTGTAAGATTTTATAGTTTTCTTTAAGCAAACCTGGACCACAAGTCAGGAGAGGAAGTTACTACGTACACATTACTTGATAAATGTTCAACAAACTATGTTTTTTAAAGCCACCACCAAGTTGAAGTCCTTCCGAGAAAGGATAAAGCCGATTATAGAAAAAAGAGTAATATCGCCTTCCGTTTTCCGAAGGACTCACCAACCTTCTGCCCGCGATTGCTCCCACGCAGATAAATTGCACGATTTGGAGGACACGTTTCCGAGACAGTGTTGTCGGAAACGGAATCCCTAATTGGAAAATGCGTGCTTATTTATCTACGCCTATTTGTTTGGGTCTCCTTTTGGCGGCGACTTCACGATTTACGGCTCTACGCGACACTCTGCCTGAACCCTCCGTAGACCACCCAAAAGACCATGAATCAGCCTTAACCCTCTATCGGTTGGTTTTGCAAGCTTCCGTTCAACGCTTTGGCCCATGCTTTTCCTAACGGCTCGCGGTCGCCTAGTCATTCGATCGGTTATCCCGCTCAGTTTCTTTCTTCTCCTGCGCTCCTGAGTGTCTTCACACCTTCAATATCGAAAACGTGCAAGAAAAAAAAGGACCAACGAGGTAGAGAAGGCAAAGGATTGCAAGGGTGCCAGGAAAACAAGACATTACAGCCATAAAGACTATATGCCTACAACCCTCCTCAGCGCGCACCGAACCCACCTGCCGCATTTTTCGTTTTTCCCTTTTTTTCTCAAGATTCTCTCGAACAGAGTCCCAGGCCCCTATAGCTCTTATCTTATTTCTCCTGAGAGCAGAACCTCATTTTCACCGTGTAATGGATTTTATTACCAAACCACCAGCACCAAACCTCCTCATCGCAGCTTCACGAAGAAGAGGGACTCGCATGGGCCCTTCGGTCCTTTCCATTTTGGGTGGAATCGAATCTGGACGATTATCTCTTTTTTCACGTGCCGAAGTAAACAGCTAGGCTCCGGAGTACACTTGGGGTCTTCGGCTGGTGGTTTGAGCACTAAAAGTGGATTTTCGACCGGTGCGATGGCTACCCTTTTTGCGAACCTAAAATCTTACCCGGCAGCATCTTTGATTTGTGTTTGTTTTCGGGCAGCTCGGGAAGTCCTCAGTAATGATATTATTTGAAATGCAATGCAAACCTTAAATAATAAATTCACTTCAACGACAGACTCGCGTAAATTAATGAAGCAGGTTCCTTTGGTGCGTTTTGTACAATTTCCCTTTCGTTGTAAATTTACTGCCTTATGAAAACTCTCAGGAGCACCTAGCTAGACTTTTCTATTGAATCTGGCAAGGTTGTTTACGCCATCAAGGTGCATTCGTTTTTTTTCACACTGAACTTTCCATTTGACAAGCGAAGCAGCGATAGAAATACTCCAGTAATCAGTGAGACGCTATCCGCCCACGCTAGATCGATTTTGACGCAGAATGATTGAAATTTGAAGGGATTGCTGGAAACAATAATGAAAAGCTCTTGGCTGGAATATGCCTGGCTATATTGAAAGCGATCGATCCAGTTATACTTAACCCATCGTTGAAGAGATGTTGGCAGAAAAATAAAGTCCTTCACCTTAATCAGTCTCTTCGTAAGAAGAAATCACATCTGTACAGGGCGAAACTAATCTAATACTGTTACACATCCTACTCAAAATCCATGAGATGAAAAATGGATGGACGGTTCGATAAAAATAAAAAAAGAAGCTGTCATCAAACCAATACCCCACACACATGGTAAACTATGAATAAATTAGCAAGCAACAGTCAGTCTCGTGTGGCCTTTGCGTGCCATCGCAACCGCATACTCGCGGGCGTCCTTTTCCGAATTCCACCGTCGGCAGCCCCGTACGATGGCAGCGTTTTCCCGGGGGCCTCCATCGATCAGCTAAATAAACCTCTGCTCGTCAGGCTTTACCACGAACCCGGACGAGCGCTGGAGGCGGCTGCAAAAGGGGGTGTTTTTTGCTGGTGAGAGGGCGGTTTTCTTCGACCTAGCAGCCTCGAGATCTGTTTGCTCGCGCTGGCAGCTGTGATGCGGTGGGCGGCACTTGTTGAATTGACGCCCATTGCAATCAGTTAATGCCATGTATTGACAAGTGGGTGAAAAGCGCGTCCTCGGCATTTAGGAGCTGCCTATCACTTCCCGTGTGGGTGAGGTTTTCCGATTTGTATTTTTATTGTGTACTTTTTGCAGTTCCTGCTCCACCAAAACAGTGCTTGCTTTGATAAATACCGCACTGTTGACACGGACGGAGCGTCTTTCGGAAAAGGGCTCGCGTCTACCGTGAAGGCTGGTATGCTGGTTCCGGACAAGATCCGTGATGCGATGTTTGTGTATTCGCCATTCTTGTGTTTGCGGTGGCCCTTTTACTTTGTCCAATCCTTGCGTCAGCAGTGTCGCTCAAATCTGCGCCCTATAGAAAGCTAATATTGACCTATTCGAGCTGACGGCGCTAGGCAGCAAGTTGACGCCCACACCGTTATTCCGAAGACATATCAATTACTTTCTGAAGGTGGCGTGGAGGTTTAGGTATGTGAAGGTTGCTAGTTGCAGCCTGTAATATTCTAACAAATTTAGCAGGCTTTCGATTTAGCTCATCCTATATCGCCCATTTTGATGCATAAATCCGGTTCTATCGAGACAGTGATAGTAGAAAAATGGAAAGAGCAAAAATAGCACCGTCAAAAGGAAAACAACAAACGTACCTGAAGACACCCGATCTCGTTTGTTGCACGTGGTTTATTCGTACCGGAGAGAGTCCCTCCTTGGTCGTGTTTAAGCCAACGTACGTGCTAGGCACTCCCGGACCCTTCGTACCGCTAGGCTATCCCAGAAAACCTCTTTTACATATCGTGAATATGATTAAAAATAACAACGTTATAGTGCTTTGAAAAGGAGCAGCCAAAATTACCGCTTTCGGTAGGGATGTACCAAACCCCCCCCCCCCCCCCCCCCCGGGGTTTTTTGAGTGTTAATGTTAATGTATTATTCTCGGATCATATTTTGCACTGCCGACTAAACACCCACAAGCTACGAGGCACACTGCTTAACACAAAATGGCGTGCGTGACGCAGTATGTTGTTGAGCTGTTTTATCGCTTGTCATTCATCATAATTTCCTGATGTTTGCTTGTATATTTCGGATCGGGCCGTTTTCACAGTTCATTCAGCCGCACTTCTCGTCGTACGCTCGTCCGCTGGAACTGATTTGCGAAAAGGTAAAAAGTAATACAAACAACCCTCACACGAGGATTCACCTCCAAGCCTCGCCCCAAAGGTAGTAGCAGGAAAATGAGTGATGTTGTTGCATTCCGAGTGAAGTGCGGTGACATCTGGTTGAATAATATATGACTTTTCCAACAACCTTGCAAGTCGTGCCGGTGAACACGAGGGCAAAACCAGCGGGAAATATCTGGCTCTCGACACCGCTTGCTTTGGACTCAAGTTTTCTTTTCTTAGTAAACCCTTCTCATTCCTTTTTGCCTTCCCTCGCTTGCTCATTTTTTTATTTCTTTTTGGGGTATTGCATCGCTTTAAAAGGTATGTTTCGATTTTTTTCCCCACGCAAAGCTCCGGTGCACGAATGAAATGGAAATTGATTAAAATTGACAGTTTCCACGTTTAAATAATTCAACCTTTTTTCCGGCTTTCCACACCTTACTCACACACATTCCGGCAAACTCCAAAATGCTTCTACATGTCATGAAGCCAATCATCCGAGAACGCAAAAACACACCAGCCTGTGGGCGAATAAATACGGCAGACAGAAAAAAGATGAAACAAAACGTCAAAAAGGTACGCTGTCAGTTTTTTTTTTCTTCTGTCATCCACATTTTTTTTCTCTGTTCACCCCAGTCAGTGTTAATGATAGGCGGGTGAAGAATACTTGCCCATTCCGGCGTGAAATGATGGTTTATTATAATCATTGAAAACAAATCCTTCAAAGAGCTGATCGCTTTCTTTCCTTCTTTTTACCAAAACCCTCTTTTACCCTCTGAGAGTGGTGTCCCGCGATGGCGTTTTAAGTTTGATCCAAACCTCTGCTACCTAGGGCTCCAAGTGCAACAACTTGGTGACTTGGTTGCTTGCGAATTGTTTATGCCT
Source organism: Anopheles atroparvus (assembly GCA_914969975.1). Classification (NCBI taxonomy): domain Eukaryota; kingdom Metazoa; phylum Arthropoda; class Insecta; order Diptera; family Culicidae; genus Anopheles; species Anopheles atroparvus. The sequence goes on along the minus strand of CAJZCY010000005.1, from coordinate 15,059,019 downwards.
GCATAAGGAGCTGCACGGTTCATGCTTTACAGACCATGCAGTACATTCGCCACATACGCTGTATCAACGGTAGAAAAATCACTGTTGCTCGGGCGTCTACAACTGTTGAGTATTTTTCATATTGCACTGATTTTCCGTAACAAACTATTATCGACTGCGCTCTTTATCCTCTCCAATATACTGCAAGAGTTGCAAGTGGCAATTACGTGGTTATAATAAAAGCTTGTAGTTTTTCAGTTTTCTTTCCATTCCTCGTGCATAAAGCTTGACCACTTCAAAGAGCGCTAGTATGAACCTTCAAAGCCGAAAACGCCAACAAGATGACTTCAACAGGCACCAGGCGTCTCCATTGAATTGCCTTTCCTGGTTCAAATGCTTGCCTGCCAGCGAAACTTCTTAGATAATGAACAATCGACAGTGAAAGCTTTGTTATAAAGAAATATGACATAATCGGGATTTTGATGGTGACATAACTGAAAAGTTAGATCCAACTTGTCACTCAATTGGTTTAATTATTTGCAACTCAATTTGGTTAGTAGGGTACCAAGCTAATGTGCTTCAACCAATACGTTCAGTTTTCACAATGAAACGTTCTCACTTTTCGAGCTAACTTCGAAAGGCTGCTCCGCTTATGAATCTACTCCACAACTATCATATAATATTACAGCATACCTTTTATACATCATTCGGAAGAGAAACTAAGGATGACGTATTTCACAAGCATTTTTGCGAGAATGGTTGGTGTCTTTGCGACCAAAACCTAGTTTCCTTCAATGATAACAAATGACATGTCGTTTCAGTTCCCCTAGGAGCAAGTCATCTAACTTATGCGGCACTTGGTAGACCAGGTGAACCAAGTTAAAAAAAAAAATCTGCGGCCTGTGTGTCTTCTGCGGCCCTCACACAAACGTCAAAGAACTTTCTTCACCGAAGCACTCACTCGCCTCATTTTGAGTAGTCCTATCAGCTCCAGCAGTTTTCTCGGATATTATGAAAACCGTTTGAAATGCCGACCACATCAATCATCGCCGCTAAATGCACCGGCGCGAAAACCGAAACTGCCACCAGCAAACCAGGCACCAAACAGTGTGCGCCCAGGACCAGGGAGGAGGAGCAAAGAGAGAAAATGCCTACTGCTCATTGGACAACGAAAGCAACAACAACAAAAAACAACAAAATGAGCAACAACAACAAATCAACAAAAGCTGGAAAAATACACACGCGAAGAGCAGCAACGAAGGTACCAGCACCCGGATGTGCAGTAAAAATATGAAAACAAACACAATAAACCATTACTGACCGCACCAGTTGCTCGTATAAATGACATTTAAACTTACGGTAGCACAGGGGGGGAACGATGGGGGGAAGGGCGAAGGGGAATGCGACGGGGTGGCCGCCGTCGGCGAAGTACGCGCTACGTCAGCGCAGTGAATTGCCAGCCCCGTGGGGGCAAAAAAAAGGAACAAAGTGAAATGCTTATCGCTATCATAAATCCTCACCCGGTCTGACGTTGTTTCGGGTTCGCCGGGCAGGGTACTTGTTGCGGCGCCTAGGGATGGAAGGGAAGCGGACGGGATAAGGAGGTGGGCGGCGAACCGCGCTGAATGAACTTCAAAGTTTTCGGTCGGCGCGAACAGCCCGGCAGTCCGTCACAATATTAATTACCTGTGTTTGAAACTTTGCTACATGTGGTTTCTTTTTTTTTAATTTTTCCAACGGTGCTGCCGGAAAATGAAGTAACATTAGCCTTCGTGGCGCCCCCAAGCCCTCTCTTTACCTCACACACACACACACATTTCTTTGTGTTGTGTTGCGCTGCTGACAAATTGTTTTCGAGTTCCGTAAACCACAGGCAACAAAAAAACGGCTGCAGCATTTTACTGATGAAGAGAAAAATTTACGAATCAAAAATGAGCCAGAGTATTTAAGCAATTCTAAGGGGCATTTTTAAATCTATTTCCGTGGAAAAAATGTAACCGAATATGCGTGTGGAAAGTTTGAAATGTTATTACAAATGTTATGGCAAGTGTAGGCAAGTCCTTCCAGTTGCATTGGTAAAACTCGACATCATTTAAGTAACAGGAGCTTTTACCGCAAACTGGCTGAATGCAAAGCTATCGACGCCATATCCATTCCTACGAACCTTCCTAAGTCTACGACTTCGACACCAATTAAACGATGCTGTTGTTCATGAAATGGAAAGATGATCCTTTCGACCTACCGAGAGCACCAAGAGGATACGTTTTCAATAACATGAAACAATAAATTTCCGTTAAAGGATCTTCTTTTTCTCCTCCGTCTTCCACGTCAAGAAGATCTGCTCTCTTGCTCATATTAAGCGGACCACCAACTCATTCACCTTACCCTTCGACTTTTTAAATAATATCGGCTCTCTGCTGCAGTTGGTTGCACGGGAAGAAGCATTCTTCATTAAGGATGTTGTAAACATTTGCTAGACGTCAGGACGGTTGCGTTTTGGTGGAATTACTTATCATCGGTGTTACATTCTTATTGTTTACCAAACAGGAAAAGATAGGATGATTCATACGCATAGAACATCTTTTCGATTAGGGAAAAACGTTTGATTAATGATTCGTACTACACACTAATTCGTTAGCAAAGGTCAAACTGACTAACTGAACCAGAAGGTAGAATATGTATTTTGTGAAAGCTATTGCTCCGGATACAGGGTGCGTGGGAGGAGCGCATGGGACGTATCACCGAACACCTCTCTATCGCCAGCCAAACAAAAATGGAAGAAACTAGTGCGCTCGCCGTTTTGAGTCTTCATTTTTCTCGTACATCTCTGCACTCCCACGAAATGTTTGTACTTAAGTCCTCTACATATACCTCCACTCACCAGCAAAAGGTCGAGCACGGATCGCATGCAGTACACTTCGCGACACCACACACCGTAATGGCCAAAGTTCGCGCACGCCTACATACACTTTCCAATCAAAAACAACTCCCACGGCCCAACCTTCGCCAACTGCTCCCACTTTCTGGGTGCACCCCCCCCCCCCCCCCCCCCCTCTTTGGGAAATTGTTTGGGAACGGTGCGCCCAGCAGGAGCAACGGAGGTAGCACGGGCTCGAAACTCAAATGACCCGTGGGTGAACTTTTGCAGTGCGTTCAATTTGGTTCCTTCGATGGCCCACGCTCCACCACGGTTGCTCCTTGGCCTGCTAGTTCACGGCCGTCGCCATTCGCGTCGGAGTACAGAATGGTCTGTCAGTCCGCTCACGGAGCAGTATGGAGTTCATGTTGCATTATTCAGTATTTGCCACGGTTCGTATTCTGTTTTGACTGCACTTTAGGCTCGTCCATTTTCGTCCCAGGGATCGCACACTGCACATGTGAACTGCCATGTCACATTTCTGCTCTACGAAACGGAACGTTTAAGGGGAGATTGGGAAAATGCTTAAAATGATGTCCATCTCATTCATTTCCTTAGTTCCTCAACTACTTCATCCCTAGCTTGACTTAGGGAATGTTTTTCCTATTCTCGTACGTTTTTTTTCTTGATCCTCCCGGCTCAAACGGATCAGGATAAGAGAATGAAGTAAATCGTTCGAACCAAAAAACACGCATATTCTTAACCGCTACTCGTCCGCTCGCTTCGGTCAAAAGCAACCCAGTAGGCCGGAAGAAAGAAGTCAACTCACAACATACATACACCGCCACAAGATTCAATTTCGCACCAGAATGATTTTCCGAACGATGCATTCACACTCACACACACACACACACACACACATAAACTACCAGTCAGGGTGCTGCTCTTTTTCTGCTTGACCCAACATCCGTCGCAAGCGAAAGAAAAACCCCGCCCGGCACAGCAAAAAAAAAAAAAAGGTGCCTGATCACTTTTCCGGTGGGCGGCCGGAAACGCCGAAGAATGGAATATTAAAAATCAACGGGCAGAAGTAATAAAGGGGCACGGCGCAATAAAACGAAGAGGAAGAAACACCAGGACCCGAATACGAATCAGTTAGGTAAATATGCAAAAGCGGTGTGCATAAGCACACAGGCACGCACTAGTTGCGTCCGTTGCTGCTCCTGCTGCTGCCTGTGTGGTTTGTTTTATTTTCTTTTCGGTTCTGTGCAAGCCGGAGAAGGGCGCTGGTTTCCGATTGAATGAAAAGTAATAAAAATCATGCATAAACCTTAGCCATATCATGCAGCCGGCTCGATCCCTTTTGAACTCCTTTACATCTTACTGCTGAAAACCCCCTTTGTCGAGCTGAGTGGTGTTTTCTCGCTTCACAAAAGGTTTTCACTTTCCGCTACGCTTTGTTTAAAATGCCTACAGCCCGTCAACCGGCGTTCAGCGTTTTTTTTTTTTTTTGTTCCTTTCGGGTTTTGTTTGTTTTTGATTTGCCCTGTTTGCTATGGTTTTATCAATTCCTCCTAACACCGGGAACACCAAGACCCTGTTAAAGGTTTAAGAAAAATTTCCAGAGAATGCAGAACGCGACTACAGCACGGTGGAACAGTCTCACATAACATTATTTTTAGCTTCTGCTTCTGCTGCCCGAAACCTGAACCCTGGTGACCAGAAGAAGAAATCTTTTACATGAATCATACACCGATTGCAGACGGGATTATGCAAATGAGTGACTCACACGTGCATATGCGCCAACCCCCGACCCGAGAGGCGTTTTCTTCCCCAAAACACTATCCCCCTTCTGCAAACTCCGACGCATGATAAATGGTTTGAAACGGCCGAACAAAGCACTCGTTTATCGAACGATTTGGTGCGGATCGGGAGGGAGAGAAAAAGCGGGAAAGGGTTTACTCCTGGTGAGCTGGAGCAGCAGCCTCGAGAAAATGCGCTCGGGGAAAGTTAAGTCGCACCTGCACACTCTACCTATTGCTTTCAACCAAAACCATTTCCACACACGGTCAGTCGGCGCCAGGCGAAGGTTTTCCCGCCAATGAAAAACAACCACAGAAAAAAAAAGAAGCGACCGCAAGTGTCTTGCCTGCCTGCAAACTCTAATGAAGAACTTTCCCATTAACATTGTGCAATGTTACCGTTTCCGGTTTGCCATCAACGTGGGGTACATGAAAATTGGCTATCCTCGGTTTAATAGATGTTTTTCCTCCATTTTTCCACATTGCGCTGGAGCTGCAGGAAACCAATCGAATTTAGAATGCGATTTTTATGTCCATAGATAGGAACGATTTAATTTTCAGGATTATATGAGCTTTCGATTGTCATTTGGGCCGTCGAAATTCGTCTAATAATGTGGCGTCTAATTCGGAGTGGTTGGTTCCGGTATGGTTCAGTAGTTTTCTCTCAACTCAACAAACGATTTACATGATTCTCGTTATCGTGAACTGTCAAATACTGAACTGTCATCCACGAGCAACGTAAACAAGCATTTCATTCATTGCATTGCAAGATTTTTGCTAAACAATCCGGAAGGAAGATTCCATGACTGATAATGCACTGATAGCTTTGAATCTGACAGACTCCTTCTTGTCAACAGAAGGCGTGGTAGCCATCAGACATATCGTGCAGACGTACATTTCTTCCAATGAAATATTGCTATCGTCTGCCAGCACCATAACGTACAGCTTATTTGCCGTGGGCAACTTTCAAATATGGCGGAACGGAATATGTAAAGTCTCGTACCTTCGGTAGCGATGGAAAATTTCATTGCTGGCGTGGAAGACTCGTGGCGCCAGGTACAACCATCGTTTCTTGTCCCAAATGGCTCATCCAGTACGGGTCTCTAAATTTGTTTTCCTCGCAGAAATTGGTCACGAAGAACCCCGTTCGTCAGGGCGTATGAATTTACCCTTTCATGTCAACGACTTCGAACAAATGTACGCCACGAACGGCACACACACACACACACACACCGTGGAACGTACAGCGTTCTTTTGTGATCCTCCGAATTATTTTCCTTCGAAGAAGCGCGGTGGAGGTGTTTGCCGAAAAAAAAAAAAACCCGGCTAAAACAACCACACCGAAAGATATAATAATTATGAATGCACAAACTTTTTTCCCAGGGCCCGTGTTGGGGCCCGACAGCACTTCGACATTTCCTGAATTTGCTAGCCGACTCAAACCTTCGCAGGACGTGACGTTTTTCGGAAGACGGAGCGCCAACATTTCGGTGAATGAAGCCACGCAAAAGGTAGGACGACAAGAATCCCCGCTCCAGAGGCAAACGATGCACATCCTCTCGAGGAATGAGTCCGTCGAGTCATGTTCAGCATCTTCGCGGTACGTCCCTCGAGCCACCCCGTTTCCTCCCATGAAGGGCAAAACATCCAAGTGTAGTATTTGTTGTGCCGTGCTAAACTTTAAAATTCATTTGAAAATAAACGCCGTTGTCCTGGAGCCACCCGGGGGAGAGGGGGGGGGTTTCCTCCCGGCACTTCATCCAACCGGAGGATGCTCCTTCTTTCCCTTTTCCCTTTACTGACTCCCAGGCTCAATTGAAGAAAGCACCTCAACGCAAACACGTTTTCGCCTTCTTGCCACCTGTTTGTATTGTGCCGTGGTTCGAGTCCCTGCCGTCCGGAGAAACGCTGGAAAACTGAGTCTTGAGTCGTGCCGAAAGCCACAGCAGTTAGGAAATGCGTGGAAAATCTTGAAGGGAGGTGAAATTGGGGGAGTGAGATAAAATCATCAGTAAAGCCAAGTTGTGAGCTTAAATCTGTTAGGGCCTGGCGGATGGTTTTTTTAGTTTCTTTAATTCATCCTTTATCTTATCTTTGCCATCACATCGCTCGCGTCTCTCTGTCTGTCTCTGTCGCATTCTCTTGCTATCTCTCCTACTCGCCTCCTTTTTCTCTTAATTTTTATAATGCAATTTGATTTGCCAACTTACGCCGGCCAAATGGTCGGCCACCCCGTTTGGTTTCATCCGCTGAATGGTCCACGTCCTGCACCCCGCGGTGCAATTTTCTCGGCTCGCTTTTCCAGCTCGCTGGCTGTACGCAATGATGTGCCTGTTCAACCGACCCCCACCCCGCCCTCCCCCAACCCCCTCAGCCACAACTTTCGCCCTGTCCTTGCCGGTGCCGAAGCAGTCGGAAACCAAAGCCGAGGCAAAGCACCACAAACAAAACCCGCATCTCGGCAAACTGCATACCGTGCAGTGTTATTAAATTAATTAAATTCTCATCCTCCTAAACCCCCCCCCCCACCTCCCGTTACTCTATCCTGTCACTCTGCCCTCACTTCCTCTCTGTGCCCTGCCTTCCGCGCACAACTCGCCGGGAAGAAATGAAACCCCAAATGCGCGTCCGTACCCTCACCGAAAACGATCCACTGTACTATCGCGCGAAAACCGAGCATCCCATGAGTGAATGTGAGTTTAACAGTTTTCCCAGATCACGAGCGCTTTCGAAACGGGAACCGCGGACCTACCACCCGCGTGCTTCCTTCCAACCTGCCCGAACTAGGTTCCTACGGTTGCGCTACGAAACGCACCTGCTGCATTTGAGCTTTTCCGTCCCTCGCTTTTCCTGCCTCGTTTGCAGCGACCATTATCCATTTCCGAGCCCTTCTCCCGTGCGTCGGAAGGTGAAGATGAGCGAAGGAGACAGCGCCGAGTGTGCAGGAGGACCCTTCTTCCTGGTAGCGGTGCTAATAGTCGTAAAAGAAAGGCAACTTCATGAACTTTTCACCCTCGGTTCCCCTTGTCCTCGGGTCTAGGAGCAGCTGCGGAATGGAAAGCATTCATTTTTCCCCCACCTTTTACAGCCAGGAGGGAGTGGCAAACACTCGTGTCGATCGTTGCTGGGCACTGTGCGCGAATGTAAAGGAATTTGCACTAGGGCGTGCGACATTCGCGATGAGAACAAGAGATGCAGCTTCGCGAGAACTGCGCATAACTTTTTATGAGGTTTACCCTGTCAAGGAACCGGAAAACACCCGACTACGTGCACGACGGCCATTCGCCTTCTAAGCCAGAGCCTTTTGAGAAAGCCTTTGTGACAATAGCGATTCTTCATGAACCAAACCATAGCCATTGCTTTTGAAATGGTGAAGAGCTATTATTTTTGGTAATTCCGTGGACATTTGGGACATTTCTTGACAGCGTGTGTTTTGGATTTCCCACGTTGCACAGATTTCTTGGTTGGTTGTTAATAAAGGAAATAGGAACCGAGGATAAAAGAGTACGCTGGCCCGAATATGACTCACGAGCGTCGGGTAACAAGCCTCGACGGCATGAGTTCGAATCCAGACCGGACCGTAAGTTACATGATTTCCGCTAGTACACACACAGAAGAAGAATAGTATACGGAAGATCACTCAGACACAACGTTCCATGAAACTTGGCGATATGTGAGATCCATGGATCCATCCAGGTTCGTACCCATTCATGCAATTGCTCGGGTGCATGCGAACCGCATCCCCAAACCCGGAACAGCATTTCTGTGAGATGTGCAGGGCAATTTCATGCCACCACAAAGGATGCCCTGTGCTGCGGAACTTGATTCAATCGGCCCAGCGATAAAAGAAATGGTGGTACTGTCATTAACTTGATTCGATTACATTTACGCTGGCCGACCTCGGCGGAAGCGCGCTGGTGGAGTCATGTAGCGGTAGCAAATAATGAAACGCCTCTACTTCTGGCCGAAGCGAGAGGCACGCCGTGGCGCAGGCAGTGTGTTCCATCCCACGGCCTGGGGTAGCTCGATGATTCGTAAATCTGAATATCTGGAAACCGCAACTCTCATTCTAACTCAACCTCGCTCGCAAACGTTCGCTCCCGACAGGAGTTATGCAACAGCAGGAGCGACCAGCAGCAGAACAGCGAATGCCAGATGTTGAGACCCCCATGTAGCGCGGAGGAGAATCCCATTTACGCACCCAGTGACAGTGATTCGGTTTATAAATTCATGCATCGGAACTGAACAGTTTTCGTGTGATGTCCAAGGTAGTTTCCAGGGTTTCCATACCTACCGCAATCGGTTTAACAACACCCAAATATGCGACAGAACTTTAGAAGCATCGAATGTACCGCATGCTTCCGACAATTCTGGTGAATGTGGGATGGTCTTTTTTTTTTTAATTATACAAAATATTCGCCAACTCTCCGTCTTCTGGCACGTTAGGAAAAGCTTCAACGAACCTGCTCGCTTTCCCAAATTGCATTGCAATCTCCAGCAAACCTGCCATCTTCTGCACACGATTTAATCTATGAACCATTTTACGATAAATAACTCCCTCTCTACAGTAATCTAATAAACCCTCGCACGCTTCGTTCTATCTGCTTCACTTTGATCGTACGTCATTTCCGATTTCTAACGATTGCAGCTCACGACAGTAACCGATGAAATTATGTAACGTGATCGCGCACAATTAAAAAACAACCGTAATGGCGGGGTTGGCGACCCCACACTAAAATGTCCGCTGCACATTCTTTCTCGCCTCCGCCCGTTTCGCCCACCTGCCCCAGAACGTAGCATTGAACGCCTCGCAGATGTCTCGAAACATGCGCCGACCTTAATTTAAATGCAAAATAGCGACGTTGCATACGGGCCCGTTTGCCAGCTAGTTGCAATCACAGACTATTAATATAAATTGCTATCATGAATAAATATTAGCGGGCTGCACTTTTAACACAATAAAACGACTGCACGCATCGGGTCGGTCTACCCAGTCAACCATTTTGGAGCAACATGTTGTTGAAAGCGACGGCATGTGGTTGCTGAAAATAAATAGGCCAAACCACGACGTCGATTCATCTGCCATCGATAACGATATGTTTTAAACTTTTGTTGAATCTTACTCCATTACTCCGTTACTTCTCAGCTTAAAAGTATTGACTTTCACAAGCACATCCTGAATAAACGAAACGGCCCAGCAGTGCTGTATATGCTTCCATGTAGACATGTGGTTTCGGCAGAAGTTGCCGTGGCTGCGTGTACTTTACACCCTTTCCTATTAATTTGCCTCGCCGGCTTCTAGACACTACTGCACCCTCGGCAGTCATTGCCGTGCCCGGAGTAAGATAACGAAGACTATTTGACCTCAACCCGCTTTGTGGCCGGGCGGCACGAAAGGATTTTAACCACGCCGACCATAAATGAGTAATTTCCTTCTACGATTTATAGCTTGCGATACGTTTTCAGGGAAGAGCGAGGGAACAAGGCATCGCAAACTTGCTCACATGTGGTACAGGGAAAAGAAAAATAAAATGAAAAATGAAAGTTGTTTTAAATATGCTTGGCGCACGTGGCAAATCTAACACTGTCGTACGCTTAGCTCGACATGATGTAGCCGCATATTTAACAGCAGATTTCCCCAACTGATTATAATAATGTTAACCACTTGCACAACGCTGTGCAATTTATTGTACATATAGTATGTTCAAGGAGCGTTGCTTTTTCTTTTGGAATGGATTAATAGAGCAAGCCAAATTATAAAGACTAAACACAATTTTAAATCAAGTTGTGCACTTCGTTTTGTTGCTCAAGTTCAACATACCAGATTAGTTGTGGTCTCTCATAAAGTTAATTAGGTTCAACTTTTGAATGATTTAATTAATATAACTTAACACCAGCACCTCGAAACATGCATTACCTTGTATTACATAGCAACCACTCGGTACGCATTATAGTTGAACCCTTTGTTCGTCCCCAAACCCGTTAATTCCTGCGAGATAAACCCTCGCATTACATGTGCGAATATATTGCGCCCCGATTCGTGTTGAACATCTTTTTTGTTTGACGCTCAGCGACATCTCCCTCGTGGTCACGTTATGTCCCCAAACGTTAAGCATTGTCCTTTTTAATGCTGCCCTTCGCGTAAATGAAAATCCAGCATGGTGCAGCATGTGCTGATACATGCACTAAAATGGTTGTAACAGGACGAAATTAGTAGTTAGCTTAGCTAAAGTACAGCACCCAAAACAGCCAACACATTGTTCATACATATAAACGTAGGCATCGTTTTCGGATTGTTTTACAGCTACTGGCATAGCTTCCAGCCTCTGTTCCAGCCGAGAAGCTTTCTGAATGAATTTATTGAGTACTCTATACTCTCTACTTGATAACCTAGACGCTTCTTGAGACGGACTTGCATTACGACGGTCACCTTAGTGGTTGCGATGATAAAACGTTGAGATTAGCTTTACGAACCACGACGATTTCGCAGGCTCCAGAAATTCTTTGATCGTCTTAAGCAGCCATCGATTGGTTCGGTAAGGTTCTTAGAAGGCGCAAAGGTAATAGATTGCACCCAACAGCTCTACGGCTTCCTTGCCGTCGGTGAAGTGACCTATTGATGAACCCCTTGGCGATTCAAAGGGCCAGCAAAAAAGCGGTAGAAGTAAAGATTCAAACGGTTGTAACAAATGCCTCTCCCAGCAACCATCCTTCGTACATTCGGCCGATGAAGATTTTTCCCTTATCTCGACCGCTTCGTTGGGGTTTCGCCATATAGACGCTTGCGTTCCATCCGCCCAGCCAATATCGACTGCAATAGTTGAAGCCACTGCAAGCACGAGCATGACAGCTCGAATCGGAACGAGCACGAGAAAACTAGAAGTCGCTGGGGCGCATTATATGCTTGCTAACGCGTCTTGCCATCATTGGCAGGCCTCGCCAGCATGATAAATGGCATCCGAGCGGGTTCGGTAAGCCGGCTCAAAAACCTTTCAGTCACACGCACACTTGCGGAGCCACCCACTCCTAGGATCATGCCCTCGGCGTGATTCCAGGCCACTCGTACGATTCAGACAAACTATCGATTTTACATCAGCTCTTATGCCGCTATCATGTTTCGAATGCAGCAGGCGCGGATAAGGAACGTGTTGTAGGCGGCAGCGGACCTCGAGGCTACAGATGAACGATAGCTGAACGTTAAGCGAGAAGCAAAAGGCGACAGTCAACTGGTCGTCAGCGCTCTTCTTCCACCAGAGGCGTAATCTTAGCTCCATGGTTTAATGTAAGAAATATTGGAAAACTTAAATCGTTGCAAGAACCACGGCTAACCTGTTGCTACAGTTACGGTTACAGGTTACCGTTAAACCGTGGCTGATAAAATGTTAACATTTAACTGATGAACCAAAGGAAAACGAGTTCGATTCCACGCAGTCGCATTTATCGGAAAGTGGAGAACAAGTTTTTTCTTTCCTTTGGATTACGTCATGCGAGATAAGTAAAGCAGCAGCAGAACATGCTGTAGCGGATAAGCTAGCCAACGCATTTAAACTTTCCTACGACAGACTGGTTGAGCACGGAATGAAGTTGTCCTACCCGAGACAATTAAGACTTTTCTGTACTATTAGCTTTTTACCCGGCTTTGCTCGGGAAATCAGGGATTTTTTCGATGAAAATTTACTCAACTTTTTACACGTCTTTCCTATATTTTTCGAAGTAAATTCCCTGCAATTACGTTGACTGTTGATTAGCAAAACCAGGTTAATTTCTTAATCACGTGCTTCTTTAAATACAGCTTATATTTGTTCTTAGCTCGTAGCACGTTGCTAGTTGGCTAGTATACAAAATTGATCTGCGCATCTCCGTAGTTCATTTGCTACTGACTGGCATTCTCACTTTTGCTATCCACTTCACCGCCTTACCGGATGTACTTTTAAGCATACTTTTCTTGGTGCGTTCTTTGGTTCTTGTAGCTGCTCAAAACTGCTAGTAAAATCTAGGAGTTTGAGCTACCCTAGGCATTTGCGTCTAACTATCCTTTTTCTCTATAAGTAGCCTTTTGCGAACTCTGGGACTCCTGATTAGCACAGTGGGTTCGAATCCAGATCGGACCTCTCCCGGTACAAAGGATTGGCTATCCACGTACGTTAAAGGGGAAAAAGTCTCGTAAGCCCGTAAAATGGGTAGGCATGACCAAAATGGTCATTCCGCCAGGAACGAAGAAGAGAATTTCTAAGCAAGATAATATTATGGGATAATATTATGGGTAGAAAGGTAGTTTCGCTTTGGTTTGTCTTCTTCTTTTCTGACATTGGTTTGTAAAGATTTGAAAACTTCATTCCCATCAATCATAGAAGGCGAGGTGAAGTGGAAAATTCAACTCAAAAAGTTCTCGGGACAAAAGCAGACAAGAGTTTTTTGTAGAAAATTGCGAATATTATGGAAACTATGGGATTTTTCCGACCTTTTCCGCCACATAAACCTGCCTTGGATCAAGACGAACAGAATGAACCAAAAACTACACAAATCAGTCCAGCCATTCTCCATTGATGCGCGGTCGCACACATTTCAAACTTTGTTTTTATATAAATAGATAGATAGATAATGGCTGTATACATATACTATTTAAAAAATTAACTCAATTCTTTTTAAAATTTCTCCACAGGTGTCCAATGGTCCATACTTTCGACACACGTCCTTGTCGATGTATTTCCACGTCCGAAGACTCGTCTAGATGAAGCTGCGGTGCAAAAATCACTCCAGCACCAGGAAAGCCGAGCCTAATGATGTCACCACGCAAAAATTCGGGAAACGGTGTGTCACTGCAAATTGACTAACGCACAACCAATTGATCATTGTTCTAAGCAAATAACATATAAAATATGTTAGTTTAGCAGAGGCAGCGGAAGGCAGCCACGCGCCAGAATGGATAAAAACCCGTGCTATAAGTCAGCTTGCTCGCCCTAGTCACTGCGCATCGTAGGATAAGTTAGCCCAGCAAAGTCGAATGAAAGTGATGTAATCGCAGACGGTGTCTTCCACTGACGGTCATCATCCAGGTTAGGCGCAGCAGACGGGTTTAGGAACCAGCCCCGGTGCCACACTGGAATGTGTCTCATTGGTTTGAAAGCTGCATAAGCGTACGTCTGCTAAATCAATGTTCTTAATTGTTGCTTCGATGGTAACGCTGCCGTGAAAATGAATCACGTAGTAATAACGGCCACGGTATTGCAGCGAAAACCAAGCGTCGAACCAAAACTCCCCATTCAAACGGAACGGAAGGGACAAGGATCTTACGGGTCCAAACCAAAGCACAAACTCACGCAAAACGAGTACGATACTGGGAAAAGTTTGTTGTTTCTTTTAAGTTAAAGCAACGCTTAACGTTGATTCTGATGGAAAGGAAAACAAATCAAATACAAAACGACGTGTACGAATCGCGGCTGTCTTAGGCCCCAGACTTGTTGTCACCTGTGGGGAATGACGATCGAATTGCATGGCTCTGGAGGTGAACACTTGGCCCCGGGGAGGATGGTTTGCGAGGCTAGCCCGAAAAAAACCGAACAATTATGATTATTTATTTAAAACAACAACAAAACAACTAGAAACACACAACGCTTCTGATCTGAACAACCATTACCATTGGATGGCGGCAATCGGCAGCGTTAGCAGGGGGATGGAAAATTCACAGCAAAACGCAGCATAGAACCGAAGCAACGGGAAAGTAGCTGTAGATAACGTTCAAGAGATAGCAAATATTTATACTACCGATCGGGAACCCGTTGCAGGCGGACGACGGACGAACGAACGAGATTAACAATTATAGCGCGGAGTGTTGATGAGTGGCGTCACTGCTTGTGAGTAAACAGAAAAAGGAGATGGTGCACTGGAGGCAGCCAACCTAGATGGTACATATACATTATAGATATATATATATATATATATTATATATATTATACATTACGAGCAAAACAGAAGACTTTCACTCGAATTTTACATCGATAAGTTGCATGTAAAAAATAACACAGAGCGGTGTGCAAGCGAAAAAAAGGACACGCACGCAGCGATTGCCCAAAAACATTGTGCATGCGTTGTTGCTCCGGCCGAGGTGCAGCGCCCTGATTCGAGTGAACGCGTAATCGATGACAATTCATTTTATATATATTGACATAAATTTAGTACGTAAAGCAAACGCCCAGAGCTCGTGCAGGCAAAGCAGCACGCAGCAAACTTAGCGACAGAGTTAAAAAAAAAACATGTCGCCCGTTTGCCCCTCGTGTGCTATCCCTTCGACCGAGGTCAAACCAAAACATAGCTTCATTATCATACAGCATAACGAAAGAGGGGAAACCATAAACCATCACGCAGCATCATTGTCCCTTAACAACGGCTCGGCTGCTCAGGTTGATGGTCATGATGAACAAGATCAATTTGAAGAAAAAAACCCTGTCAATGAGTCTGACATGCAAGATCTGCCAACAGCTATAGGAGGTTCTATCCGATAAGAACTGCGCTTCACCTCGTCTCTCGGCCTGTTGTTACCGAACCTATCGCCTGATTTTTCTTCCAGGCGCAAACGTTGGACGCTTTACATGTTTGCAAATGGATGTGTGTATGTATGTGTGTATGAGAGTGTGTTTTTATTTCTTCGTAACAGCCAGATCATAACATGATGAGGAGCGTGGTCGGTTTTCAAATTAAGGCTCGAAGTAAGACTTTAGAATGGAGCGGAACAGATCCTGATGGTTGGACATCTAGTTCTGTGTTGAGAAGTTATCGCTTGGGAACCGCACTGCATCGTGAAACTTCGTTGGTGAACCGGTGGTGAAAAAGTAGAAAGTAAAGAGTTATCCTGCAGCAGCGAGCGGCACAGGTTGTTTCTGTTCGATTTTCTTCCGCCAAAGGTTGCTACTATTGGCGAGGAACTTCTTTAACTGTTACGTTGTTATCTCTCTATACGAAGTCTATTGTTAGCTAGCCAAGCTGTTACGTCTGCTTTAGGAAATGTTCCGCTTTTCGTTGTTGTTTGCAAGCTATTGAACGACAGCAAAGGAGGTCCGGGAGAGCTCCAACACGATCTACCTGCGTTGGAGCAAAAAACCCCCGCGGCGTGGGTTCGAATCCAGAACGGACCTCTCCCGGTGTGAATTAAAATAAAAACGTATGGGAAGGATAGGCATATATAACCAAATGTGGTCGTCTCGCCAAGAAAGAAGAAGAACTACACCACGAGTCTTGTGAGACCTAGGATATGATTTATTTTCTTCTACCGCAATTGTACATGTGCATGTGTGCGTGTGTGTGAGGATGTATGTTTGTTCACGTGAAAACAAAAGGTGAAGGAAATTAGGATATTCAGGGGACGAGGGAAGTCAACGTCTCTAAAAAAGTCGAGTCAGTTGATAATTAATTTATCATACACAATACGAGTTACTGTAGACGATCAACAACAACAACAAAACCAAAAAGTAACATTTACTATCAACGGTACGCACCAACGTGACAAGCTCTTGCTATATCTTTTCTATGTGTAACTATCATAGCTGTATATCAGTGTGAACATTCGGTGTACGACACACTTTTCGTTCGTCGGGAAGTAAAAGGCCGCTGGTTTTCGTCTCCGTTTTCGCCTCGCCCCAGGGAAAACCAACCAACACCCGAACCCAACGCTAAACTACCTTCGATGTTTCGTTTCGATGCCTGCCTGCCTGCATGGCTGTGTTCCCCCGTTTCCCCAGTTCCCATCCCCATTCCCTGTGCGTGCCAGCTGAGTGATTAAACAAGAAAAAAATACACACACACACATCGGAGAAACCCTGTCTTACTAGCAGAGCTAAATTGCCAAAGGATGCGAGGCTTTCAGAGTCTTCTTTCTTCCTGTAAAAACAACTACAAAAAAACACAGCTCAGCGAAACGGGAAACACACACTCCTTGGGCGGCCAGACAACGAAAAAGCAAGCACAGCAAAGCACAGACTCGAAGACGAGCGAGCATCTTTCCTGACTATGTCAATTAAGTGTAAAACTAAACGTATAAAGTCTATGCATTATTGATGGAGCACAGCAGTAACAACTAAACCCCAACTAAACGAGTCTAGATGAAAAGAGCAAAAAAACGAACGACAGTAACCTAAAGAAACATAACCCAGTATTAACGATTACACAAAACTTCTAATATTTCTACTACTACTACTACTACTACTATTACTACAACTGCTACATACAACAAGATACTCCTATTTCTACCACTAATGCTAACGGTGCAACTGTAACTGCCTTCTTGGGGACATAAGTGCTCGATAGGGGAAAGGTAGGCTCCAAGACGTACAATCTTCAATGAAGCGAAGCCAAGGAAACAAAACTAGACCACACGAGCAACCTGAGCAAAAGGAGAAGGAGGGCACCGGAGGAAAAACCAAACGAAAATCGGACGAGAGCAAATGGGGGTGGAGGAGACACATCCAGGCACATTCTTCTCTCGCTTTCTCGATGTCAGTTGTAAACGCTGAGCGACTGTAGGAAACAAAAACAAAACCAAAAAAACATAAAAATATAAGCGATCAATTTCAATCGTCAATCGAGAGCTCGGCCTAGCCGGGGTCCATAGTTTGTACAAGTCTACGCATTGTTACGCAAATGACTACTATTTTTCTTAGCAATTTTTCAAGGCAGAGATCGTAGCAACGATACGAAATTGCATGGGGAATGAAAACAGTTCACCGTGGGCTGATGTAGAGCGTAAGAGTGATAAATAAAAACCTTAAATAAGCATAAAACCAAAGAGCGCAGATGGTTGAACCCCATTGTACGTTCTTTAAAAAAAAAATACGAAGACGATGTACACGCACACACAACACTCTACAAACGAAACAACACAGCAGAAACAACAACTGACGCAGCTGGGTTTTGTTAGGAATAGAAAACAAAAACACAATCGCACACCAACAGTCCGCAAACGTCATTTTATCAAGCATCATGTGAACAAATTGCGGGTATTGGCTTTTTTCGTTTTGTTCTGGAGAACGGAGGCGATTCATTGCAAAAGTGCCATTGCAGTCTATGGACAGCTTCGGTTTAACTGTTCGCTGTCACAAATAAGTTGCCAAGACGTGGACGGTGCTTGAATACACGAAAACAAAACCTTCCTGCTGCATATCCTGCTGATTTGAGATGCTTACACGAAATGCCACTCATAGACGGTGCAACGAATCAAAGGCTCGACAGGAAAGAGATCTTCCTGTCATCCTTCAATACATATAAAGATTGCTGTATTAACTGGAACGAGCAGCGCGCGGATACTTCTTTCTAGAGAGGCTTTTTCGTTCATGCCACAACGTTATGCTTTTGATCCTCGCGTTGGAAAACAGTGTGAAAAATTGGCCATATTCATAACAATTGTGTGAGGAACCGTGATTTACCAAAAATATTGATTGATTTCACTGCACCATCGTCTGTTTGAAAGATAAAACCCAACCAAATTACAAAACGTGGAGAAGCGAGAACGTGTAAAAAAATCAGATCAGGCGTACTGGTTCAGGGTGACATTAAACCATCAACATACTAACATGCTGGAAACGAGGCGTAAGTAAACCACATGAAATACAACTAAAAGCTTTAAATGTTGTTTAAACGTAAATACATAAACTATTAAACATACGAAGAGGGTGAGGGCGCAGTGAAAGCGAGATTGTCGCTCACAGACAAACGGTTACAGCTACAAAGCACAGCAACAAGTCGTGCGAACGCAAGGAAATCGGATGGCTTTTTTTGTACACCAAACGTGGCGGACTCTGCAGAGCGAGAGTAAACTAGCAAAGTGGGAAAGCACTGCTGATGCCTGGACTGCGGGTTTTTCCTACGCGCGTGAATCGATCGATGGCACAAAAAGCAGCCGAGCATTTTCGGGCTTGTCTGTTCGGGCTTGAAAAGTGCACCTGTTTTGTCCAACGGTCCGGTCTCCCTCCTCTACTCGGTAGTCCTGGACGTTGAGTCGTACCGGCCACCCGAAGGCTAACAGCAGAAAGAGGAGAGGAATATCTAAAGAAAATTAGTTACAAGTTATTTAAAGGAAACATGAAATATTTGACTGTTTTTTTTTTTTTTTTGTTGCCTAAATCATAGCGGCTAACAGCAGCCAACACAACAAGAAAAGAAGGGGAAGAAATAGCCGGAAATAGGGAGGGTTTAGGAGCAAATAGAAAAGACAAGCGCTACGTAATATATTAACAGTCAAAAAACCCCTAGCATTATCTATAACGCATTGCAACACCGACACATGCGGAAAACTGAATGGCGCTAAAACAAATGGTAACCGTTGCAGGTGCTTAGGATAGAAAACAAAAGAAAACTCATTTAAAAACAAAACCCATAGGATGGAAGAGTAAAAACCATAAACCAGAGGAAGCAGCAAGGGGAACTCGAACAAAACAACAAAATAAACTCTTTTCAATGTTTCATATCTATACGTGAAGAATTCATATATACATAAATACATATATTTAACTAAAAAAATGATAAGAACGGAAAACTACACTTCAAAACGGGATGGAATAAAACGAACATAACTGCGATTGAAGATGGCGAAGAAAATCTAAACACACAAACACGAGCACACGACGAAGGGAACGTTCCCAAAACGACAACGGAGACAAACGAACTCATATTGCATGCCCAGCGAGCCTACGAATGTGTGCAACACAACATATTTTAAAGCAAAGGAATGATCGCTAGAAACGAGGAAAGCGAGGTCCATTCGAAAACCACACCGGACGAGAAGAGAGAAGGGACACATTAAAAGAATGGAGTTGCGTGGATGTCCGAAGAAAAACGAGTTAAACTTCAACTGTAACAGAACCAACCTGTTCATTAAGACGAAATCACAACAGCACTCTTGACCAGCATATGAAGGAGCATTAAACTGTGTAGGAAACCGCGAAACGAATGGGAATGGCGCTTGAAAAACTCACTCCAACGCGTACGTAAGTGTTTGTGCCGGAATGAAAATGGGTAACTTGGCAGCAAGAGGGCAAAAAGCCTCACCGCGGCAGCGAATGAAAAGCAGCAAAATTTGTCTACAACCCCGGAGAAAGATTGCAAGCACGAAATTCGACATATCAGATCAGAAGCAATATTGTGCCATTAAGTGCTTAACCTAGGCGCGGTCACCGAAGAGTATTCTTCAGACCTTCAGAGTGCTTTTCCGTGTGCCAGAGGAGAAAGGGGAGAGAGGGGGAGGGAAGATGGGACGCGGTCTAAAAACGAAACAGGCGGTCGGTGACTATTTAACACAACATGCGACAGTGATCTTCTCTTCGACCGCACAATTGACAAACAAACAAAAAATACATGAAGCATATCGTAACACACGCTGGTTATTTCTGGAAGGAATCAGAGGAGGAAGCCCGTGTAGGTTACCGGGGTTGTTTCGTCTGCAGGAAAGGTTACGATTGTGATAAGAGGGAACTGCAGCTAGAAACGGTGAGGACGGTTGTTAGGAAGCAAACATAAACACTGACGGTACAGCACGGCCCGGATTTTAGCACGGGAAGACCAGGTGAGAGACGTCAAGCCAACGTAGCACGAGTTAGTTACCGGAAATCTGGCACTCGATCTGGCCGCTGGGGAGGATCTATTTAATCTGGCTCGATTACATTTGCTGATGTGGTGTTGCAAAGTGAACGAAGAGTTCATTTAGACATTAATTACTTGATGCATTTATTTTGCACAGCAGTGGGTAGCCAAGCGCGTACGCCGGCTCGCACACGACCCACGAGCGCCGAGGTTTAGAGTCCGGGACCTACTCCGGTAAAAAAACAAATCTCGTAAGCTCCCTAAAAGAAAGGTAGGCATGACCAATTGACGGTTGTAACATCAAGTAGAAGGCCGGTAGCTGCAAGCGAGCTTTCCTACTCTACTAGCTGCCATACAGAAGTAGCATAGTGCACACAAAGAAGTTGTCAGACGAATGGATTGCTCGTGACTGGTTGCGACCGGCCCTGCTCATTAATAAATCCTATTTCGAAAAGAGAACTTCGAGTGCCTTGTGCAGGCTCAACTGTTGGGGAAATGCATACAAACAAAAAATCACTAAAATGCAGCTTGAGCAACTCATCCCCTTGGTCAGTATGCATAATATACCATCCCCAATTTTCAATTCACCAAACGTGCAGTGCCTCTTCAGCCACCTCCAGGTGGGGAGTTGGCCTTCGTTTCTAGCTTTGTTGCATACGCACAGAGCACGTCCTAAAAATTATGCTTTCGCGCGACAACGTTGCGGATTCAACTATTCATCTTTTTTTCATCACTTGTGTTCCGGAAGGTGATACAGTTCACTCCAAAAGAGCCAAATATGAAACAAAGGTCCTCTCCTTTTAGGGGAAAAACCAATTAAAACAACCGATTTTTTTTTGTTCGTTTGTTTGGGGCGATAAACGACACCGTTTAAACTCGTTATTGATTTGGACACCAGAATTTCTCTCAGTCGCCAGAAGGATAACAATATCCAACTATTCTCGGCCCTCCAAAACAAACGTATAATTGTCAATCCGGACAGGGAGGAAGACAGTTTTGACCCCATTTTCGTGGAGAATATTTGGCCTAATTGAGCGCCTCCACGTTGGCCATGCAACGTAGGTTGGTTGGTTGTGTGCTTGGAAAACTGCTTTTGGACCCTAGTTTCACTTGCGCGTGGGAAAAAAAGCGGTGGTCTCCAGCCGTCTAATGCTAATACAGCTGCCTGATGACACACTCGAACGCATGTCAACCGGAATCTGTTGTAAAGCGCGAGGCGATGGGAAAAAATAAACCGCCTACAGTTGGTGCCGACCTAGCGGGAATGCTAGCGAGAGGCTTCATTATTGTCCGTCGATTGATTTTACCTTGATTTTTTTTTTTTTTTAAAGCTTTTCGAAACGGAGTAATGTCGCTTCTTTCCCAATCCGGTTTATTTGTTTGAGCCGTAAACGGTTCAAAGGTGGCTTTGCCACCGCCCTTGACATGGGTCCCGGGACGTACGAACAATGCTGCAAGTGGTGAATATCTTTCCCTTAATCTTCGAACCAATATTGCCTGATTTTCGCACTGGCACTACACTCGCTACCGTTGGCATGCACAAACTGCGAACACGCTGCCGTATCAATCAGGGCAAAAAAAAATTAACACGAACAGAGGCAAACGCTGTTTATGAACTGGTTATGAACCAAACAAGTTGATTTAACGCCCAGCGGAGTCCGGCACAATGCGACAAAGAAGAAACCGCGGATGCTTAGCTACTATTCAACCGAAACAACAGAAACGCAACGACCAAACGGAACACTTCAACACAAACGAATCTGAAACGGGGACTGAGCTAGAACGGACAAGAAAATTATACAATTAACGAAAACGTTTCGTAGGGACTTTAGTAAAAAAGAAACAAAAGCAAGAGAAACTCGCACGGTAGCGAAAGAAAAGAGGGTAGGGAACGAAAGTGGGTTACAAATTTAGCAAAACAAAATACACACAAACAAACAAAGTAAAAAGAAATGACATGAATATAAATTTATATTTTTCTACAAAGCATTTTCGAATTGGAAAATGGCAATCCAGCACATCACACATGTCCACATTCCACATTCCACTGAATCGATACAGCGCAAACACACACACACTCACACACATACTATACACGACTGAAAGTGCATCTTTTGCTCGGTGGTTGACGGTGTGGGCAATAAGGCACAATCCTGTAGCGTAACGATGACTTGGATTATCAAGCCGCCAAGGGAACAAATATGTTCCAAGCCGTTTAGGCATTACATATTATGCATATTATACCCTCGATCCATGCATCCATACAACGAATTCCTAGTTGAACACACAAACGAGGGTCCAGGAGAGTCACCAATAGTTTTCCGTACTCCGATTCTACGAATCCACTGCATTCGATGAGCCTACATGCATTTCAGTGACACTCGCTACTGTTTACCAAACAGAGACTTCTATAGCCTACTACAAGATCCAGATGCCAGAACTAAATTGTCATTTGGGCTGCAAACTGTGATCATCTTTGTTTGGCACTGGCCATGCTTCCATCGTTGTTTCCATTTCCTCGGAATTCGCATTGGCTAGATAGTGGCGCTATGTCCTCCATCAAGCAAGTACCAATGCAGGCAGCTTGATAAACACTAGCCAGAGGCGCAGGACACATCTTGCCACTCGATCCAGTACTGTACGGAACCAACTAAGACTGTAGGGTGTAGCCGGGCTGCGTAATGATAGTGTCCGACATGCTTGAGAACCTCCTTCCAATGAAAAACCATGAATCGCAGCGTAACGAAGAAGTTATGCCATAACGGGAGATCGGTTAGATCACATACATGCAACACACAGGCGCTCAATTTCATCCTCATCCCGGACCTTCTCGTGTTTCCTTTTACAAATACGTTCACCTATTTATGATGCCTCGGTGTATCACTATTAGCGCGCTGTCGGTGAGCTAAATTCATTAGAACCAATAATCCAATCACCATTTGTTCCAATTAACTGCACCGGGCGAAGCGTGAAGCCTTAGGTGGTGCGAAATGTATCGAAAGAATGAGTCCAGAAAATGGTTGGAAGATATTCTCGTCGAAGACGCTCGCAAAAATTTGTTTGATGATTATCCGATACTGTAGTTTCATGTTCTCCATTTTCTTTCATTGCCACTGCAGGTTCTGCAAATTTCATACATTCTATCAGCAACGGTTGTAAAGCCATCTTCCCTGTACTCAAAGTCGCAGACCGCTACCAGGTGTATTGATATGAAACCTTTGTTTAAGAAAGCAAGTAACATCCGATGCATTAGGCAAATTCAAGGACATTTAAATTGTCCTTTTGACCAAGCCAACGAAATCAAATCGATTGCTCCTACAAAAGTGTATGCTACGCGTTCAAAAGGACATGGTTATGCTTATTATTTCCTTACTAAGCCCTAGCTCGGTTTGCTACAATCCCTCAGATTTATCGTAGCGCAGTCTAACCACTGGCAAAGGGAAAACGTACAACGAGGCCGGCAGAAAATTGACCACTAACACCTTTACACTGGGTTTAAATGCATCCACGCCGAAGCGCAGGAGCATGATGCACGTGCCAGCCAAGACACACCATCAGCACGCACTAATGAAGAAGAAGAAAAACGATACACTGATAGATTAACACAAAGCTGGCCGAAAGAACTGTACTGAGCGGCGGTAAAGATTGGCAAATCACTCGTAAGAACTTTATGACAACGGTCATTTCGCAACTGAACGACAAAATACTGAAACTATCATAAACATTTGCCGAAGGATAGAAAGCGCAGGAGAAGCGAAGCGAACGCTTAAGTACGAGGTACCCAACATCCGAACATATGAACATATACCAGACGAAAAAAAAAACAATCCACTTATAAACAAATCAAGTAAACCAACAAAAAACGAAGAATACTAGAACAACCCACTTTGCAGAAAACAATCGGAATCTCTTGTGAGAAAATATAATTTTGTACATCATGTCTAATGCAGGTATTAACGTCTTCCTATGCTATGCTGTCTATTATTATGATAAAAAATGAAAGATAGTAAAAACATAAACTGTGGAATAACTTAAGCAGAAAGAGACATAAAAATGAGATATTAAAATTATTATAAATATTGATAATGGTAATTGAGTGGGGCGAAGCAGAAAATTGGAAATTAGTGTTCCAACACAGAGAAACAAAAATCCTGAAATGCAGAACACATGGGCGGTGTGGGGAATAGAGGGGCGGGGGGATAACGATTATATAAAATTATACATTTCAGCAGCACACAGTGGCAAGCACCTGAAGGGAACGGTCAGAGAATCGAGGAGAAATTATTGTAAAAACAATAAGAAAAAAAAGGCAGACATGAAAAAGGAACGATATATGAAAACACAATGATATGAAAACCAATGGATAGAGAAATAAGCCGCGGAAACAAACTGAATACTTTATTAAACAAAAGCGATGTTGCACTTCGAAGCCTCCTATGTAGAAAACATGCGATCAAGTGTGGACAGACGGGCGAATGGCCGGTACATGTGCTAATCAGTAATACAAAAAGCATAAAACCCACGATTTAAAAAAAAACCGTCGGCGTCAGCTAGAAAAGCTAGACACAACTGCATGCAACTACAATCACGCGCACTCACACCCGAAACACACGTACTCCTACAGCGGGATGTTGTGTGCAGCTGGTTCTGGAGCATTGAGGAAAAATATTTATGTCAAGGTGTATATTTATGGTGGATGGTCGAAGAGCAGCCAGGCAATGTTGCGGCGAGACAGGAAAATGGGCTATAGTACGAAACAGTCATCGCTAACCCACGGACGAGGCCAGCATCAAACAGCCGAACGGGCATGCGGAAATCGCGGGCCAACGATGACTTTGGTTCGCCTTGCGAAAAATTGACTTGGCCATGGCCTAATTTGGGAGTTTTAGATGTTCAATGGTGCGCATTATCCGTTGCAAACTGCACCGGAGCAGGTAACAACCCGATCGTGAAACTGGAGCGTGAACACTTGAACGAGTGACGCGAAAATCCAAAGTATAAACTGGGTGGAGGCTTTAGAATGTTGACCATGCGCAAGCAAAGAAGATCGAGTTCAATGCAGCTTAAGCAGACGGAAAGGAATGCAAAATAATAGAGAAAGCAAACCATACAAAACCAACCTATCCGAGTGGCGAGAAACTATTGTTGTAACTGTAATGATGTCAGAATAAAAAATAAACAAAAAAACAATGAACTTCCTGAGTACTTCTTCTCAAATTCTACAACTGCATCATAAGCATACTAACATGGTATAATAGCCAACTGTTCATCGTACTGCCACGGCCCGTCGACAGTGCATTTTGCGAACAATAAATTTGTAAGCGGATCGGATAAATCGGAATACTAATCATTTGCTAAATCTGTAATTTAAAAGGTGTCGAAAATACGTATCATAAAGCGTAACCTTTTTTCAAGTTATCAAGGTCAACCTTTTTTTTTTTAACTGCGACTAAAAAGACCAATCTACAGCGGTTCACCGTAGCCACGTGATGAGTAATCGGTGGTCGGGTGTAGCAAGCCAGAGAATATTGATTGATAACACAGATCCGCAGTATGTCCTATAACAATCGCATTCGATTTATTACGATTTACGACCTGATTAAGCCTGCGTCGACGCCGCGCTTCTTACAACATAGCATATAACAAGTTCGAACAAAAAAGAATGCGTCGAATCACAATAAATCGTTATGACCCTTATTTTATAGCTGGAATGTGGCAGTCATTTTACTTGTATATAGTTTACATTAGGTATATTCAGGCTTGTGTATATGCGTATAAAGAATTAAAGGAAACCTTACAACCATTCGTTCTTGTTAAACAGAAGAAAAAAAAACCAACGGAACGTACCGCGTCTACCCGAAAGTGTCTACTCCCGGCAAGTATTCTTTCTTCGCTGATATTTGTATTTCCTAGTACTATTCCTACAATACCTTCATGGTGAAACGGTGTAGTAAGCCCTTCGTGTTGAGCAGTGTTTAACATAACTCCTCATTATTCGTTTATTTCCTCCTTCGGAAGGCCAAACGGTATTCCACAATAAATTTCACCTATCATCCGTCGCCCTCGTGTTCAATGTGTTACGGTTCTCTAATTTGCGAATTTGAACAACGGATTCATTTCACCTATGTTCCATCTAGCCCCAATAAAGTATCACTCATTGTTTTATTTATCCTCCATCTCGTGTTTTTCTCCGTTATGTTGCTTTTTCTATCGCGTTTATTATTTTCCTCCGGCAATGCACCTGCCTCGTCCCCCAATTGATCCCCGCACATACACATATACATGCCCACGCATCTAATATATATGTTCGCATCCAGCGATCATCCCTTATATCACCGTCTTCTAATATGCTAGTCACAAGTAGAAATAAATGAAGAAAAAAACTGTTAACTACTAATTCACCTCCCTTCGTATCCGGCTCATGAATTGTTACTTCTGTTCGTGTTTGAATTGGTCTACAATTTTCAGTGCGTCATGTAAATTTTGTTCCTTTTGTTTGGCTTTAGCAACTGAACATCTAGATAAGTGACAGTCGGCCCGGGGGGTAAAGCGGCATACCCCTTTCGTTACGTGTAGATGCCGGTGCCCGTTTCACATATGATTGTGCAGCATTTTTGCTTTCCAAACTTTCCTGATTGAAGAGCGTGGAGACTGCAGAATGTTCCCTTCAGTCGTTCAAATGTATTTGCATGAGTGCATATGTGCATATGCTATACTCTCGGTATCTTAGCGACCGACTAAGAGCCTGTCAAGTCGGAAGTTAATACAAAATATGGGAAAATATTCGAAAGATAAAAGGCAACGATCGATGCGTCAATGCACAACTGGAAATGAGGCGTGCCAACGAGACTTGTTTCAATTTATTCATGAGACTAGGGAGGATTCTGATTAGACTAAACTGATCCACCAAGACGAAACCTGCTCATTAACTTCAACGAACTAAACAAGAAGTTAAAAAACTGCTCAAAATTTTAGCTTCACAACTGGTCGATAGACAGACTAAACAGATTGAATAAGCACGTCGGCTCCAGTACTCTTTTTCATGCCCTACTTCTCATACTTATTCTACTCCAAACAAATACTAACAGAACAACCTGGCTCAGCTTTTTTTTCTTCTGGGAAGAACAATCGATGTTGGAAGCTTTAGATTTGCTATAACATGTTCGGTGCAGGAAATCCACCTTCCTGTTTTGTTGCAATGCCGCGGGTATATCTACATTTTCACTGCATGCCAATGCACCTGTAATCGTTTGGTTTCGTTAGTAAAAGATGTTGCAATCAGTGTTCATAATTCATCAAATTACCGTCATGCTCTTCGGTCGCGCGCTATCGCCTCGTCTTCGGATTTTTGCAACGGGCAGAGCTGTTGGTTTGGGTGGATTTAGTGGACATTGCAAAACAGCCTGTGGACCGGAATAGCCTGGATTCGATGTACCGTCCGCTTCCAATTACCAGTGCGGCTGGATCTCCTGGAACTTCCACGACTGGTACGCGTTGTTGACATCGCACGGCATTAGCGCCAGCTGGCGCGTCTGCGGCTGGTAGCCCATGCATTTCTTGTGAGTCCGATGCAGCAGAGTACCCGACTGCTCGTCGTACTGCCAGGGTCCGTCGACGGTACCCAGCCGACAGAAGGCAAGTTTGATTTCAGAGTTATACGCCTCGATACAGCGTTCACCGACGCCCAGCTGGCCGGCACCGTTCAGACGAATCAGCTGGTTGTGACCCTGGCCGTGACACTGCTGCAGCCCGATGTTGGCCGGCGGCTGCCGCCCGAGTGCGTCTACACACTTCTCCATCCCGACGTTCCGCAGCTCACCCCACTTTACGTTCGCTGGTAGCAGGGGGTACTTGTCCAATACGTCATACGCTACGTTGTCCATGTACCAGCGGAAGCTCTTGCACTGGAGGCGCTCCTTTAGCGCTAGCTGCTCGCTGATATCGCCCATGTCGAGGAAGCGCGCTAGCGGTTCGCGCGTGTAGAAGTACTCCTTGTACTGCTCGTCGAACCACGTCTCGATGACGCGCTTGTAGTTTATGGTGATAAGCGGACCCTTCTTTTTACTAGCCAGCTTGCCGAAGTTGTACGGCATGAAGCCGCGGTAAACGTGGCCGACGCGTGAGCACGGTACCCACTCGATGCTTCCGCCGCACTGCCAGATTTTAAAGCTCAGCTCAAAGTTTTCGCCACCCCAGACGAGCAGCCCGGAGTCGTAGGCGCCCAGGTCGAGGAAGAACTTCCGATTAATCGCGAACAGACCACCGGCGTGCGTCGGGCTCCGGTACGGTTCGCTGTCGTGCTTGCGCCGTTTCTGTTCACGCCGAGGCACCTCGTTTTCCTTATACAGCATACCCCACTCAAAGATGCCGCGGTAGTGGTGCCCATCTGCATATACCGGTCGGTACTCGAACGTCTTGTGGTCGATTCCGTCAATGATCGGAACGGTCATCACGGTCCTGTCCCGATGGATCGGGGCCAGAAGCGGCGGCAGCCAGTTCGTGTTCACTTCACAATGTGCGTCTAGGTAGACAATAACCTCCCCCGTTGCCTCTTTAGCGCCGCGCGATCGCGTCCGGATGAGACCCTCGCGCTCGCTATTCCGTATAAGTTTCACCATGTTGCCAAAGCGCTCGATGTACTGTTCCAGCTTGCTACGCAAGTCCTCCTTGTCCGAGTAGTCGTCTACGAGGATGATTTCGTGCAGAAGGTGCTTGGGCGAACGGTTCAACACCGAATGCACCGTGCGCATCAACACACTGAAACCCTCGTTGTGGAACACGATGATAACGCTCGTCTTCGGAAGATCGTACGGGTAGTCCCAGTGGCGGCACTCCTCCAACCTCGTGTCCCGGATGGTCCGATCCAGCGAAATCGCGTCCGACACAACAATATTCATACCGTACTCCATCTCGGCATCGGTCGCTCGATTCTGCTGATCCTCGGGCAAGACGTACGCCTTGCCCCCTTCACCCGGGCCGTCTCGTGGCTTCAAATCAGTTGGCTCAAAGTTACCTAACCCCTCCACCAGCTGCGGTACCTCCTTGGGATGGCTGAGGTCTGCTTCCTCAACCCCGCCGCTTCCTCCGCGACCGGCGCGATGCGCCACAAACCGCGCATTGTACGCATCCTGCACGGACCGATGGTCGACTCCAGACCAGGTGGCAATCATGTACAGTATCAACACCACGATCGCTAGCCCAATCGCGATCCGGAATATCCGGCCGCCCCGTATGTTTGTTACACGCATCGCTAGGTGAACTTTTCTCGAACTGTTCCTTGCGACGTGTCTGCTGCTCGCCTCCCGTGTTTGGTAAGGCAGGTGTATGTAAGTGCACAGGTGTCACCTACACAGCTCCACGATTGCACTGTGAATAAACGGGACAATCTTTGAATATAATGCTACCGATTGTTTTGAAGAACGCTCAACACGAAAGCGACGGCAGCACCAGCGTCGATTCAGACCACAGTTTGTTTTGCTATGCAGCCGTTTGCGATGACTTCCACGTCTGCCGTTCGTTCTCTACAATTCATCCGCTGTATACGTTTCACCAGCGGCGAATAATACACACTTCTACCCGTTTGGTCCACTCGCACCGTTCTCGGCCGTTGTTCACTTCACACGGGCTCGGCTTTGTTGTGATACGTTGAAGCAGCAAGATACCGGCATCGATAGGGGTTCCACTTTACACTTCGCCCGCAAAAGGCAAGCTACTTCAGTTTAGCTGCCGTAACGGAATGTTCGGTACATCTGGGCTTTACATATTAGCCAGGACATCGGCGAATGCATGCGTGTGCGATTTTGTTCATACGTAAACAACTGTCAAACTAGAGTAAAAGAATCTATACAAACAGATAGCACAATTAATAAGAACAGTTTTCCAGCCATAAAGCATGTAGGTTTCACATGAGCACCTCAACAGCCCTCATAAACCCTTTTCACATTAAGGACTTTATTTCGTAAATATTACCTAAACTTCTCGTTAAGATCCCTTCAATATTACAATCGGGTATTGAAAGACAACCTGCTTACCAACGTTTTACCTTCGAAATCGGCAGTGTAAACACGTTTGAAGAGTAAAACCGGTAGTATAATACGGTCACATTTGAATTCGGACGACGTGTAAGTGTTGAACTATCCAAAACAAATGCCTTGGTTAGCAAATGAATTTTTTATTTATTAATTTTTTAAAAGAAAAGTTCAATAATAAGCAAGGATATGGTTCTTACTCATAATATACTCAACAAAATTTTCCAATTTATTAACGACGAACGTATTTTGCAATAGTGCTCTGAATATTCATGTTTTGTGAACATGCCCCGATGTCATAAAAAAGACTATTAAATTGCTTCCCATTTGTACTGTCAATACAATTTCCGTCGACACAGTGACAACTATCTTGCCATATTCTTTTCAAGTTAGCACTCCAAACGGGGTACGTGTGTGTTATAGCTCTTCCCAATTTTATATCAATATTAGAGTGTTCCTACCCTGATTCATCAATTAAATCACTGTTTTAAGTGCGATATTCATTCATAGAATGCTTCCATAGGTTTAAAATAAGAAATAATTGCGATTTAAACCCGTTTATCGACATGACGCGCACTCTGCGCAACACGCCGATGCGGTGCGGTTTCTTGATACTTGACATTTGGTTGATGTTCCGAGCAAAGGAAATTTCACAACTGTTAGCTATTGCTGCAGTCGTTAGATTCAATAAAGCTAACCATGCTGTACATAACTGTTTCCATGCTAAATTGATCATTTTCTTTTGGATTTTTCAATTCCAGTTGCCACTAATTTTAAGCTATAAAGTTCAACAATGCAACTGCACGTGAGGGGACTAAACACCCATGTCCTGGATGTATTTCCAGGGGACAGCATCGCTGAGGTTAAGGTACGTGACCATCTCCTGTGTGTACACGATTTTGTAGCTCGTAATGTGTTTATGTAGTGACAACGATGATGAACGTTTGCAGGATTATGGTGTGTGCAGTGAACAGCAGAGTCTTATGTTTGCACTGAACTAGACTCCCTAGAATCTCTGCTAGAGAATCGACCGGATGTTCGCAGCACCTTACCATGGCACATTTAGCCCATTGGTTTCGCGCATACCAAACATTCAGTACAACTGTCGAAATTTTTATCAAAACAGTTTAAAGTTTATTTTTACGATTAGTACGTAGGCACGATTGTGGTGTAGGTGGCAGTGAACAGCAGAGTCTTATGTTTGCACTGAACTAGACTCCCTAGAATCGCTGCTAGAGAATCGACCGGATGTTCGCAGCTCTTTACCATGGCAAATTTAGCCCATTGGTTTCGCGCATACCTAACATTCAGTACAACTGTCGAAATTTTTATCAAAACAGTTTAAAGTTTATTTTTACGATTAGTACGTAGGCACGATTGTGGTGTAGGTGGCAGTGAACAGCAGAGTCTTATGTTTGCACTGAACTAGACTCCCTAGAATCGCTGCTAGAGAATCGACCGGATGTTCGCAGCTCTTTACCATGGCAAATTTAGCCCATTGGTTTCGCGCATACCAAACATTCCGTACAGCTGTTCATAGTCAACAAAACAAGTTGAAAGCCGACTTTTGACCTAAAAAAATTTAAAAAAAAATAAATAAAATTATTAAGTAGATCACGCGAACATTTCAAAGCTGTAACGTTGTCCGCTGCATTGCGGAATACAGCTGTGCAGTGGACAGCAGAGTCCAGCTTTTCTACGCCCGGAGCTAGACCCTCTATAGCCGCTGCTAGAGAATTGACTGAACCGTTTGACCCGTGCTCCATGTCGCATCCGGCCTCCTGGTTTCGCGGGATATAACTTCAGTACAATTTATTCAGATGTATTAAAATTCACTCGAAATAGGTTTACAGTAGAAAAAGAGAGGGATAATCCGCAAACCTTACCAAGCTGTAACTGTTTGTAAAACACGATCTGCGGCTTAAGAATGTTTGCCATAAAATGATGGTCATTCTCGATGAGAATCGAATGCATGTTTCAGCCCGTGGCACGTGAAATGCCCATCAAAGTCACGGCTTAATTTGATGCAACAATTGTCAGGTAA
Organism: Anopheles atroparvus; assembly: GCA_914969975.1. Lineage (NCBI taxonomy): Eukaryota > Metazoa > Arthropoda > Insecta > Diptera > Culicidae > Anopheles > Anopheles atroparvus. The sequence continues at coordinate 15,026,742 of CAJZCY010000005.1, read as the reverse complement.
AACATTTGCCACGTGATATGCAAGACTGGATAGAAAATATTGCAAGAGTAAGCATATGCCCTTGGCCAGATTCGCACAAGTATTATTGTGTTAATCTCTAAAGTGTATGCAAGATTATTGGCAGTATATCTACTCGGTGTTAACGGGTCCTCGTTACAATCGAGATCGTCAATACTGCCACACTAAATAAAATATTTGGCAGATAATCCTTCTCGTTAATTTAAACACCGCCCGTGCGTATTATATCAATTATGTTCTCTCTTGTAATACTACTATACCGGGTAACAATATTGGTCCCTTTGTGCTATCTATGATTGCCAATCAAGCTTAATCTGTAATCTGATAAATAAATTAATATGATTAGGATTCGGCAGATTCCAGCGGAATCTCACAGATAATCGACTGCGAGAAGCCTCCAATATTTCACCCTGCCAATAGAAAGAAGCTGTATCATTGCTTCAGGAGATTGAGAAGCGGTTAGTAGCATCACTTGTTGTGGCTCTCACCGTGATTTTAAAATAATCCTACATCTGCAGAATCGGAAAGGTATTTGTATCTGTAATCTGATGAATAAATTAATATGATTAGGATTCGGCAGATTCCAGCGGAATCTCACAGATAATCGACTGCGAGAAGCCTCCAATATTTCACCCTGCCAATAGAAAGAAGCTGTATCATTGCTTCAGGAGATTGAGAAGCGGTTAGTAGCATCACTTGTTGTGGCTCTCACCGTGATTTTAAAATAATCCTACATCTGCAGAATCGGAAAGGTATTTGAACACAATCGGCAGATTCCAGCGGAATCTCGCAGATAAACAACTGCGGGAAGCCTCCAATATTTCATCTTGCCAAAAGAAAGAAGTTAGTTGCTTCGGGAGCCCTGAGAAGCGGTTAGATGCTTCACAAAACATGGCACTGACTGTGGTTTGTAAAGGTTCCTACATCCGTTTCGCAAAGTCGTGTCGTCGTTGTCACTATAATATTGTGTAGAATAAGAATTAAGAACAAGTCATTTATCATTCCTATCGCTACTATTTCCCCTAACATCTTTCTCTATGATTATTTCATTCTTTTATCAACAAAATGCTGTTTTGGAATATCCGCCTGGTGTCATTCATTTGGGTTGTCCTGAATGCGGGTCATCTGGTGCAGGCACGAGTGGCCCAGCTGGAGTCGGTTGATGCAGAACAGCTGAACCTGTCCTGCGAAGGCACGCTGCTGGCCGAGGATTTGACCGTTTCGCAGCTGCACTCGGTCGAGCTCGACGTAACGGTCGGCCTGCTCGGTGGTAAGGTGCACGGTTCACTCGCTCGTGCCGGTAAGGTTAAGGGCCAGACCCCGAAGGTTGAGAAGAAGGAGAAGAAAAAGAAGAAGACCGGCCGTGCAAAGCGACGCATCCAGTACAACCGCCGCTTCTCAAGTGTTGTCCAGGTGTACGGTCGTCGTCGTGGACCGAATGCCAACTCTGCCTAAACTCAAGGACGAGTGATGGAACAGAGAATGGAAGGTGCAGAGAAAGGCGTTCCGTTTTTTTGCTTCATCTATCTATCAACAAAGTTTGGTCAATAAAAAGTGTAAAATCGAGGATAAACTACTTCACGGACCTGTGTTTATCTTTATGTATAAATAGTCCTAGTTTATTAGTGGCTTTTTTGTAGAGTTTTTATTTCCAATAATCAAGGAACAAACATAATGAATCGACAGCAGCAGCGCATAGCGCGTCATGGTAAGAAAATTTGCCCTTCGAGGAAAATTGAAACACTTCAATGCTTTTACAATTAATAAAAATGTCTTCTTATTGCAGGTGATGTATGCTTGGCTTGTTTCCAACAATATTTTCAACTATCAAACTCCTCCTCAATGAACTTTGAATCCGAATCTACCCGTATCCGAAAAAACGATCAAATTTGTTGTTATTATTTCAACCAATCAACAAAAAATGTCCTGATTTCTCTATCAAATTACACACTAGCGCAAGACATTAACTCTGTTTAATTCAAAACTGAAACAGAGGATCTTGATGAAAATAGGTATGTATTTAACCGAAGAAGGTACGAAGAAAGGTTATGAAGATATACAAATACTGAGGGCAAAATATGGCTATTGAAGGTGAATGAGAAAGACACTTCAAAAACTCACATTGATACAACAAACAATTTCTATGAAACACATCAAACATAATCACGGCCCTTTCAAGCTTTTATTGCTACAGATGTGTGCTGCATCATGTCCGAAAAAAGTCTCATTCATGATTTCTGTTCATGAAGTTGATGTTAAAACGAGAATTATATTTATATAGTAGAGATCTGCTCGTTTAATGCATTAAATCTATATATACATATAGATATCTTACATTTCCAGTCTGTTAAATGACACCTAGTCTTCAAATCTTATATCAAATTTTCACACTTATTCGATAGTGAAAGGAATCTATAAATATTTGAAAAATAATACTATGGGTAAAACATGTATCACAATGGAAAGAAAAAGATGATTTCAGTATAATTCAATTGTAGAATTGTAAAAGCACATGAAAATCAAACCAGGCGATCGTAATTTTTACGATTGTTGATGAAATGCTATTTCTGGCTGTTTTTTTTTTTATTGTTTTCTAACGGGCTTGGTGAAGCTTATTTCCTACGTCTAAGCGGAAACGTAATGCTACTGAATGTTCGGATGTAATGTAACGCTGAACAAAAATGTACCATAAATGTGTTTTCATTCAATCAGCGAGCATTGAGCCCTTTAATTCATGATAATTATTTTCAATTACGCTGGCAGCAGTACGCCCGTATTTATGCGCAATTGTGCAAACAAGGGAAAAAAATCAAAATTACCGAACTGTGAGAAGACTATTGTGGGTAGCCGCGACAAGAGACAGCAGGTCGCAGGCAGTATAAGAATATTACACCTCCACAATAACACCCACCACTCCATACCGCCATGGAAAACACGTTTACAGACGACGACCGCGACGGCCACCCTTTCTGCGGGTGGAATCGGATGGAATTGGTGTGACATCCTCGATGCGACCAATCTTCATCGACGAACGGGCAAGCGCACGCAGCGCAGACTGGGCGCCCGGTCCAGGGGTCTTGGTGCGGTTTCCACCGGTAGCACGCAGCTTTATGTGCAGGGCAGTAATACCCAGCGACTTGCACTTCTCCGCGACGTCCTGTTTAGCAGCCGTAGAGAGGGAAGACCACAGAAAAATGACATTTCATTAGACACATGTACTACTAGTCCGAAACATTGAAGTGCTTGTAAATAAATTTACAAAAAATTTACCTGAGCGGCCAACATAGCAGCGTAGGGCGATGCTTCGTCACGATCGGCCTTCACCTTCATGCCACCGGTGACACGAGAGATCGTCTCCTTTCCGGACAAATCCGTGACATGCACGAACGTATCGTTGAAGCTCGCGTAGATGTGAGCCACTCCGAAGACTACCTCACCATCGCGCACTTGCGGTCCAAGCGAAACCTGTACCTCTTCCTTCGCAACTTTGTTCTTTCGTGATGGAGCCATAGCTGAACGGTTTTACTGCACGATAGGGAGAGAGTAGCAAGCAAGAATTTAGAATAAACCTATGAAACACGATCGCGTACCATCTATAACACAATAGGTTATAATGGAACAACAGCGAGTTTCAACCGGGGTGCTTGCGTCAAGCTGACTAAACAACGTACAATGTCGCTAAAATCACTAGCTGAGCAACTAACGCTAACTATCACAAACTACTATTACTATTAACACTGCTGTTCTCGTGTTCGTTGTATACGGATTTTCGTCACATTCCACTTTCTATCAATGCACAAATTTCCTCATTTATTCTTACCTCGCAACAATACGTGCTGCCTCGCAGATGCGGAAGTTCAAAAGAGGCCTGCTTCTGTTTGACGTTCTAGCGGCTAGCTTTTCACTCTGAGGGTTTCTTTTTGAAAAGGCCTTTTTGCCTGACAGCTGTACTCTGCGGACTAATTCCCCGCATGTACACCGATGAACAGTATTCTGAAATTAAAATGAAATTCCGATAAAATCTTTTAAACTCTGGCATTGGAAAGAATATGAGCACAATTTTGGGCTTAACGAGGTTTGCAGAGCATAATTTGCCTAGCCATAAATAAATTGTGATTCATCATTCATCGAAGAAGTGATTTAAACTTCTTCGTAATCTGCCGGGTTAAAAAATGTATTTTTTTTTAACACATTTGGCGTTGGAAGAATTCATAAAGTGTACAGATATTTAGAATGGGTAGAATGTCGTAAAATAATCTTTCTTTCTATCCCTCTATCCTTTGTATACCCTATCTAGCTTTGTCAAGTCCCATCTTTCAAGCTCAAGGATCTGACGTGTTATTTGTTTATTTTGCAAGGGGATCGGTTAAGCAACAACTGACAACTGTGTCCTCTCAGTGAACAGTTTCGTTTCGTCGTGTGCGAGTGCAACTTCCCTTGGTTCCCGTTTTTTTATTCGTTTGATTATTTTCTTGATTAAGATAAATGTGTCGTTGTTGCATGTTCCAACGCGGAAACAATCTAGCATGTTGCAGCAGTTGAGATAAATCAAATATCGCACGTGTGCAATTCAGGATGCTGCAAACGTTGTATCGAGAAGATGTAAACAGACCTGCTACTCAATGGAGAAATGTGTGACGTTCACTTAAAATTGTTTTTATTCTTCACGCAAGTTTGTTTCCTTTTGTGATCAGTGTGTTTTTATTTTTCGACACCGTGGCCTTCGCTCGGGAGAACGAAGAAATATTTCGACTCGTCGATAGGCAGTTTGCCCTGGCCATAAAGTCGTATCGCATCCTTTTGTTATCAAGACGCCGTCTGTTACCCAACAATATCAGCACACTGTCGGATGTTAAACCGCATCTTACGGTGAGAGCAAGTGCTTTATTGTCCATGGTGCCCCGGTAATCGCGTGTTTTCGTTTTCCATACTCGGTTGCCAGTTATGCTTTGGATTATCATCTAGCACACGTGAAGGTAAGTTCACTCTGGGAGGTCTTTTAACGCAAGAGTATACGTTAGAATTAACCCGGTTGGAACGAGGGAGGGAACGGGTGATCGGCCAAAAATATTGAAATAACTACTGCGACCACCAGTGTAGATGCCTCTGATCAACTAAGGTTCCGGTTAGTACCAACAGGGAACGAAAACTGGGATACGTTGATATCAAACCTTCGAAAATGATGCACAAAGCTGCTTGCATTTGTTAAAAAAGAGTGGCCATACAAGCTAGGCTAGCTTGGTCATAGGAGCGAAGTAGCAGATGAGAATCTTAGTTGCATAGAAAACGATTCACATGCAATCGTGTAGCAAATCTCTTTTGCCTCGTTAACCCTCTTCATGACTACGCTGAAGCCATCTGCTCGACCACATTCCTTTATGCGCTTCTTGCTGGGTTTTCAGCTACATTTGCACACAATTATACAACAAACACCAGATGCGTAAGAACCAATCCTCGCTGCTAGCCCGAGGAAACCAGTTGACGAGTCCTTTCTTGGAAACACTCCGCCCCACCGAGTTTGACTGCAAGATGTTGTTGCTAATGCGTCTAGCGGGAGCTGCAGTCACGAATCCACCACCAGCTGCACGGTTGCTGGGCTGGCAAAAGGCGATTCCGGACCAGTTTTAGATTTAAATTCATTCGCCGCCTGCCTTCCCGCCAACCCGGACCGCCAAAGGACCTGGGAACAGCTGGGCAACGGGTGCATTTGCTCGTGCTTGCCGTTTGCACAGAAACATTACTCGATTGTGCTGCCGTGTGCATTGTTGCATTCTAGGCGCTTATCTGTTGCGGACGGGGGGAGCAAAGCCGTCCGCCATTGGGGGCTATCATCTGCATTGAAAATATCTGGGAGGCGAAAGATGCAAGCTATCCGCTATCCCGGAAGATGAATGATATCTTATCACGCCACCGGGAAGCTTACATGGTTCAATTATGTTTGCTCTCTGCAGTCAGCAAACGTGGGTCCTGTGGTTTCAGCATCGGTTTTTGTTCATTTTGTGAAAAGGGACCTCTTTTATGGCGTGTACGTTGGGATGTTGGATTTAAAATATGTTCCAAGGGGTTTTATTGTCCTCGCTGTCTTCGCGAACCGAAAAGTGAAGGAGTGAAGGAGAAGAAGCAAGCAGTAAAGGTAAATGTCTTTGTCGTGGCCTTTGGTTTCATGCATTGATGTCCCGCCGACCCGAGGTACACCGAATCCAACGTAAATACAACACATTCTTCAGTTCCTTTTACTGTTTTTCAGCAAATCTCATGCAAAGTTAATCCTCAATATTCTCGAAATGCACTTCACCCACAGGAGGGCTCCAACTCGTATACACAAACACAAGGTGCAGGCTGCAGCGACGACGTTGGAACGAGGGGCGAAAGAAGAAGGCGCCACAAAGTCAGGCGATAAAATTGTTTGCAGAGCCAACGGTGATCTTTTCCGTTTGTTTGACCGTTGTGGCTGCAATACAATCGTCCTGCTCCAGTGTGGTGCTCTAAAGCTCATCAGTATAACGTACATACAAATGTACCAGAAACCCCATTCGTCCAGAGAAGCTGACGCTCGCTTCCAGCATCTGTTGCGTGCAGCACTCGCATTCGCTGCTTTTGACGACGTTTTGCATTGACGGCGCACCGGGGCGATCGTAAATGCACGTCCATCGTAAATCAATGTTGAACTCATTATGTAGAAGAAAATGAGATTTATGCAGGATGCTGCAACATTTGGCAGAGCTCTTCGGTTAAGCCAGATTTGTTGCTGGCTGTGCCCCGCGGGTTATTGCGTTTGAGGCATTCCAGCCAGCTCCAATTTATGGTACGCAAATTAAGCGTTCCTCATAAGGCCGATCACGCTTGCAGCAATAACTGACACAGAGTAGCAGTAAGATTCCAATAAATGACCAAGAGGCGAGTCCAAAAGGATGAAAGGAGAACCCAGCAGATATGAGGCTGGACAGTAATGAGAGGAACTTACATGTGAAAAATTATAGATACAAACCATATTTTTAAATAACTAGCTGACCCCACGAACTTCGCCCCGTCCAATTTTTTTTGATTACATGTAATAAGGTTTTTCTTAAAGGTTTGTAATTTTGAATGAAAATATGTTTGAATTTATTATACTGGGAATCATTAAAAAAAAAATTAGTTATGATTTTACTACTGCTTTCAATACAATGCAGCTTGATGAACTACATTTTTAGTTTTCTGTTCTGGTGCGTGAATGTACAGAGAAGCCGGTTTCCAACGCTTGAACACGCCACATAAAGCTGGCCATGTTCCAGCGACTGTCCGTGTGACTTGTTGATTTTCATCGCAAATGCAGGTTTCACTGGAAATTGAATACGCATAAATCGAAATTGCATATCGTTGGAACTCTAGAGATTTCTGCCCGTTATAAGTCCTTTTCAAAATACCTGCCTCTATCGCATTGTTCGAAAGCTGCGTCACAATCAGTCATATTAGAAACAAACAACACAGCCATAGGAGAAAAGATTGCTGTCATACCCTCCTACGTTTTCGGAAAGGTTTTTTTTTGTATGAAAAGCTCGATATTTCAATTTTCCAGCTTTTCGTTCGGAATTTTCCATTTTTCTTTTTTCCTAAACCTTCGTTGGGCAAAAACGAACAAATCATCCGAAGACATCATCAAGATTGGTCCAGCCGTTTTTTAGTTTTAGCGTTACTTACAAACATACATCCATTTATATATATATGGATAGCCAATGATGGGCAATAAAGGCAACAGAACATGGTGTTGGTAGGGGACTTCTTGTCTTTTTTCATTACTCATTTAATTTATCACACCTTGCTTCGAAAAATGTAGTTCAATAATACGCATTTCGCTCGGGTGCACCAGGACTTGCACTTGGAAATGCAAAGTATTCGCGCGGAAAGCAAACGTGTTAAAACTGGTAAAACGACCCGCAACTAGCTTTGCGCGACCCACCCGTCCATCCATTCCTGCTACGGCACTTGACCTTCGCCGAGAGTGGGACGACGTGGTGATATCATGCCAGAGCTCACCGCTGTGCGCAGTGCAGCAGTTGCGCCGGGAAACCACAAAAGGGGCGCAACGCAAGATCGTGATTTTAATGGCCTATCGGAAGCCGTGGCTGCAAGCCTATCACGCCACGGTACAGTGAACTTGGCGTGCGCGTTACCACGATAACGGCGAGCCGCCTGCCCTCAGGTGACTTGCGCCGGCACGTGGGAGGCAATGGGCAAATGTATCCGGTTCGTTGCGACCGTATCCTTCGAGCAATCAAGAATGGGACATGCTTTGAATTACGAAAAATATGAACTGCCTTGTACTGCCAGCTGACGTGTTATTTCTAGTTTCATGTTTTGCACTGTTTTCATAGCAACTTTCAAATTTCCACAAATTTTTCATTTTTCCAAATCATTCACAGGGAGTTACGCACATGTTATTCCTTACATTGCAGGAACGATTGTCGCCGCAATTTGTGTTGGCACTTGGTACATGGCAGCTATCGCGAATGTTCTTTGTTTGCAGAAGAAACCAGCATTCTGCGGCCCTGCCCCCGCACTCGCATTAGCCTTGCGCAGCGAAACCGATTGGAATATACGAAAATGCGGCGGTAAACACATGCGCGGCATACAGACCCTGACGCTGGCGTATTTTAAGTGTGACGCACGACGATTTTGGTACCGCGATAATACGGCTATTTGGTACCGGCTCTGCCTGGTCCGGTGCTCCTTCTAAGGCCATCGTGCAGCTGGCGCTGATTGGCAGAGATTGACATGCTTAGCTAAGCAATGGGAGAGTATTGTAAGTTCGCGTAGCGCGCAGGGTAATTACGCACCTCACATTCGCGCATCAATCAAGATTCCTTTTCAACGAAGAGGTCACCATGCGCCTCTCCATCCACTGTTCACCCGCTGCCTGAAAGCAGCTATTAACGACGCCTACGGTTGCTGTTTTAAATAGGAACACATCGTCCAGCGCCAGGCGCCGCACGCCGCTGATTATCGTCGATGGGTGTCACGCGATGTCGCAGAAAAACAGCGCTTCGATTGCAAGAAATAAGCGCCAACACAGTCCTCTTTTTCTAAACTCCCAGGAATGTGCGCAAAAGGGGTAAATTTTATACCAGCGAGATGAAATTAACGGCTAGATGCTCTTTCTAATGTTTTACCAACTTGGTACGAAAACGATAAGAACGATTCCAATTCAACCTACCTAATTATACGACTTGAAATTATCAACCATCGCGTATGATAATGACTAGTCGTTTTCCAATTCTTCAATTTATCAACCGTAGGTGCTTCGCGGTTATTTCACAGATGTGCCCCGTTCTATCACTCAAAACAAACATCGTATAGAAACTGTAAAGGGGCATTGGTTAGGATTCTTGCTGTTCTTCTTGTCCCAGCGTCCCCCCTGAACGTAATTATTTACCCTTGAAAGCCCTCGCGGTGCCATCAATGGATGATTAAGGTTTACGCGAAGTGCGGCCTACTTTTCTGAAGCATAAGCAGCACTTTGAGGGGACACACGAAGTGAAGCCGTTGGCAGCGACACTGATAGCGCCCCCACCTAGAGCCACAGCCCTGGAGGGGGTGACCGTACGTCGTCGAACGCAATTTGTCGTTTGTTGTTGACGGTGTCGGCTTCGAGGAACCTTTTGCTCGTGGAAATATGCGAGGAAAAGAAAGCAGAAGACAAGGGTACGGGGTGGTTTGATGCAATCGGCTTTTTTCAATCGCTACACTATGGACACTCGCATTGGACACTCGCTCCCTTCGTAAAGAGCCCAATATGCATAGTGATACTGATATTATACTCGTTTACCTTTCAGATCGTAACCACTGTCGCAAGCCATCGTGCAGATCGTCGTACCAGCAAGCAGGATGCATCGCAAAATATGAGCATATGAAGAATAAAGGACCGGGCCGGGAAGAGGCAGATCGCGCGAGAGAAAAAAAACTGACCAAACGTCACCGCCAACGCATATCTGGGTATCGGCTGTGTATTCTTTTGTACATCCATCAACGTTCCAAACTGCATTCTTACTCTTGGACACGGGGTCCGGCACCCAAAACATAATTGAAGGCCTCATTGAACGCGGAGAATCAAAGGGGCAGTAAGACAGGACACCAACATAAGAATCTACGCGCATACGCGTCACCAGTTTCAGCATGAAGTTCGCAGAACACCTATCTGCCCACATTACTCCGGAATGGCGCAAGCAGTACATCAACTACGAGGTATAAGCTTATTATCTGCGATCATTGTATAATTCCCTGTTTTTTTAAGCCGTCGGAAACTCCCCTTGTATGTGCAGCACATGCTCAAAATTGACTTCAATCTTTTGCAAAGCTCAATTCAATCTAGCGGTATGCTTTTGGGTTTCTAAATGCCAACATGCAATCTCTCATAAGGTGGACCGAATTGTTCAATCATGATTGATGTTAAACTGAGGAACGAATTTGTTTGCTTCTTTTAGGAAATGAAGGCGATGCTCTACACAGCCAACGAGGAAGCGCCGGCACTGGACAGTGTCGAGGAGGACGTGCGAAAGCGACATTTTGCCAATTTCGACGAAAATTTCTATCATTACTGCGATCAGGAACTGAAGAAGATCAACACCTTTTACTCGGAGAAACTGGCAGAGGCAACTAGAAAGTATGCCGCCCTGATCACGCAACTGCGCACCACGCTCGAGAGCCAGCAGAAGAGCAAGAGCAAAGGCCACAGTCACAAGCCGATCAACTTACCGTACCGCAAAGCGCAGGAGCTGAAGCTCGCGTTCAGCGAGTTCTATCTGAGCCTGATCCTGCTGCAGAACTACCAGAACCTGAACCACACTGGCTTCCGCAAGATACTGAAAAAGCACGACAAAATACTGGTCTCGGACAATGGCGCCCGATACCAGAAGGAGCACGTCGAGATGAGCCACTTCTTCATCAACAAGGACATTGACAAGTTAATCAACGATACCGAATCGACGGTGACGACGCAGCTCGAGGGCGGGGACAGGCAGCGGGCCATGAAGCGATTGCGCGTGCCGCCCCTTGGCGAACAGCAAAGCCCGTGGACTACCTTCAAGGTGGGTCTTTTCAGCGGCAGCTTCGTAGTGCTGTTTGTCGCAGTCATCCTGTCGGCGGTGTTCCACGACAGTGCCACCGGGGAGAATCTAAAGATCGCATTCCGGCTCTATCGCGGCCCGCTACTGCTCATCGAGTTCGTTTTTCTGATTGGAGTCAACATCTACGGCTGGCGTTCGTCCGGCGTCAACCATGTACTTATCTTCGAGCTTGACCCGCGCAACCATCTGTCCGAGCAGCACCTAATGGAGATGGCTGCCATTTTCGGTGTCGTGTGGACGCTCAGTCTACTGAGCTTTCTTTACAGTGCCAGCCTGAGCATACCACCGTACGTGAACCCGTTGTTGCTCACCGTTATCATGATTGCCTTTCTGTTAAACCCACTGCGTGTGTTTCGGTACGAGGCGCGCTTCTGGCTTCTGCGCACTATCGGACGCATGGTGGCGGCACCTTTCTTCCACGTCGGATTTGCCGATTTCTGGCTGGCGGATCAGTTAAATAGCCTCGTGACGGCGCTACTGGATTTTCAGTTTCTTACCTGTTTTTACGTTACTAATGGAAACTGGCTTGAAGCAGGCAGTAAGTACCATGTATTAATCAGATCTCATTGCATGTCGCTATTAATTTGGTCGCTACAATTGGAAACACGTTCTAAACATTTAAGCGCATGCATCTTTTTTCCTTTTTATGATGTGTTTGCAGATACACGGCAGTGCATGGAGGAAAGCTACATAATTCGCCCGTTGGTAAATTGTTTGCCCGCATGGTTTCGGTTTGCTCAATGTCTCCGACGATATCGCGACTCACGCGAAGCCTTCCCGCATCTGGTAAACGCCGGGAAGTACGCCACTACATTTTGCGTGGTCATCTTCGCCACACTCCGGTCGGCAAATGCCTGTGAGTATGAAACGCCGGGGATGTAGACAAAGTAAATGCAAACAGCTTTGTATAACACTAACTGAACGCTCTAATCGAACCCACGGCAGCCAAGTACGAGGATTCGTCTGAGAATGTTTTCCTATGGCTGTGGCTTCTGAGCTCCGTCGTGTCATCCTGCTACGCATACACTTGGGACATTAAGATGGATTGGGGGTTGTTCGATAAGAATGCAGGAGAAAACACGTTGCTGCGAGAGGAGATCGTTTACTCCATGCCGGTAAGATTCAAATGGCGAAAACCGTTCTGCCCACGGCTTCCTTAGTAGTTCCCATGTGAATGCTATTCTCTTAATTTTGTTTTTTGCTGTTGCAGTTTTTCTACTACTTTGCCATTGTAGAAGATCTTGTGCTGCGCTTCGTGTGGATTGTTTCCTATGCGTTGACGGAAAACAGGCTGGTAAGCGGTGACCTAATGACGTCAATACTGGCTCCACTCGAAGTGTTTCGTCGCTTCGTGTGGAACTTTTTTCGCCTCGAGAACGAGCATCTGAACAATTGCGGCAAATTCCGTGCCGTGCGTGATATCTCAATAGCTCCCATCGACTCGAACGATCAGGTGATCATACTCAAAATGATGGATGACGAGGATGGCGTCATTAATCGGTGTGTAGTCTACTCATACAGTCTCTGGTACCGAAACATTCAGTCGTATAATTGTATTTGTCTTGCCTTGCCTCACAGGTACAACAAAAATAACCGACCAAAACCAAAAAAGATGAAAGATGATCGGCGACCGTTACTTCCGGCGTTTAAAGGTCCCCTGCACGAAGCACCTGTCGATGCTGCCAACATGAAAAACATTTAACGGCCCCTTTGCTGGCGTGCTACCAAACAATTCCACGGAGCGTACATGGGTAGATCCAACTTGTATTTGTCTATGTTAAATTGCGTTGTCGAAGACGTTTTGCCTGGAGTACAAAGCAACGCATAGGATAGTGCTTTAAAAACCCAGGGATGGCTTGTACTTATTTTTAAAATCAAAAGATTAAAAGTGTTTTTGCTCATTTTACCTTTTCATTAGTTTTGCAGATAAGTGTAACGCATGTTACTTAAACACTTAGGTAAACAGGGTGACATTCCATCATTACTGTTGTGGTCTTGGTCATAAACTCGTTAACCATTGGAGCTACAATGTTTTCGACAGACTTTCCCTAGCCAACAGCAAATAACACTCTTCTTTAATCTGCCGATTAACAACCGGATTTATTCGTGAAAGATAGTTTCGTGTCTGAATGGAATGCGGACAATAATACTTCTACAAAACAAGTAAATTAAAGGATCGTATTTGCTGCAACAACAATAACGCCTTTATTGGAGCAAAGTATAATTGGATACCTCTTTTAGTGTATCGTGCGTGATGTTACAGTTCTTCGCCTTCCATGTTGCCTTATACCGACTGTACCTTAAAATTTGTGCAATATGTGAAACAAGAAAAAGTTAAACTTTTCTACTGCACTTCCACGGGGTTGAAAGCATAATTATGAATGATGTAAAATAGTTATAATATTCAATTTATAATGATATACAGACGGGATGCTGTGTCCTGAAAAGATTGCCATAAAACACGTAGACATAATGTTTTCATTCTTTCCGCCGTAATTTTTAATTTGTTTCACCTAGAAGGCAGTATTACTTAAAATTTGTTCTAAAGCGGAATTCATTCGTTGGAAAATTAACATATTGCTGTGCACAATAATGTCTTTGAAACCTCTTTTACCCTTTTCTACGGCGTCCGGTTCAAATGTCGGTGTCGTGTTCAAACAATGTTCAATGTTTTAATTTTTGATCTAGCCATTGTTTTATGAGCATCCTTTTAATTTTTTATTAATTGTTTAGTTTTTATAAATTTTTTATGTTTATTCCAAGTTACCTAATTTGCGCGAGAGTGGCCGGATGTAGTTTAAATTTGCGTATGTGATCCGGGATGTGATGAAAGTGAAATTTGTATGAGTTTTTGCAAGTTCATTCCAGAATAAAAGGTTATATGTAAACAAACGCTTGTGAGAAATAGGCTTCAGACTTAATTTAGAATTTATTCGTATGACTTGTCCTTCGTTCATAAAAAAAAAAGTTAATAAGTTAACGATTTAGACCGTATAAAAAACCGCTAACATCGAAACACTCTATATTCTCATTAAAGTATAACTTTAATGCTAACAGTGATTTAAAATTTTTTACAGTGATTCGTCGTAAATGAAAAGGCTTTCACGATAGCATTTTCTATCTTCTTTTTTTCTATGTTGCAACAAAGTAACAACGGATTTGACGGCAGAGTCAACTGTGGCAGTGGGAAAAATAGATGATTTATATTCAAGCGAAGTTTTTCTTCATTAGATTTTTATACTTCTCAATTGAGTTTTAGAGTGAAGGCCTTTTTTGAAGAATATTTCTGTTTTTTTTTTAGTGGCTCCATAGGGCCGTTATAACCAAAGTGCTTCTGTAGAGAGGTGATGTCAAGGGCTTCCCATGGCAGCCATATTAATTGGGTTTTTTGACAATTGGGGGGTAATGTTTGTTTACTACCTCAAGGTAAATAAACGATCTTTGACAATCTATTTGATTACCAGAATTGAAGGAATTGCTCAAAGGAAATTGCTAATCAATTTTCAGAAGTGTTGTGTTCATTGTAGTTTTGTTTTATGACACAACCAGCATAAAGAAAACCAAAACATCATGTGCCCCCGATTGTCATAAATTTCGTTTATTTTTCTAATCGAATCAAGGCGATTTATTCAGGATGACATCACCTCTCTTTATAAGCACTTTGATTATAACGAAACCATTTTGACAGCAAGAACTCGTAGAACGAATCGTACATAATTTATACCCCGTTCTAATGTTACCGCTGCGCACGCATGAGAAATGTCATAAACGTCAAACGCGGCGATAGTAAAACATACAAAAACGGTTCGTACCAAAACATGGCCCATCTTATTCAGCGAACATGTGAATATTTATTTCTAAAACCAAATGTTTTGCAAAAGCTTGATCTACGCTGCGGCCATCGACTTCGAGGTCGCGCCCCAGGCATTGCAAAAACACTTAGTGAGCGGCTTCAAGGTAAGACTAGAGAGGTTTTGCGGGACAAGGTAAGACAAGTTTTGGTAAACGCGTTTCATAACACTCTTCGCCGGACTGCTTGCCGGCTGTTTGTTTACTTGCAGCCGAAAATGCAATCGATCCCGAGCTTACCAAGCCGGTTAACATTGGATTTCCTGCGCTGAAGCCTTCCAGATCTAGCCAGCTTTTCGAGCGTCTCGCACAGCTCAAAGCGCAACGTAACAACCCTGCGCTGGAGCGACAATCACGGGAACGAAAGTGTAAGTAGATAGTTTGTCATCAGGGAACCTAGCAAAATTGAGCAGCAATAAAATAAGCATGCTCGCGAACAAATGATATTTATCTTAGCATGTAAACTCACAATATAGATGCTTCAAAAATGAAATAATGCTACATGCAGTAATATGTTGGCATGGTTGGTTGTATTATTTGGTACCATGTTCCATTTAGGCAATAGATAACATTTTGACATAGGGCAATGTCTCGCTGAGATGACTAAGGGCATGATTTGGTTTGCCAGAAATTTGTCTTCAATCAACCCATTGTAGCAAACATTGCATTCTATCCCTTACACTCAAAACCAACGATTCTTTCAATTCGATTCTGTTCCTTTGTCATTATGTAGCTTTTTCTTGTTAGTTAAGTAGATAAAGTTATTTATCTAACATGGGGCCTCATAAAATACTTTTTCTCGACGATCTGAAGAAAGGTCATCTACCGAACGTAAATCTCTATTGATCACAACCTACCCCCATCGATAAGTGTTACGGAATCGGTACACCAAAAAGCATTTAATCAGTTCGCTAGTAACGTAGTTTGAACATACCTGTTAGAATAGACTATTCTTTTGTAACAATACCTGAATAGATAAAACATCTACTAGATGTAAAGAATAATAACGATGAATTTCTGTCACAGTGACCGTCGATCTGAATCAGGTTCGAGAGGATTGGATGAAAACGAGTGGGCCATTTCACATCAAACGTGTCGCTGAGCACTATGGAGTGTTTAACGATCTGTACGGCTCGGCATACTTTGTGCCCAGGGTCGAGTTGAAGATTCATTACAAAATGGACGACGTTGTTCATCCGGTGCGGTTCGGTAACATTCTCAAACCTAGCGAAACCCAATTCGCCCCGAGCGTGGAGTTTGATGGGCGGTTCAACTTTTCCGGTGAGAGCAAGGGGCATGAGGCAGAACAAACCTGGTGGTGTTTGCTAATGACCAACCCGGATGGGCATTTTGAAGACAGTGAGAAAGAGTACTGCCATTGGTTTGTGTAAGTTTCCCATATTCATCCAAATTCGGCGCCATGATAGTGCAGTTAGAGACTTATAGCTGTGTTGGATGCTTCCTAACAATTCTTTCTCTGCACAGAGCAAACATCCCGAATGGAGACGTCAGTAAGGGTGATCTTGTGATGCCTTACCTACAACCATTTCCACCAAAAGGCACCGGCTACCATCGTCACATATTTGTGCTATATAAACAGGACGGGAGGATGGATTTTTCGCAGTATCAGCAAACGGAAACATACTCCCTGCCTGGACGCTCTTTCCGAACGCTGGACTTTTACCGCCAGCACCAGGACAGCATTACGCCCGCAGGGCTGGCCCTCTTCCAGTGCGACTGGGACGCCAGCCTACAAGCGTTCTACCACGAGAAGCTACAGCTGCAGCATCCGGTGTTCGAATATGACTTTCCTGCTCCATACATCCGCGACCAGGAATGGTTCCCACAGCGTAAGCCTTTCAATTTGTACATGGACAAGTACCGAAATCCTGCGCAGATCCGCAAAGAGTATCTGGTGCGTAAGCTCGCCAAGACACATCCTTTCGAGGGACCAGCAAGGCCGCTCCGATTCCCGAACGCTCATCCGGTGGATAAAGACGTGCCTTCGTGGTTGCGTACCGAGATCAAAAAGGATCGTCTTGGCTGGGGCAGAATAAATGATATCTAATGTTTCCCTAGTAGATACACTCTTCAATAAATTGATTTTTAGCTCACAGCTTTAGCTTAAATATAAATTGTTAAATTGTTATCGCTGACAACAGCAAAGTAGACTACTAGAAACCGATATGAATCCGTGTGGCTCCAAATAATCATCACAATAATGCCAATCTACCTATCTATAAATTTACTACGTTCAAGAACAACATCAACGACCCACAAGGTTCAATACAATTATATTTTGGTTAAATTTCATCACACTCATCATTTATTAAAACGTTTTAAACTTGAACACAACGGTATTTTAATTTTACGCTTCAGGCCTGTCAAACAGATATGCACCGCACACAGTCGTTTGTATTACGATTATGTTTCAGTACATTGTTTCATTCATAGCTAAAACAAAGATGCACTTTAACACCCGGTGATCGCAGTTTTCCCTATGTCTTATACATTTGGGCTCTGTACATCTCTTCGGGTTTATTTATTTTTGCCCAAAAAAGGACAAAAACACTATTCGCACGATAGAGTGGCTTATAGTTCAAACATTCCTCTGCCAACCTGTATCCATGAACCTGTAGCATTATTTACTCACGGTTTGTGCCCGACTTCCTGCCACAGGATATAGATGGCGAAATTGTTTATGGTTGGGGTTCACGTACTTTGCATAGTATGCGCAAAGGTCACGTACCGATTCCATTTTCTCAGAAATATCTTTAAAATTATCCGATGTTTCCCGCGATGCTGTTTCACCTTTTTACGTAGTCGGTTTCTGACTAAATTAGTTTTGATTGAAGATTTATCCTCTTCATTCGCGCTGGAAAGTAAATGAAAACTGACAGGCACAATTACTTAAAGGTACTCGTACGTAGGTCACATTTAGATAAGGTAAGTTACGCTTGCAATTTGCTTTGTGAAATTCGGCACCTAACACTATTGCATCATTTTTGTTGCTGTTTTCGTGGCCCTGAACCGTATCAATATACTAAGCGAGAGATGGAAAATGCTGCAAACAATAACACTGAAGCTGTATTGCACCGTACTGGAATACCATGAATGCACTTATTTAAATGGATAAGCTACGCTAGCGTCGTTAAAACATGACATTGGGTATAGCAAAAACAAATCGTAGCAACCATGAGAGATAGCTTGCGGAATGTGTCACGTCCCTCCGTAGAAGATTAGCTCGACAAAGTCTATATACGCTTCAGCTAAAGGTCGGCCATGGGAAGGACTATGGACCTGTCCGAAATGATCCCATCGTTTACATACCGCACTGGAATAAGATTGAGGTGGAAACTAAGCTCATTAGTCATTAGTACCTCCATGACGTGGCCCCAGTCAAACCCAACCTGCCCAGGAACTAGTTGAATTTCGAATCTGCCATATCGAACATACCGCGCTCGTCTCCGGGCTCCTTGCTTGACGCTCCGAATTGGATTTCGTTTTTGGAAAGTTGTCACAAACTTAACGATCCTCATTCATCCATAATTGTCCCGAACCTATTCGCCGACCTGTGCAAAGCCTACTGGAGCTACCCAGAAGATTTACCCTGGCGTCGTGCTGGTCGACCCACTCCATCAGCGAATGGATGGTAAACTAGATCGAACAGTGACTTAAAAGGTCAAAAATGTATTAAACTAACACGCGATGTTTAGCTCGTAAAATCGGTTCTGCATAACAAACCGCCTGTTAGGCAGATACGTAGACAAATACGTAATGGTTCAAATAATGTGCATACAATAATCAGAACAGCAAACATCATAAAAATGTACTGTTTCACTCATTGCCCCCTTTATTCCTTACTACTTCTCCAAAGGTGGGCGAGGTATTATCTTTGAGACCGATTGGACATTCCAAAGTCTGATATGTGTGACGCGACCAAGTGATGAACTCAAGTTTCCAATGTTACTCTGGGAAAACACCTCACCTGCGTAGTAGTTATCTTTAGGGTCAGATAAAGTAGCGAGTGTTCGGTTAGATAAATAAGCCGCTCGAGATTCCAACGTTTTACGAAACACACTATCTTTCGTTGCGAGCTGCTATCACCGGGCGTATCGTCTCCTAGCAGTCGCTATTTCGTAACTCTTTTGCGAGGTTGGCACGTGTAGAGCGTTAATAACCACCACACCATTCCAGATCGAGCTGCTTCTGGCTATCTGTTACCCCTGTTATCGATAAGGTGCGGCATCAGAAGTTCAGATTACAACGTCGCAACAAGGTCGTGGTGTAGGGTTGCCCAGTTCTGTTATCAATCAAGCGCGGGTAGCGGAGGATTGAAATCTATCAATCAGGAATGCGGCTCCGTCCCGACGGTTGCTGGAGAGCCAATTGTTCACCTCCTTTCTTGACCGTATGTTCGTTTATCTCTCGTTGATTTATCTTGATTCTAGCTACATCCAGCTCAGCAGTTTTTCTAATGAACCTTATCAATCAAGTAATTTAGCTTAGCATACTCGTAACCTTGACCTAGCTGGCATTGAAGCTTACTTGTGAACAGTGAGAGCAACGAATTTCAGTGCGTGGCATAGGCGTGTTGTCATCATGTTTAATCAATCTACAACTGTCGGCAATAGGCTTTTCAATAGTATTCCTCAAATATCGCAAATGGCACAGTGGCTACGTCTTCCCAATAAAACTCCTCGCGTCTCAGAGCGGGGTACGAGCATAATCTAGGCATGAGTAAATACAATACGAAGGACTTATTACAGCACGGACTAGCGGGGGGAGTGATGGAACTCGGCCAATACCGGCATGCGCGAGTGCGCATTAGGATCTGGATCGAGAACTTGGGCCTGTTGCCGGGTTGCCTGCCTTGGGACCCACATGCCGGTTGTAAACCAATCGCCCCGCTACACTTCGCTTCTTTTTCGTGCCAGGAATTAATTGTACCACTATCTCCCTACCACGAGCGTGTGTGTATGCACGCGGGCAAAACCATAAATTAACGGGATGGTACATCTGCAGCGTTGGTGCCGATCTCGTGGTAGGTCCAGCGGAATCACGGCATGGTTGGTAGGTTTTAGGGTTTGGCTGGGTCACTAGCTACCTTTTCTGCACGTATAAAAATGGGCTGTTTTTTGTCATGGAAACGAATACTTAATCCATCATAATTTCTCTTCGAACCGACAGAGAGATAGTAACCAGCAAGTCATTAGTGAAATTGAAATGTGTCACGGTTGTTCACGAACGATTCAATGTTTCCGATTTTTGTAGGTCTTAGGAGGCAAAATGGTCCGCTTTTCGATGAATTTTGGCCGAAGTAAATGACACCGTGTCATTTCATGGTTTGGAATGCGGCCGGAATTGTCCGATCCTGAAACATTTGGCGACCGGAACATAGTACACGAGTAAAGTATCGAGTAAATGATCAATGAATGGGGCACCAAGTGCCCGAACGTTGTTGTGAGAAGTTGTCTTATCGCAATTGCTCCGGGTTTCGAGCGGGTGATAAAAGTAAGCCATTCCACCTTGCCTTAGACCCAGCGCTGTGCTGAGCAAAACTTTAAGAGTAGAAAAATCAACAAGCAAAAGAAAGGGCAGATCGTGCCCACCTCCACCGTTTCCAATTTCTTCAGCATCAATATTAATGCGCCCAATCGGATTGGGCATGCGTTTTCGGTGCCTGCAGGGGTGGAGTGCTCTAATTGGGGTGCCTCTGGCTACGGTTGAGTTGGATTCGTGAAAAAAGTGGAACGAACGTCTCGTGCGCCACACACTCTCTCGGCACAGTTGGTGCAGTTTGTGGTTCCACTAATTGGCCCAGGGAGACAGGCACCCCGTGCGGGTTTCCTCCGATTGTTTTTCCTTTATTTCCCTCCACTGCCGGATATGATTGTGTGTGTGCGCGCGTGCGTCTAGCAATATCATGGAAACCTGTGCCAAACCGGCTGGGCAAGGCAAGGTGGCTGATTTGATTTGCGATCGGTGCACATATCTCTCGCCCTGGCGCGGATAAGATCACACAGCTGCAGATAAAGCTATGTCTACTGATGATTGCACGCCTGCAGCCGTTATCAGCGTCGAGTGTAACCGATGGATAAGATACCCGTAGACCCCTGTGGCCAAATGCGGCACAATCGGGCCGATTGGGGCGCTAAATCTGGGATTTTTTTTCAGATTTGGTGTTACACCGGTAAAGACGATAGCAATAAATCCTACTTCAATGTCATTGACCCGAGTTTGAATTCTGCTCCGCGCCGGAATCCACCGTTCCAAATTGACCGCGCGGCCGAGCCGTCAAACCAAACGCCATATCCATCCCCATCGGACCATCCCAGCTCTCGGGCTATCGGGCGGGTTTTCCACCAAAGCTTGAGGTTGCGCTCTTCATCCAGCAGCCGCTTTCTTCGGTACGATAAGCTACCGGACTTTCGGCCAAGATTGCCTTTGCGGGATTGCCGATAGTTGTTATTAGCTGCGTTGCGTCTTCCTTGCCGCTCGGCGGATCTCCCGTTAGAACGTGAAGCATTGCGATCGCGGCCGTCGTGCCGCCTAAGAAGCGCTCTGCGAGGGCATGTCGGATGGAATGTATTACGGGAGGCGGGAAAAAAAGTACGGTAGAAAAACTTAAGAAAGAAACCACTCCACAAAGTAAAAATTGACTGAAAATGGGAACATCATTCGGTATTTTTGCAGTTATACCTTGTGCTCACTATCGCTCTGAGGCATCTTGCACCTCATTCAGCAGATCGAGCAAATCTATCGGTACTCACCACCGTGCCCCGGGAGCGTTGTTCGGACTTAGGTGGAAACCGTAAACGAGTTGGACGGCTGGACGAAAATAGAAACTTCATCAAGATATGTCTTCAGTTTGTATGAGCGAGTGTGAATGCCGATGAAGGTAATCCGCCTGGATTCGAAAATTCGATTTCGAGTGTTGGTTCATTTTCTTCAATTCTAATAATCCCGAGTTAAATTCCATCGAACGTATGCCGATGCCGCAAGGTATCACTTATGATAACGCCATAGTAGTACTTCCGACGGTCTGTATGGTGACGCTATACTTCACTGATAAGTAACACCATACGACGAGCAAAAAGCGATAAACAACAATTGCCGGCTTTCAACTCCCTCATAGCGAAGCGATGAGTCATCAGTTGGCATGTTGTCATCGCTAACCGTAAAAAAATGGCTACCTCAATAAAACATAACCTTCAACCGATGTTTTGCATTGGCAACGGATGCAACAGGTGTGTGAAAGAAGAGGCCTGATAATTTTTACCTTTCTCGATTCCTGACGATGTGCTGAGATCTTGCATAAATAGGTTATTACATTTGCATATATGTTTAGAAAAAAAAAATGATGGATTGAATCGAATTTGAGGACCAAGATGTGTCACTTTTTTTTGTGCTAAGAAATGCAATGCTGTATTCCCCTCTATCCAAGTCTCTAACCATCACGATTCACGAAACACTTGGTGCCATTTGTTCGATGCACTGTCGCTACAGCCTTGTGGTAGTGATACTGAGTGACTCACCAACTGTGGTGATAGGAATGCATCTAAAAGAGCTTGAAATGTGGTGATTCCACGCAGGAGGGTCATTCGTGGCCGAAGGCTTTTTATATGGTGATGACTCCAATAGGCATTACATCCAAGTGTAAAAAATCAGTTTATCCTATGGCAATGAAATGTAGCACCGTGTGTAGTTTTTACGTCCAATGTTCAACGTTGAGAAGGAAGAACGGAAACCCCCTCTGCAGTTCCAACGTAACCATGTGCTCAGGGGGTCCACTCTGGTCACAGTATGATATAATATTGCCGTATGTCTGTAAATCAGCAAAACGAGAATCGTGGAAGGTACTGTATATTTTGTAAGCCCGTATGGAATAAAATTCTATAACAGTCCGACTCATACATTCAGCGTTGAGCTACAAAAAATGTAAAAGAAAACCCCCATGGCGATACTTCTACCATCATGTTTTGTCACCCTTTTGTCAACACCCATGCCTGCTTTTGCCTTATGCGTGGCCGATGACGAAGAAGACGGCCTGGTTGTTTCGTCGGTGGATCACACCGCTGCCCCACTATTCTCAATGGCGTGCGTCGTCCCGGTCATCTTTTTTCATTCACACACGTTCAAGATTATGGAAGGTGATGCTGTGAGTACCGGAGTGTATGCTGTGGCTGTGGTGAGAAGAATGGTTCAAGGCAGGTTGGATTATACCACGCGGCAGAACTAGGCTGGTCGGCCAGCGGATTCACAGGAGGTGAACACCTACGACTCTCTGCAGTATAGGCGTAGGGCTTGACACGCCAGTCACTACGCCCCCAGTCGCTCCTTTTTTCCCTGTGCCTATTCCGTTCATCCGACCGGGCGCCATTTACTATCGGCCATCGGAGCAGAGCGCAAGCTGTGGAAGAAATAAGCATATGAATGTTGGTCGATTTAATCCTACGCAGTCGTCCACGGCTTAAGACACCTGATGCTTATCTGAATCTGCCTGAATCTATTGTTGGCAATGGGTTCACTAGCTCACAGAAGGAGTAATGTACTTGCTCCCAAGTCTACTCGTTGATGGCACCGTGTGATACTGCATGTCGGGAAGAACTTTCAAACAAAGTTGACCATGCATTGAACCGTTCAGAAGAGTTGGCAATGGGAAGGTGATGAACCCTTGGACATAACTAGATTTGCTCTCCAAAAATTGTTTGCCCTCTCGTCGGTTCACAGAATGGAAGTCGCAACACTTCGTAGCCAATAGCAAATAGTCCAAAACAATGGCTCTATCAATGTCGAGAGCGAATTACCAATTATAGTTAACTCTCTGGGATTTTCTTTCCTCTCCATTATTTTAGTGCACCCCATCCTGGAGATCCATGGAACACGGTAAACTTGGGTAAAGCTGTGCATGATCTTAGTGTGGCACTTATTTAAATACATCCTGCATTGCAACATCATTGCGTCCATCCGATGTTCCTCCGATGTGTAACAGCTTACTGAAAACATTTCCGCCCCGCAGCAGCAGAGTTGCCCCATTCGCATACGATGATCTTGACCTGTTTACGATCGTCAACAGCCTTGCCCCGCAGTGCAGTGGGACAGCGAAGGTAAAGACGAACGAAATAAAACAACGTCGAAGCGCGACATCTAATCGTGCACTCTACTTCACTTGAGCCGCGTCACGCGACCCTGAGCCAACGCACCGTACGAGACCCCGCTCCAACGCCTATCGAGTTAAGGAAACCCGGGAGCACGCTGCGGTTGCGGTGTGCGTCGCCTGTCTGTCTGTCTGTCGGTTTCCATCCATCCATCTATCCTCCCCGAGTACAAGAGACTGCGGGACTGGATCCAAACCGCGCACACACGATGATAACCTTATTTAGCCTTTTCGCTGCCTCCGTTGGTTGCGGTCTGCGCGCTCGGCCCTACTGGGACACAAGTCTGGTAGACCCTCACGTATGCCATCGCGCTCCTACAAGCTCCGCCGCTACCCACGTGCGTGTATCCTGCACCGGGACATATCCTTCGAGAGTGCGATCCGCAGTGTTAGTGCGCCGCGTGCATTCGCACCATAAGCCGAGCTGGATAGCGCCTTAAATGGGCAGCGAAGCAAACGCGGTTCGTCCGTTTTGGCGCGATCTGCACACACAATGCCAACGGAATTATTTTTGGTCACGTTTTCGGTCAACTGTCAACGACGCTTCGTTCGATCGTTCCGAACGGCAGTACTTTCGGATTGGGAAAGTAAATTCGAGGCAAACAGTTGAGGAGCTTGGTTCAGTAGTTTAATACATTTATTTAGGTAAATGTCAACTATCTTCACTACACAAAATTCACAATAGTCTAGTCACCAGTTCTCCAAAACTACATCAATAACCCATTAAGAGCCAGCTTCACTGGGGCAACACAATTGCTATCCCACGCATAACATTCTTATACAATTAAGAATTCAAGTTATGTTACCTGACCCTTCGGATTGGCTAATCAGCCAATTCATAGGCATTTTCGAGCTGCAAGTCTGTACTTTTCCCATTGAAAGGAACTTTTACTTTCAGGCAGTACGGGTCGGTACCTGGATAGGTTTCGACTTTGGGACCCTGGCCAGCTTTTCAACGAGTAGTGAACCACCAGCCTGCAAATATACATAGATCCCTGACTGTTATCTACTTTAATTTTGTTGTTGCTGCTATGAAGATAGTCGATATTCCTAAAACTGGGGTGCGCTTATAGGAATGTCGGTCACTGTCGTGCCCGGTTGTGCGCTTCTGTGTTGTTCAAGCGCTCACATTTTTCCTTTTCGCAGGTCGCCCGTCGAGCTTACCGGCGGAGAAAAGTGGTCGCATCGCTAGAGATCACTATATATGGTACAGCAAAAGCAGCGCAGCAGCTTCCTCGTCGTCCAGCATCCCGGCATATGGCTAGCGACGCGTTGGCCGGCCTTATATGCGTCACAACCGCACGCACGCATATATGTACAAGTGTTCGTGGTTGCGGCGCTGGTTATAGCTCGCTCGGTGCCCGGTTTGGCCATAAGTTGTTACCGTTTTGGTCAACGCAGCGCCGAAGGTTATCCACCTCGAACGGACGGTTTCGGGCACTAGGCCAAATGGGGGAAATGGAAACTAGTGGGGGCGGGGGTCATTTAACACACGGAATCTAGGCTCGCCCTCTCCGTTGCTTCAACCTTGCAATACAGTCCATCACCCTTCTCGCCCATCCGTATTTCAACGCAAAATTGCCCGTTCAGCGATCGGAAAGGAACGAGTATCCTTTTCAGGATCGGCCGCCAGCCTTCGACTTCCAGCACGGTTTGGCTAGTAAAAATCGCTGCCTACCTGTGTGCTGGCTTATCGAGGAGTTTATTGAACAATTCGCCAATGTTGCTGTTATGTAACCTTTTCCGAGGATAAATATATAACGATATTCTAATATTGCTTTGCGTACTAAATGTGAAGGAGTTCCAAAATCTTCACCAAACTGTCTCATCAGAAGTCAGAAAGTTCGACTTCCATGCAATCAAATTATTATTACGAATACGTGAATTTACTGGTTCCAACGGTTGTGCCGATAAGCAGGACGAACTTTGATAAGACTTTGTTGTTTGCAGATAGTATGCTGCGGTGGTGCCCTCATACATGATCTCATACGAGGTATAGGAGGGTTCAGCGCAGTCATAACAGTCCAGCTCGACCGCCTTCCTCCATTCACCACGTCCTTGTCTTCGCCGTGTGCCTGCTGGATTCGCTAACCTATCAAGCACACGATGGAGTGCGAGCTTCGAAAGTCAAGGCGTCCGGGCAACCGACGTCGATCGGTTGTCCCATGACCCTAGGATCACACGCATCCGTCACCGTACCAACTGAGCCCCATCAGATTCTCATCTGAGCCATGCAAAAGCTGAAGGGAGAGCGACCTTGCGCGACTTCCTATTGTAAAGACGCCATGGCGTCGCAATTGTGACCGCGCTTGCGATGCCGGCAGGAAGTGCAGGGAGTCACGAGCTTGGTTGCCTGAATGTGAGTGTGCACTCGCAACCGGAAGGCCTGTATCATTTCGCATTCTCGGAAGACGCTCGTGCGGCTGCTACATGATGTCATCCGGGGAATGGTTTCTACGGCAGCGCGCAGTGAAGCCTTCTATCGATCGATGAATGCTTGTCTGGTGACGTCAGTTTCTTCCTATTGAGCACGATTGATTCAAAACAAGTGTGATAAACGTGTGTGTATGTATGTGTGTGTGTGTGTGCGTGTGTGTGTTTGTATTGTTTGTGCGTGTGGGGGTGTAATATGAGATAGAAAGAGAAGGAAAGAAAGAAACCGGTCTATTAGTGAACGTGGTAATGAAGCAGCCGAGGTTGAAAAGGCATTCCGATTTAACCTATTATCGAAGGTATCGAAAAATGCGAGGACTTCACCAAATACTAGCACTCAATTGCAATGTACTTAATATTGCGTTGTAAATAGTTTGCTGGCATATTTTAGTGCCGTTCGACAAGGAATGGATAAATCATTAGGGATTTATCATATTTGCTACAACCATTTAAACCTTGTCTGCTGCAGCTTTTCCATTATAAGCTCGGCTAATTTATCATATCTTAAACTACTCCGTACGTGGTCAACAAGCCTTCAAGTGGTTTTATAATACAATGTATGTACAAGCAGTGTGTCCGGGACATCTTCTATCAGGGCAAGATACCGGATAGGTTTTATCACACACTCGCAAAGTCACATCCGACACATTAGATAAATAACCAGTTATTGTGAATGCTTTTATCAAACGGTTTCACACACGTTGACTACATCGAGCATTCCTCGTTGTTATCTCTGATGCGACAGAATATGTTTAAACGTTTCTTATCGAGTCAACTTGGAGTTGTTTTTTTCCCGACTACAGATGTGTGACTTTATTGTGCTACGAAATTGTAGCCTCAAGTCATCCCTCAAAAACTAGTTTCACACGCCGTCTATACAGTTTCATAGTCGTACGATTTTGGCTGACTCACCCGCGAGTTTACGTCTACACAATGCACAAGAAGCATTGGCACGCACGTGTCCCCATCATAAACGAGACGGGACAATCCCCTAGCAATTTTTCCTTATCTAGTCTTTGTGTCGGATATAACACTAAAGACAACTACAGTTCCTGGTTGCTTTTGGTGGATACGCATGGAAAGTTGCACAGAACATGAAATGTGCTTCCGATGTCGAGCTCGCATACCTACTTGTAATGCATTAACAGTCGCAAACCTGCGGCATTACTGTCCTAGGTCAATGAAACCCTGCGATAGTCACTTCTTCTGCAGCTCCCATCTTCCTTCCACTTGACAGGTTCCTTTTACCCTTACCCCACAGACCGTGCGCCGTAACCGTCACCCGTGTAACTTCGTTGGGTGTGGCTATTATTGCGCAGAACCACTCTGGTGCTGCCCTGGTTTGGGCGCGTAGTTGCGTGAGCATGTGGGTGGAAACTACTGCCCCTTTTGGTGCGATTCAATCGGTTTGTAAGATGCGAATGTGGGGTAAGGGATGTGAGACGAACTGCGTGAAACAGGGCCACTAGCCAGAGGGAAATGCAGTTCGAATCTGAATGCACAGAAAACCCCAAGCTTTAATCAAATCAAATGTGGAATTTTAACCGTTCAAAAGTAATGAATGCTTTTCATATCGTGAGCATCATTTTGTTTAATTATTTATCATTTCAAACAAATAGCGTAAGCTTGCTTTACAACAACCTCATGCAATGTATGTCTGTCTACCTGTGATTTGTACCGATTCAATAGCAAAAAAACCACACAGTAGAATAAAAGAAATGCATAAGTTACGATCGTCCGGAGAAATTAGAAGAGTTGCAGCAAAAAAAAGCGATAAGATAAAATAAAAGAAAAAAAGTAAAATAAAAGAGAAAGGAAAACACACAATTGCCAGAGGGAAACGGGTTGCATCCGAAGAGAAAAAGGAAAACTCAGCAACTCCAAGGGAGCGAAGAAAATAGTAAAAGCGACAGCATTTCCATATATGGATAAGAGCGTTCAGTGCTCTGTGCAGTCACTTTTCGTACTTTTTGCCAGCCAAGCGCCGGCAAGGAGATAAACAGAGAGATGTATCCATATTCTCTCCGTCTACAAGTATTTGTGTGTTTGTTTCTTTGTGTGCCCCCTTACTCTGCACCGCACGGGTTTAAAACGGCTGGCCATAAGTGTCCGTCCCTTCGCTCCGGTTTTCCAAATCGCTTAATTGCTCCCTTTTCTTTAATATCGCTGATTGGTGCTTTTTTGTCTGTTCCCTCATTGCTTCACATTCAGTACACTTTCACCAACTCAAAGACCCTCTCGATCCCAGGAGTGGAGTCAGGTGTGTCAAACTATCATGCGTGTCTAAGTGATGGATGCAACATTCTGATGAACCGTTAGTAAAAGCAGTCCACAAAACAAACACAGATAATTAAACAATAAATTATTTTTGTAACAAGAACAGTTCAACTTTATTGATGCCGGCAACACAAGAACGAACAATTGCAAAGGCATCATATTTTAATTAACATTTTTTAACGGTAATTCCTTCAAGTTAGTGGTGAAAAGATTTTATCATGCATTTCTACTTTATTTTTGTTATATTTATATTTATTATATATTTATCATATATTAAACGGCTGGGGCTCAATCTTTGCAGTCACGTTGCACGGATCGTCGTAAACGTGGAGTCGAAAGTAGTTACGAACAGTTTTTCCCCTTCGGTCGTCGTTATTGTTTTCGTCAATTGTCCTGCCGACTAGTCAGTGTGTGTCAAGTCTCTCGAAGACACGTGAAAAATGCAACGTAAGATCCGTACCACTACAACGACAAAGCTCCATCCATGCATTTGCGACGCGACGCCCAACCAAACGAATCTTCCATAGTGCTCTCAACGAACAAGCTCTCAAGGGGATGCTTCAGAAGCATAGAACGACGCATGTGCACGTGCACTGGATTCACGAGAGTTGGTCGATGCCCGTCTGACATTGAATTGAGCCCGGCTGGACCATTCTGAAGCAAATAAGTTACATTTCGGGGACCTAACATGGGACGATGGTTTTATGATTTAAAAACACCAAAACAAGTCGGTAAATTTTGGAACATTCGGGATTCTGTTCACAGTCCTCTCCATAGTCCTTACTTTGGCCAAAGTATGACTGTGAAACATTGTCACAAAAAACCGATTTGAGCAACTGAAATTGATTCGTCGAGGAATAGCTACATTTCCATGGGCGCCGTTGTAAGTTCGGTTCAGCAACACTTGCTATTCCACAGCGTCTTTCGACCTTCATGCCTACCTCACCAGCCTACGTGGGTTCCGTATTGCCGACTCTCCGGTCCTTCGCGGCTGTCTCTCCACGAAAGGTAGAGTAACCGGCAACTATAGTCCTTGGCGTCGGTGGGAGAGTACCACAACCGTTTGTTTTCTTTCGCCGAAGGTACGCCGTATTACCATCTATGTCAAAGGCTACTAGCTTGCGGCGGTCGAAAAGGTCTCGCAGATGTCAGTCTCAACCCGCCCCGAGACTGCGGCTGCATTGGCTGCGTTCAATCGTTCGCGCTCAGTTGCTCTCCCGGCGGAAGAGCAGCTCATAGCGTTCCGAGCGACTGCCGACCGGAATTTTGATGCCACCGGTGATGCCCATATATGGTAAGGCTCTTTTGCTTCTTCTGGTCGTACTTGACTGCTCCATCGAAAGTTAGCTGCCCGCCCCGGCTGGCACTAGCATAACATTTCCGCCATGGTTGACCCCCCTATGTGACCGGGAGGGGTACGGCTGCGATGCTTGCAAGTATGGGCAGCTCCGACCGGAGTTCGATCCCAGGGGTTTGGGGATGCAATTCTCAACATTCATTCATTTGTATTTACTTTATTGTGTCGGAGACTCCGATGGTCGATCCAACGAAAATTAACATGTAGTATCAACGTAAGGCCGTAGCCCAATACAGACAATCTGGTTCCGCACTGGCTCGCAGGAAGCAGCTGACCCTCTTCATTGATTCATTCCTCCTGGCATCGAACCCTGCAACAAACGCATAGTGGGTGCAGCCACTCTCTGGCACAGCCCTGCTGTAATGTCAACGAATAGTTCAAAAATCATTGCGATAAAAACCGATTGGATGTATTGTTAGATACCCGAAACTAGCGAGACAGAGCTCATCGAGCCAAGTCAATCCAAAAGGCCAAACGGCAATAGGCAGCAACTCGATACGAGTCTTCGTTGTTGGTGGCAAACCTTTACCCCATGCTAGTATCGCAAACCCCCAGGTCCGACCAGGCCAAGCCCAGCCCTACGGCTACTGATGGAAATTGAATCGCCGGAAGGATGCGAACAGAAGAGGGCATGTCATCGCAAGCGAGGTAAACCGGGCGGGATCGACACGGTCGCCGACAGAGTGGGCTGTTTTGCAGTCCGCTTCCATACTGGTATGCTTGCAGTTATTTCAGTCAAACTGTGTGCCGAGTGATTGGGGAGGTTCTGCTCCACCTTACTCACCAGCGTACACGTTGAACATAAAACAGGGTGCGTCAGCAATCATGGTTGCAACCGACTGCGATTGCATTCCAAGCTGACACACACTGGATCGCGTAAAACAGGTGTAAGAATCCAATAATACAATTTTAAAGCCCAATTAGTTTCTGTCAATATTTTCATAAGAACTAAATATATTGATTCGTCTAATTATGTTTGTCTATCCAGATGAAAAATAACTTGTAAGGTAGAATGCGCCAGTAGCATAAATTTTACATCTTGCAGAAAAAAAAACTATCTTGCGCTGTTGTGAAGCAACAGTTTTTAATGATAACCTCCATGAAGTTATTTCTCAAGAGGGCCAGCGTTGTTGAATGACATGATGCTCCATTTAATCATACATTGGTCGATTCATCTTAACACTTCTTCCGAAGAATCCGGCAGAAACCGCTTTTTTATGTCGATTACAGCCTAGGGTACTTTTACATTTAGCATAAAACATATCATGCAGCCGACATTTGTCATGCCGTGCCATTTAAGAGAAGTCGTACATCTAGATCAAAACAAACAAGTACCGGGCTATAGCCAAAAAATAATTGAAAGGACTTTTTGGGAAAAACTTTCATCGCTTAGAACATGTATGTAACCAGGGGCGGATCATACGGTACGCAAAGTAAGCAGCTGCTTGGGGCCCCGAGCATGCATGACGCCCCGTTATTTTCCTCGATTTTGTTTTAATTGGTGACGTTGCAACCATGGTTTACCTAATCCTGGCGAAATTTCTACGGAAAATAAGTTACCGACATTCAGTGTGCGCTACTGTCTTTTATAATGGTTGTTCAGGGGAAGCAGTTTGAGTGACCGTATGCAAGGTTTTAATTTTCTGATTTGCCCTCTTCGCTTAATGTGTTTTTGTGTCAATTTAAAGAGTAGTATTGTTAGAATTTCAACGACGGTTAAAATTTGGATTGAAGTTCTTAATCGACAGGGGGGAAGAATGACGCTAAATTAAGTTAGGAAGATAGATTAGTTTAACGTTATATGCGACAATATAATGTTCCAGCTCGAACAACGTGCACAAAAATGCGAATCGGTACTGGAACCTTTCCTTCTGTTTTTTGACACGATGTTGGGTCCAGAAAAAAAGCAAATGCACTCGCATATATCAAAAGAATGTACGCAAATGATATTGATGTATGGTTTGGAAGATGAGCTGGATCATTTCTTGGCAATCATGAAAGAAGAAGAAAGGCTTGGAAATAATTTACAGATATTGAAAACATATCAATTAGCCAAAGAAATGTGCTGCACGTTCCCAAAAATCGAAATCATGCTTAAAATCTTTTTGATATTGCCTATTTCAAACGCTTCAGGAGAAAGGTAGTGTTCTGTTTTAAAACGTATTAAAAATTATTTAAGAAGAACAATCTGCGAGGAAAAATTGAATGATTTAGCAGTTTTGTACATTGAAAATGACGCCATTGATTCTATAAAAACTTTACTATACTATACTGTAACAGAATTACATGGGATATAGTATAAGTTGGCTCTGAAAATAGGGATAATTGGAATTTATTTGAATTCATAGCTCTGTGTGACTACCTGAAAGCTTTAAAAAAATCGACCTTCTTATTCATGCTATATTTACGTATCATTTGATTACTATTGCTTAGTTTATTTCATTTATATATTTTTTAATGTATTAAACCACGATTGCAACATTTTAAAAAGTTATGTGTTATATTTCAAAAATTATGTTTACGTTTTGTTATTTATTTGAGGGCCTCCAATATGTTACTGCTTGGAGCCCATAGTACACTTAATCCGCCACTGTATGTAACATAGCAATACCACCAGTCTTAATGAGAAAAAGAGAAAGCAATATCAAGAACTTTTAGGCCACCAGCCGAGAGCATCGGCCCTTTCCACCCGAGCAACTCCATCATGCGAATAAGGTTCACAGGCTGTGTTTTTTTTCTTTTTCGCTTTAAAGTTTTCGTTTATTGCTCGTTCGTCGCGCTTTGAGGCTTCCATACTAGGTTTCGTGTATTATATTCCTCTTCGTTTTACTTCTACTGACCAGTTGCGCAGTTTTTCAATGCTTGGGGTTTCTTTAAGGTGTTATTTCCAGCCGGGCAGCCGTTTCCGTCAGCGCACCTCGTCGGAACATTAAGCCTTCCCTGATGGGCTCTGGGTTGTTTTATTTTTCTTCCACACGCTGGCTTGCTTTTCTAATAATGATAATTTATCATCTCGATCCTAATGTTAAATTTATGAAAAATAAAACAATTCACTAGCCGAAATCAAAAAAAAGCCCTCAAAACTCCGCCTCGTCTGGGTTTCCCGGTCAACGGCATCGGGCGGGGGGACGTGGAGACGTCATATAAAGCGAGTGTGTAATAAACATTATCAAAACATGAAAGTCCGTTGCGGGTCGAGCTCGTTCGTTGGTCATGAGGTCCAGTATAGTTGCCATATTTATATTTACCACAGCTCTAAAGGCGCTCGTTTCAGCCGGGTTGGCCTGCAGCAGCAGCGAGAAAGTGGGCTCGTGCAAGCAACTCCTAGTTGGAAATGGCTGGTTTACAATTGAATGGTTTGATATGTGTGCTTCCTTGTCGTGCTATCCTCACCAAGCGCCAAGCGCAAGAAAAAAAGGAGTCTGGCCAGTATAATACGGCAGACCGGTAGATGGAAGAAGTGAAATCTCACAACGCACCAGTATAGTGAGCGGGGTGCAGTCAACCTTTCTGCCGTCTCACGAACGAACCAAAGAAACGTCTCAGTCGCTGTTCCAATCGATAACTACGGTTCGGTTGATGTGCGAAGCGTGCCGATTGAATTTATGCTTACTCTGTGAAATTACCGCCAACATGTTTATTTAAATAAATCCATCTGCTGCCTTGCAGTCGAAAGGCGAAGCTCCGAAATTAATTTCAAAAAGCTAAGGCATCGTTAAAAAAAATAATTTGGAAACACACAATCTGTCCATCAAAGAGAAAACATCACTTTCAACAGCATTGCCGCAGTATGAGGTCATATAGTTTTAACGATCAAGCAGAGCATGAGATAGAATGGTATCGGAGGAAACGATGATCTACGTTTTTGCTATGCTTGACTAGATCATTCGATTAACGCTAGAATTTATTTTAAACAAAGAGTAGCATAATAAATGATGCGAATGTGTCATAAAAGTATAAAATTACACTTGCCCAAACCCTTGCTTTACACTCAGCAATACAACAACCGTAGGGCGTGTTCATAGTGCGCTTTTCTGCTGGCTGGCGATCCGTCTTCGTAGCTGCTCCAGCGTGTCGCGCCAACGTTCAGACCGCTTTCTGCCATGCTGCATCCTTCTCACGTACGCCGGAAATCGTTACGTCCCGCGAGCAGGGGTGCGTTTGGGGAGGATGGCTTACAGGAAGCAACTCCTTCAAAAGGTCATCCTTCGGCGAGTAGAGTCGAGCCGGGCGTTGAATGGGAATGAGGATCGATCTAAAGCTTTCCGTGCCTCATCGTGGAGTTTCGCTGATAATTTCCGCCCGCAGAAGCTCTTCAGTGAAAGTGTTCGTACGATTTTATGCTTAATTTTTGAATCCACCTGAGCGGGAACGGCAAATTTTTCGCGCGTTAACCTCCTCTGAATGTCGTATGAAGCTAAGCCGTATCGATGGCAGCACGGTGCATGATTCATCGGTGTGACCAACTCGGTAATTTCAAGCTGCCCGGGCGATGTATGAGTCATTGGAAGAAAAGAAAACAAACTTATACCGGAATTTGTCATCACCACTCCGTGTTTGGCTTGTTCGCAATGCAATTGCGCCTGCATAGTTTCCACCCCTCTAAACCCCACTGAAATACGGTTTGGTTAAGATTCGCCACTACCAAGCATAAAGCCGGACTCTCGGAGTAACAGTATAATATAGGGCCTGTCGATTGATGACGAGAAATGACCAATCTAGCGTGCATCGAGAGTTCAACATGGCGATGGTTCAATTGGCACCCTCTTCACATCGTTGCTATGTGCATTCTAACCCTCATTCCAAGGGGTGTGACCACAGAACGTATTCGTTGATGCGTGGTGCAAATAGAAGAACAATCTTCACCGGGTACTGTTCTCAATCCTAAGACGACGGTAGATGTTGCGGGATCAACTTCTCTCAACTTCACAATGGCACGTTAATCCCCCATGCTCGTGCAAGGCACATCTCAGCCCAGATATCACTGACCTAAGGTTTGATTGATGCGTAAGCGATCCTTATATTCAGATGCAGTAATCATTTGATTGTTACATTTGTCTGTCTGATCCAAAATTTGTTGACGAGACAAAAGTTGTAAGCCGCATTTATGGCTAGTCCTCTGAACGCACTGCTTTGTGGACTTCACCGAAAGCGATAGTTTACCGCACCCGAGGAGTATGCATGAAATTAAATTCAATTTTGCTCAAACTAATGCGGCGACGCAGAGCACGTGGACTTGGAATTTCCTCCCTGCACGTACCGTTTCCGGTGCAGCGTTCCGCTCATTCCAGATGCGCATCACGCAGCTTTGCGCGGGCGGATCTGGCCGGCAGAAAGAAAGCCATCCAGACGGCCGTTGTGCATGCGATGCATGATGCGGCAGTTGCACATCTCGCCAGCCCTCGCCAGGGCCCTCAAGGTGTTTCTCAAAACTCCTCAGAACTACGAGGGGGTAGTTTTCGCGGTCGGACGTAAGCATCGAAACGATTGGTTGCTTCTTAGTTATGCACAAAATGGAACATCGTAGGCGCCTGGCGGCCGACAAATAGCGAACGAGCCGGGCGGCCGTAGTACGCTTGTCTTGTCTTTTGCAATGATTCATCTTCTGCTGCCGCTAAAGCTCTGGGCTGAATTTTCCTGCTAAGTGCATTCTGGTTTTCTCAGGCTCTCTTCTTGACGATCGACTTAATGCTAGCCGTTCCCAATGGATGCTTTTCTCTGCTTAACTTCCGCTTTTCCGTTCCGTTTCCTTTGCCTATTCTCTATTCCATCTTAATGCTGTTCTTTTTGTCTTTCTCTCTCGCTCTCTCTCTCTCTCTCTCTCTCTCTCTCTCTCTCTCTCTCTCTCTCTCTCTCTCTCTCTCTCTCTCTCTCTGTCTCTGTCTCTCCTTCGCATTCTTCATCGTTTCTGCATTTATATTCCTCCTCATGCATTTATGTAGACTCTTCTACCGGTTATGAGCCGCCGGGAATCGTTGGCGTTTTAGATCATCTTCACCTGGCGCTCGCCAGCTTTTGCACGAAGCATGCCAGAAGGAAAACAAAAGCTGCAGAAACCCATTCTGGAGAATTTTCTTACACCTTTACTACCCTTTCCCCTTTTCCATCCCGCTGCATTTATTGCTTCCAATCGCTTCATCCACCAAAGAAATATAACGAGTTCGCGCAGTTTCTTTGTTCCCTTGGTTAGTTTTCTTTTCTTATTCTTTTTTGTATGTTGCTTCTACGTCGTTCATCTTCAGCCTTCAGCCTAGTTTTCTTCCCTCACCAGTATGTTACTCCACGTTTTCCTTTAACTGTAGGCGACGCAGGCTTGAGTTTTATTTTATGTTTTTTTATGTTTTCTGCGTTTTTTTTTTCGTACATTCGCTCGCCTAAAATGAAAGCAAATACGATGCTAAGCTTTTCACGGACGAAATTATCCTAAAGGACACGTACAAACATTGTCGCACATTAGGGCCTTCGTTTCGATTTGAATTTTATCTTTTTGCTTAGCTTTTGCTTTTTTGTGTACAAAACACACACGTTTGCTCTTGGTTTTATGATTGAATTTTATCCCCTCATTTGATGGGACGGATAGTAAAGTAAATGCTTGAAACTTGAAAACTTTCAAATGAAGAAAGCTTTAAAAAAATAGACTTTAGAATAGAAATAATAAATGAAGTGAGGGAGCGCAACAAAAAAACTTTAAGATGATGACGCATCGCCTACCCTAATGGAACGAATTCCATTTAATCGATGTGACTTAAGCCGCAAACAACTGTGAACCAAACAGAATCGACGATAATTGGTTTGCGGCAATGTCAAGGCTAGCGGTGATACGCTTTATCAAGACCACAATAGTTTGTTGATGCATTTCTTTATTACAATCGCTTAAGCCGGCGTTGTTTTCGTTCGTATAATCGAATGCAATTTGCAAACGAAAAACAGCCCATTAGTGCCGGTGCACAATGTCACCTTCGCATGAAAGCGCGCGCGAACGTTTGGGCGCGTTCGGTTGGGAATATTCTGCGAATCGGCGGTTAATCATTGTGCTTACAATTAACTTTCCTGCTGGAGGAGCATTCCCGTTCCCTTTCCCCTTTGCCATCCCGCATCGCAATCGGTATGAGTCAAGCCTGAGCCACCGCCGGTCGCGCGTTCGGAGGGATTTTGGCCTTCACTACGCCTTAAGTAAATTTCTTCCCCGCAGCGGCTCGCGAACGCACACGAACAAACCCATGCTCTCGCTCTCCGGCATGCTGCCATTTCTGTCTGGTTCGCTCACACTCGTTCCGTCTCGTTTCCTCCAACCTCGCTCGCTCGCCGGCAGCCTATACCTTAGGCTCCGCGAATTCTCTTATTAGTTTTCCTTTTCTCCACGCACCGCTGCGCTCCCACGCTTCCACACCTTCCGCTCACCAACCCGCACTCCTCTCACATCCAGGGCTCTTCCGTATTTCCGCTCCGTGCGGCCTACAAGTGGCATGCAAGTGGCTGCGACGAAGGACGTGTAAAGACCCCGGGGGAACGCGGGGGAACGCGCGCACCGGGGAGGGCGGGACGGGCTGGTCTGTCTCGCGTGCTTCCATAATACCATATATGGTCAAAAACGAAGCACCGGGGCGGCTCTCGCAACCGGATGATGCGCGCGCGCGCGCGCCCGTGTGTTCGCGCTCTCGATCGGTGGATCCATGGCGCGACCCCAGGCGGGTTCCCCGGCCCCGGGGGCTACTATTTAAAATCGGTCGGGTGTTCGATAATAGTAGCATTTCAGTTTGTGTAGCCATTCGGACAAGACGTGCCCAGTCCTTTCCCCTAAAAAAAACACACTCGCCGGCAAAGCCCGAAACTAAAGCCCCAAGAAGGACGATTTTGTGAACAATCGTGTTTCGCAAAGTCCGCAAAAACCAAAACAAGTGTTTACCCCGTCAGACCGATTTGTGTCCGTGTCTCTGCGAATAGCGCCACACAGTGTGAACCAACGTGCAACTCGAGCGTTCGAGTATTATTTATTTGTAAATTTTAGGAGTTTTCGTGTTTAAAACCAAATGTAAGTAGCACTGCGCACGCAGCCACCAGTAAAGCATAGAAAATTTAGTTAAACCTGCCACTATCATTAAGAAAATTCACATCAGAAACATATTTGTTGGAAAACGATAGTTAAAACAAAAACAAACAAACAGGCAAACAAACAGTTATTGTTGTGGTTTGACAAGTGAACATCGTAGAAACGGAACTGTGTCCTTACCAAGCTCTATGCCATGATACCCCAATAAACTAGTGCGACAACATACGGGCTTACCGAAACACGCGCCCAAGGTTGAGAATGTCAACAGTGTGCTTTTCCCGGTGTATCTTACCCAGCACGTGCTCTTCCCATATTTACCTTGCATACTTGGCATTGCTAGGGAGGGTAAGGGCAGGAGCAGCAGCAGTAGCAACAACAACAACATCACCACCATCACCAGTAACAGCCCTAGCGCAGCCAGCTCTACCTCACGAACAATCAAACTAAACCTCCCGCAAGGTTGAGGTATTTTGCCGCTTTTTTCGAAGCATTCGCCTAGGGTCGATAGTGCAAGTGCATCGGGCTAGGTCGTGTTTCACGGTGCAAGTGGTGCAAAGTGACTTGACTGTTGGGTTTGTTTCCGTCACTTGGTATCGTATCGATCCGATAGGAACTACCTCGAGCGTGCGAATCTTCACGATGGGCGCATTTGTTCCCATGAAACGGAAGTGAAATCAAAACGTCTAACAGTGCTGCACCACCCACCCCCGGCTGCCTTTCTTTTCTGAGCCACTGTACCATCAATCAAACTGCTGAAAGCCACAGCTGCCGTGACTATCGGAATACGTTTGTTTCCGTTTGTGGGTGAACTCCAGGCGGCTAGAGAGATTTACCAGTGTGCCACGTTACCACTGCTTCGCGGTCAACTTGCAGTTCAATGCCTTGTGCCTAACTGCAGTTGCCAATTTCTTTTCTTTTTCGCCTTGAAACCCGTTTCGTCCCGTCTTAGGATGCAAATGATGGGTAGCAGTGCAGGCGAACAGCTTCCACAACTTTCAAACTCGCACCGCTTTTGCATCGGAAGTTGCATTTGATATTTTTCTTTTTTGCCTTTGACGTGGGCGGAAACCCATTTCCTAACCCAACTCAAGCGTGATCTCACGTTATGCTAACCGTGAAAGCTGGATTCAGACTAGATGCGTGCTGCATGTGTCTGAACACGAACTACATGTTTCGAACGGTGTTTGGTGGAAAGAGAGGTAACAGATCTGAATAATCACCGGAGAATGCACTGCCGATGCCAACTCAGAATCTTGTAACCCGAGGTCTTTTGGGTACAGAATGCCTCTCTACCTGTCCGACGTAGCTTAGATCTTGTTCAGATGTAAAATATCTATCAAGTCTTAATTCTAATCGCAGAATGTCAAGTGCAAGGTCATAATTCAGTGGAATGTTGGAGGACATCAACGTTCACTGATATTGTTTCACTCCAGAATTAGGAAAAGTTTCCAAACGCTCGGAGGGTTACGCTCGGATCTAGTCGGATTTGATGCTCTAATAATTTTTCATTGAAAAGAGAGCTGCACTTTCTTCTGTGCCTTTCTTTCCGAATTTCTCTCTGCTCCAAATGGAAGGCGATAACGAACACCACTGGTCCACGATAGCGACGCCGAGCAACACGAATTAGTAAGACTGCGTCGAACAGCTTATCTTTAAAAGATATTGTTTCCCTGCTCCCAAGCAGCTTGAAAGGTTCAAGATATCCAACGCGAAAATGCTGTTCGCATTGCACCGTGGCTCGAGGGCGCGTCTCTCATCGATTATCAATCTCATGTTGCTATGATACGCCATTGCATTCGTCTACCAAAAAGAGCAACTTGCGCTATTGGTTTTTTTTATCTACTAACTACTGCTCAGTGGAACATTCTTTAAGTCAATGTTCAATGCAAGGGCTCACTTTTCTCAGAGCGTACTTAACTAATTTACAACGAAGCCTACGTAGAGATGTAACGTTGCATGGTTTATCACAATCCAGCTTCCTTTATTTTATATTGAATATAAGATTTCAGCTACAAGTGCAATTACCGCACCAGTGCAATTAACCATACGAATGCTTGGAAGCGTAAGTAAAAATATTGAGTTATAAATTGGCCCAAGATTGCCGGCGCAAAGGTGTAATTGGAAACAGTATATTTCCGCTTGCACACACGCGCACGCAGTTGCCTACCAAGCGACGAACTCCGTGCCTGCACTCGGGAAGATTCGACCGAAAACCTGGCGGTGTAGGAAAAGAAGCCACCGGCACACCAAGGCGAGCGAATTGCTTTCCGGGAGATCCGGCCAGTTCGGTTGGAAATTTCAAGTTCATCGGCAGCAAATAAAAAGGGATGCCGGGTGTATGAGTAATGCCGCAGAGCGCAGGAAAGCCTACCGGGAAGTCTAGCGTCGCAACGCTCCTTCCACTCTCCTCCCCGTGCACGCCACCGCCGTCCTCCTTCCATTGCCCTTTCCCTTATTCGCAGGGTAAAGTGCTTTGAATCACGTTAGCCGTCTGCTAGGGTGTTGGCTAAGGGTAAAGGCAGGGTTGCTGTACGAATACAGCGCTGCTAGCCGGCTTCTTTCGAGTACAAAATAAGGCGCTGGGCGAAGCAAAGTGAAAGACAGAGCGAGTGAGGGAGAGAGGGAGAGAGAGTGAGAGAGAAGGAAGGAAGGAAGGAGAAAGAGAGAGAGCGAGCGATGCGGATGGCTTGACCGGAAAGAGGGTGCGAAAGAGATTACGGGGTAGCGCAAGCAAACGCCGTTGACGGCTCGGTGCTGGAATAAAGCATTTTTCAAACATTGCCATATATGGTCATGTTAACGCGATTGGTCCGTTTGGTGAGAGCGCGGGCTCGATTCTCTCGCTTGCGAGAGGCGTCGAACGTTATCGCCTCAAGCCTAAAGCTTCCCCTCGTATGTGTGTGTGCGTGCAGCATCATCTAACGGTCGTTCAAAACGATTTGAAGTAAAACGGGGTTCGCATGGCGTTGAGAATTTTGCTGTGAACTACATAAAATATACGTTTTCGTATCCATTAATGGTTTCTACATCCATTTTCAAGCACTCTTTTATTGGGTGCGCGAGTTTAGACATTTAACCGGCTGGGCTTCTCTCTGAAGCCATAAGCAAGTGTTGTACGATAAAAAAACCCCCAACCGGCACAGCTTTGACCCATAAAAGACAAGGAAAGAGCATGCGGTAGCATGGGCGAAGTGAAAGAGAGAAAGAGATAGATGCGGTGGTGGATGGTATTAGAGAGCGAGAGAGAATTCGAGCGGAGCGATAATTTTTACGATCGAAAGGAGTCGAACCGGCTCACACACT
Source organism: Anopheles atroparvus (assembly GCA_914969975.1). Taxonomy (NCBI): domain Eukaryota; kingdom Metazoa; phylum Arthropoda; class Insecta; order Diptera; family Culicidae; genus Anopheles; species Anopheles atroparvus. The sequence goes on along the minus strand of CAJZCY010000005.1, from coordinate 14,985,193 downwards.
TGGGAGCCAAATACGAAAGCTTCGCTGTGCAGCTAGCTCATTCAGTGTTCAGACACCGGATAGTGCGGTCGTAGCTCTCCTTAGGCGTGTCCATCCGAATACTCAGTGCCCTCTGAAGCAAGTTTTGCGTTTCTGTTAATCAAACCAGCAGAAAAAAGGTAGTGTGTGAATTTCCAGTGCGTTTTTTTTCTTT